>JABTTQ020002046.1:1200000-1528541 GCA_016081115.2 Rehmannia glutinosa
TGATTTAAGCATCGGATAGGCGTCTATGGGACAACCCAATGGCCCTTCTAACTTTGTTTGTGTGTTGCAGGCAAGTTCTCACTCTAAAATTACGCTAACTTTGGATTTACCTTGATTGGACTTTTGGACTTGGACTGTAAACTTAGATTGTAGGTTAGACTCAATTACCGTGACTTCGAGCTATCTGTATTTTACAGCAACAAATTATTTTTCTTTTACATCAATTTTAATTTATTGATAAAAATGGCAATTGGTATAAAAGGGGAGAATTAGGTAAAGTTGGAGTTCATATTGGACCTCTATAAAGGAAGAAAATTGACTAATATTATCTGATTAAACACCTCTTTACACCTTACACCCTTAATCCATAAGTATTTGGAAAAAGTAAAAGAATGTTAGACGACAAACCCCTTTTTCCTCCTTTACAATCTGCACTAATTCCCCGGAATTTCTAATCTTTTCCAAAGGCCAGAGCCATAAAATTCCCTACTTATGCTTAGAGTTTCAATTTTAATTAAATTTAAAGTCACCAATATAAATTAAATATCTATTTGGGCATTTCTAAGGCAACATTGTCCTTTTTCATGGTATAAAGATAGATTCTATATCCACCCCACCTTAACCCACCCCCACCACCTCAAAAAAATAAATAAATAAAAAATAGGGATAATTACATAAAATCCCCTGAGATTTGGGCTAATTACAAAAACAAAAAAAAAGAGATTTTTGAAAAATACAAAAACCCTTACGGTATGATTGGTAAGTGGGAATGTGGTAGAAATGGAATGAACATTCCTTGTTTCATTCTCATTCATAAGCTTGGTAGATGCTTTAGAACGTGAATACTCATTCCCATGGAAATCTCTATTCCCAAAAGTAAGGAAATGACCATTCCTCCTCTCTCCCCATGAGTTTAGCTATTCCTAATCATCAAGAATGACTCAAATTTTATTTTTAATAAAATTATCTTTCTATAAATGACTAAAAATATTGGATATAATCTATATTTTTCGAAAAGTAGTGTTATAAATAAAAAAATTATTTATAATTTAAATATAAGTTATATTTAATATTTTAATAAATCATAGTCAATTTCTATCAATATTCAATAGTTAAATCAAAATTTTTGATATATTCTTTTGTTGATTTTCTATATTTTCTTATAAAAATAGAGATAATTACAAAAATACTCCCGAGGTTTGGGATAATTACATAAAAACTCGAGAGATTTTTAAAATTACAAAAAAACCCTTGAGATTTGATTTTGTCTTACATTTTCCCCTCCATAAGCAAAACAAATATCAAAACCCCCCTGATATTTATAAAAATACTATAGTTACCCCCTTAAATTTAACACATAATCAAACCTCGATCGGGTTTTTGTAATTTTAAAACATCTCCGGATGTTTTTGTAACTAGCCCAAATCTCAAGGGTGTTTTTATAATTATCCCTAAAAATATCATATAAAATATTTTTGATATCATAGATATAAATCTATATATATATCACATTAAAATAATCTTATATCAATTTACGAATAACATATTTAATAAAATTTATTTTAAAAGAGAATTTGATACTTTAAATTATTTTTATCAATTACAATCATTAATTTATAATTACCAAACAATATATTTAAATCAAGTAAAACATTGTCATCCATTCATTTCTCCATTCCTTGTACATACCAATCATAAGAATAGTAATACTACATCATTCAATTCCTAATGTTATTCCATTCCTAATGTTATTTCATTCATAAATTCATTCCATTTCAACTTAATTCCATCCATTCATACCAATCATGCCGTTAAGGTTTGATTCCACTCGAATCATCCTCTGTTGGAGGAGGGTTATCTCAATTTAGGTAAGAAAGGGTTATTTAGAAATTGGTAGTTGGAAGAGGAATTATTTTTTCTTTTAGAAGGAGGAGGTTATTTAGGCTAAGAAATATAAGAGAGTTTTTTTTTGGTGGATAAATATTTGCTTGTATTGATTCTTCTCAAATTTGGCTTGTTACAAAATGATCAAAACACCCCTATTTATACTAGTACAACTTCCTAACCAATGGCTAGGATTTATTTGATCTAATGGCTATAATTCATCCACTAGAATCATCCTCCAAAATATCTACTTTACTAGAATATTCTACAAGATTTCCTACATATAATATCTAAGATATTTTCATAAGACTTTTCTAGATATATTCTAGAACTTGGGCTATTTGGGCTTGGGCTCTCATTCTTTTCTTTTATCTCAAAATTAATCTTCCAAGCCCAATATTACTTGGGGCTAAATCAAGTTTAATTTCCAACACCCCCTTAAACTTGATTTGTCATTCCGAGGAAACTTCTAAGTCGTATGAAGTCTTCATGCTTGAGTGGCTTGGGGAAGATATCCGCAATTTGATCTTGAGACTTCACATACTCCACTTGCACGTCATTTCTCGATATGCGTTCTCGTATGTAGTGGTAGCGAGTGTCAATGTGCTTGCTTCGATCATGAAACACCGGATTCTTTGCCAATGCCATAGCCGACTTGTTGTCGACACAAATCTTTGTTGGATCTTCTTGTGTCATTCCAGTTCCTTCAAAGAAATTTCTCACCAAACCGCATGGCAAACACAAGTCATTGCGGCCTTCGTACTCAGCTTCACAGTTGAGAGTGACTATCGGGCCGCTTCTTTGACATCCAAGTGAATGCGGTATCTCCATGAAGAACACAAAGCCGTAGTACTTTTTCGATCATCCACATCTCCGGACCAATCGCTATCACTATAGCCAACAAGTTTATAATCATTAGTTGTTGAATAAAATAAGCCGTAATTGATCGTACCTTTGAGATAGCGAAGAATCCTTTTAGCCGCATTTTGCCTTCATGTGAGTAGTGGTTGGATTTTCTATGTATCGACTTATTAGACCGGTTGCATAGAGAATGTCGGGTCTTGTGCACGTCAAATACCGCAAACTTCCAACCAAACTTTTGTACAATGTCGGGTCCACTTTTTCTTCTCCATCATACTTTGATAGCTTGATCCCGCACTCCACAGGTGTGTTAATAGGCTTGCGATTATCCATTTGAATCTCTTGAGAATCTCCTTTGCGTAGCCTTCTTGCGAGATGAAAATCCCATCTTCTTGTTGTTTAACTTCAACGCCGAGGTAATATGCCATAAGCCGATATCGGTCATCTCAAATTCTCTCGGTCATTGCTTTATTGAACTCTTCAAACATGTCCGGATTATTTCTGTGAAGATCAAGTCATCCACATATAAACACACGATCAAAACATCATTTTTCCGACCTTGACATAAAGTGCTTGTGTTGAGCATAAGGACTTGAAAGGAAGCCACACCATTTGCCATATTTTTATGTAAACCACAAGTGATCTTGTGGCTCGATACCACTTTGTTGGAGGAGGTTATCTCAATTTAGGTAAGAAAGGGTTATTTAGAAATTGGTAGTTGGAAGAGGAATTATTTTTCTTTTAGAAAGAGGAGGTTATTTAGGCTAAGAAATATAAGAGAGTTTTTTTTTGGTGGATAAATATTTGCTTGTATTGATTCTTCTCAAATTTGGCTTGTTACAAAATGATCAAGACACCCCTATTTATACTAGTACAAATTCCTAACCAATGGCTAGGATTTATTTGATCTAATGGCTATAATTCATCCACTAGAATCATCCTCCAAAATATCTACTTTAGTAGAATATTCTACAAGATTTTCTACATATAATATCTAAGATATTTTCATAAGACTTTTCTAGATATATTCTAGAACTTGGGCCATTGGGCTTGGGCTCTCATTCTTTTCTTTTATCTCAAAATTAATCTTCCAAGCCCAATATTACTTGGGCTAAATCAAGTTTAATTTCCAACACCTCCTTCATAAGCAAAAAAATATTTCAAAATCATCTTGATATTTGTAGAAAGAGCTAGTCTCTGTCAGACCGTCTAACGGATCTACATCCATTAGACGG
The DNA here is from genome assembly GCA_016081115.2 of Rehmannia glutinosa. Taxonomy (NCBI): domain Eukaryota; kingdom Viridiplantae; phylum Streptophyta; class Magnoliopsida; order Lamiales; family Orobanchaceae; genus Rehmannia; species Rehmannia glutinosa. Next base: position 1,203,981 of record JABTTQ020002046.1, read on the forward strand.
ATCTAAATATCCTACCCATCCAAACCTGATCTGGATCCGCAAAAAGAAAAAAAATTCACCGACTCCATATTCTTTTCTTATCCCAACAATCATTAAGAAATTTTCTCTCTCTCTCTCTCTAAAACCAAGAGAGAGAAAGCTCGAAAATGTGTCCGCTGAGAATAATTCTCATCTTCCTCTCCGCTACCCTCGCCGGATTCTTCGTCCTCAGAAACCTCAAGTCCCCGCCCGAACCCCACAACGACGATGTCCGAGAAAGAAAGTGAATCCACCAACGCCGTCGAACGCTCTCCGACAAGAATATCGTCGAACGCCTCCATGTCGTCGTGGTCGCTGTGCTCCTCCCACAAATCTCACAGACATGATTTTTCTTTCTGATGATATAAAGAAGAGAATTAGTTCTTGTATGTAATCAGATTGAGGAGGACTGATTGTGGGTCATTTTCTTGGTAAATCAGAAAGTGAAATATGGAGGAGATGTGCAGGTCATTCTTACCAAAATCCTTATTTAAGAATAGATATTGCAGTAGCAGCAGAGTATTTGAAGACGAAGAAATAAATGATACAAGTATTAGTATCAACTAATACTTTTATGTAGAAATACTAATACATTTTATAAGAAAAACTAATACTTTGCAGGAGCACTACTAAAAACACTCTCTAGGAAATTACTAATACTTTTTCGAGAAACTACTAATACTTTTTTCGAGGGACAACTAATACATTTCGGTAGTATATTCATGAGAAATACTAAAATACTCTTCAGGGAAATACTAATACATTTCAGAATAATTACTAATATTTTTTAGAAGGACGGCTAATACTTTTCAGAAGGACTGTTAGTACATTTCAGGAGAAAAAAAATTTAATTATATTCAAAGAAACTACTAATACATTTTAGAAGAACTGCTAATATTTTTCAGAAGGACGGCTAATACTTTTCAGAAGGACTATTAATACATTTCGGGAGAAAAATTTTAATATATTCAAAAAACTACTAATACTTTTCGAGGAACTACTAATACTTTTTCGAGTAACTACTAATATTTTTGAGTGATTTGCTAATACAATTTGGGAGTATATTCAGGGAAAATAATAAAAAACTCTTCAGGGAACTACTAATACATTTCAGAAGAAGTGCTAATACTTTTTAGAAGGACGACTAATACTTTTCAGAAGGACTGCTAATACCGGTGGTCCCCGAAAATTACTAAACACCACCGCCAATATTACGGAAATGCCACGGGTCCGCGGGTCGATCCGTTTAACAGTCGGACCGTTAGACGGTCGATAGGAGTTTTTGTGTTGTAGAAATATTACAATTAACCCCTTAAATTTAAAACAAAATCAAACATGAGGGGCTTTTGTAATTTTAAAATATCTCTGGATTTTTTTGTAATTAGGCCAAACCTTGGGGTGTTTTTGTAATTTTCACTAAAACATATTTTACTTTTCTCATTCTTTGTCTAAACTGTTTATTTTTGAACCCTTATTCTTCTAACTTTATACATAATGCTTTGTAAGGGATAAGAATGTTGGGTTTTACGAAAATTAAAGAAGAAAAAAGTGATTCTTTTGCAAAACACATCACAAAGCATAAAAAGTTGTGCTTTCTTTTTAATTTCCATTAGGGAAGATTTTGCTTTTCTGCATTTAACCTTCTAAAGCAGAAAAGTTGCTCCTCCTTTGCCCAACCGATACGTTATGGATCATTCACACCTTAAGTTTTATTAAACAAAAGTGATATACTTTTTAAATAAATTAAATATTGTTCTCGGGAATAATACAGCAATTATTCCTCATCAATTTCATTGGCTAGCTCCTAACAACAATTAAGACATGCAATTATCACATGCCACTTTTCTACTTGTAATTGTGATCATGTTTATCAACAAGAAATAAGATAATTAAATGAGAAAAGGAAAACAACTATGTTTGATCTTTGTTTAATTTCTCTGTTTTTGTTCTTAATAAATTCCCCAGAGAATGTTTTCGTTCCAGGAAAGAACTTTTTTAATTCAAAATAAAACAAACTTCTCAAACACAAAACACTGCAGTACATAAATATTGAATGATTTACCTCTTAACAACTTAAGTTTTATAGAGATTGTAATTCATTAATTATATGGTATCGATTCAAACTAAACAAGAGGCCCTAAGTTCAAATCCACCGCACACATAAAAATATTCCACGGGCAAGTCTTTATAAAACAACCGCTCTCGGTGTAGGGATGTGTGGGAGTACTTATAAAATGATTTATCTATCTAATTAAGAAAAATATTCCACGTGCAAGGCTTCATAAACAACCGCCCTCATGTTAGGGGTATGTTAGAGTACTTAATATTAAGTGATTTACCTATGTAATTAACATTAAATTTAATCTTTTAGATCATATATATCCAATAGTTTGCACCATTTTACTACAAATCAAGCATATTTTAGTGCGTAATTAGCACTTCATCTTCTGCTTTGTACTAAATTCTTCTTTAAAAAGATTGTTCCATAATATTCTATTTTAGTGCATATTTTAACATACTAAAATCATTATATAATTTAAAATAAAGTCAATAAATTTTTTTTATTGCAGCTATAATGTTGCCCCATTTTTGGCGTATGATTGTTCACATATTCAAAATGGCGTAGATTAATATAATTGGACTAAGTTTTTGCTCCAAATTAAAAATATAATATTTTTCGGGAACAAATGTTAGGTATCGACCCATTGCCGTGTGCGAACGCCATAGCCATTCAACAAGTCCAACGAACTTAACTATTACAAAATAATCCTACGGGTAGGGATTAGGGATTACAGGCCTTTTCCTAATATTGCAATAAAGCGAGAAAATAAAGACGTGCGATGCACACGCACAAGGGAAGGCACTTTCCCATCCAAACCGGCCAAGGAGCAAAAATATAAGCCAAAACTAAAGGCTACCACAGCCTTAAAACTACGTAGAAAAATAGCAAACCCTTATACCGCGGAATCCTGGGAGAGACCGGGCTAACTTTATCCGACTAACAACAGCAACAAAGAAGACACAAAATAGAAATCAATACAAGCACTAAAAATAGAACTAAACTGAAAGCTAAAGAAAAGAAAGGGTATCAGGATCTTTTCGAGCCGAGCTTAAAGCTCCGGCCGCAATGAGATGGATGACCTCAAAGGGAAGGCTCATGTTGTGTGTAGAGGCCCCCTTCACCGTCGACTACGAACCTGGGACGCACCAAAGGATCGGCCACAAAGAGACCAAGCCCAAGCCCTCCAAACCCCAAGTTTTTCCCGGAGAATCCACGAAGGAGACGACCTAGGAAGGGAAACACGAACGGACGATCCCAGGAGGAGGACCACAAAGGTCGAACCTCAAATACCCCAAACCCCTTTTGGAAACCCACCGAAAACTCCAACCAAGTACCGAACGAGCAAATGAGAAGGTAATCGGAGCACTCAATCGAGAATCTCCTTGAGAACTCACAAAGATTCACAAAGAATCAAAGAGAACAAGAGGGAGATCTTAGAGAGAGAGCGAGTTCGGGCGCAAGAGAAAGAGAGATATCATCATATCGTTCTTACCTAGGGTTCCAAGAGGTAAGGGTAATAAGAGGGTGTTGGATGGTTGAGATTAAATCCCTCAATCCAACGGCCGATTCGAAATTAATGGTCGCGGGTCTCGGCAAAAGGGTCAAACCGTCCGGTCAAACAAATGGGGCAAAGGTTGCTTTGGGCTTCTTCTCAATGGGCCAGACAAATGTTATATGGGCTACCAATAGAATTGGGCCATATTAAGTGATTTACCTATATAATTAACATTAAATTAAATTAACATTTGTAATAGAATTGCAATATTCCACGTGCAAGGCTTCATAAACAACCGCCCTCATGTTAGGGCGTGTTAGAGTACTTAATATTAAGTGATTTACCTATGTAATTAACATTAAATTTAATCTTTTAGATCATATATATCCAATAGTTTGCACCATTTTACTACGAGATCTGCATATTTTAGTGCGGAATCAGCACTTCATCTTCGGTGCTTTGTACTAAATTCTTCTTTAAAAAGACTGTTCCATAATATTCTATTTTAGTGCATATTATAACATACTAAAATCATTATATAATTTAAAATAAAGTCAATAAATTTTTTATTGCGGCTATAATGTTGCCCCATTTTTGGCGTATGATTGTTCACATATTCAAAATGGCGTAGATTAATATAATTGGACTAAGTTTTTGCTCCAAATTAAAAATATAATATTTTTTTGAGATGCTTTAGATCATGATGTAGCCATTCAATACTTAGTCATGTTCCGAAAATATTTTGGAAACATTTCAAGTACTACACGTATAATATTGAAAGTTATCTAAAAACAAAATCTTATTTCTTGAACGTAACTGGGTGTAGGCATTGAACATAAGTATTATTTCTAAAAACATGTTCTTAAATCAAATAAACAAGACCAAAAACAAAAAATCATTCTTAAAATAAATCCAAAATGTAAATTTACTAAATATATCGAGAAGTTATCTTAGAATGTAACTATACAATCACCTACTATCGACTGATTCAGACATGAATCATGCATCATGCATGATGAATAGATAAACCATGCATTGTTCTAACTTATTATGGCCGGTCCACGTTGCATATGATTTGGTAATTAAGCATACAGGTCGACCAAAAAATATATTTTGTAAGGCCAAGCTCCAATAATATATAACCAGCAAATTAATATTTTAGTTCATCCATTTTTTAGGCACTATTAAGCTAAATTAAAGTTTTAAACTAAATTTCATTTCTTGCCTTGTAGGATTTGAACTGTGAAGTATATTAAGATATAATTAAAAACCACTAGTTTATATCTCAAGTGTTATCTCTTAACATTTGTAAAGGTGTTGACCAGAGTTAGAACCCTGGATCTTTCAGTTTCTATGAATTTATCCTCTCCCCTCCAAAAAATTTGAGTACACGTATAAAAGAAATAGAATATTTATCAAAGTTAATAGTTAATACAATATATGAAATGGGATTTAAATTAAAGCTCTTATTGTAGGCGAAATTATTTAGGTACTCGTAACAAACTTTAATAAGATCAGAAAGGTTGTAACTTTAATAGAAGTTACTAATGATTTGCACCCATAAAAATGCTCACAACGATCACAAGCATAATAAAAATCAAAAAAGAAAAAAAAAAACATCAAATTGATTTTACCTTTTTCTGTAGTGAAAGAAGTAACTCCACATCGATCAAATTTAAGTTTTTGGAGATGGTGAATTAGACCAAATGTCTTTTTCTTTTTTTCTTTCTGACCTCGTAAATACTAAAAGAGAAAGCAAGTTATTTTCACCTTTAATTTGCTTTTTACCTTCTTTATTTTCGGTTTTTCTTTTGTTTCTGTTCCTAGGCTCTTTTTTAATTTTTTTCTTTTTCTTTAGTGTTTCTGGATGCTCATAGATTTCGAAAGCGCGTTAAAAGGCCAACCAATGTTTTATCTTTAGACATCAAAATCAAAATCTCTATTTGATGATTGCCAGTACTCCAGATCCCATTTGAAATTTCGGAGCCAAAAGAGAAAATTTAGTATAAACCTTTACTTATAAACTATAGTGAATAGGTCTCTTATAAGACGGTTGTGCGGTGCGACCAGATTGTCTTTTAGGGTAAAAAGTTATATTTTGTCCGAATACATTTAATTTTTATGTATTATTTTTACACCAAAAGTATCACTTTTTACACTAAAAATATCACAAGTCGCACCATGCAACCGTTTTAAACAAGTATTTGCCAACTATAGTAGAGCTCTTTAACTAATCCTGCAATTTGAATAAATTTCTAGATTTTCACTTTTTCCTTTGTTTTACTTTTTTTGACCATTCCCCTCCATTTGTTAGTTGTTACATGATCAAGGACGACATTGCCACCAATGCAAGCTTAACCAAAGGTCGGACATTTGTTTGCTTGCTTAAATTATAAGATCTTGACTATGAGAATGGGACTATGGGCGTGGCGGGGACTTGAGAATGGGGTAAAAAACAGTCCCGAGTTCATATATTTAAACTATGAGAAAAAAATTTGGGGGCAATTGTAAAACACAACTATTTGAAGTTTTTTTATCAAAGTTTTGGGGGGGCAATTGTAAAAAAAAATTCATTTATTTTAGCTATAAAAAAATAATTTTAAAAACTTTTGGGGGAAAAAATAATTTTGGAAAATTTTGGGGGCAAAGAAAGCCCCCTTGTCCCCCTCGTATCCGCCGATGACTATGGGAGTGTTTGCAAAAACTGCTTTTACGATAAGTGGTTTATTGTGAGAGAAATTAATTCGTAGCATTTGCAAATAAGATTAGTGTTGGGAAAGAGTGTCAAAATAAATGACACTCGACATGTGAAAATAAAAATAGTAAAATCTTTTCCCCACCTATTTGGATTTAAAATGGGAACCAAACCAAGAATAATAGTGCAAGACGATAAAAATAGGACACAAGAATTTTTACGTGGAAACCCAAATTGGGAAAAACCACGAGACCGTAGTCGGATAAATCCTCCACTAAATGTATAGTAGCTTACAATATTTCTCCTAAAAATAGGAGATACACAAATTATCTCAAGTTACTCAACTTGGAATACCCGAGAAAATAGGAATGCTTTATTTTGGATGAGAATGAAAAATTACTACTAATTTTTTCTCTTTTTCTTCACTCAAAACACACACTTATAGATACACTCTCTACTCTTTATTTTCTCTCTTCTCTTGCAATTGCTAAAATGCTAATTGCTTGGTGTGATTTTGCATTCAAGGATGAAGCCCTTTTATAGGCATTTTCCATGCCAAATTCCAACATGTGAACAAACTTTGTCAACAAAGTTTGGCAACCAACCATTGAAGACTTGGTGGTGTTGGTTGGTTGGTGCCTACCAAAGGAATAGTATTTACCACATGGGGTGGAAAATTCAACAATTTTCCCCTCCACCGCATGTGGGGAATCAACCAATCCCGCTTTGGTTCGCAAACTTCAAACTTATCTCTTGGTAAAGACTTTGTCAAAGATATACGCACTATTTTCATCTGTGTGAACTTTCTCCGATTGCATCGAGTTTTTCATCAAGCACATCTCGAATCCAATGGTATCTCACATCAATGTGTTTTGACCTTGAGTGGAATGAAGAATTCTTACTCAAGTGAATTGCGCTCGATGTCAAATGGGCGTGTATTTTTCCGCTTCAAGTCTAATTCTGTAGAAACTTCTTCAACCACAACATCTCCTTGCAAGCTTAGTCACAACTATGTACTCGGCTTCGGTTGTGGATAATGCCACACATTTTGAAGTTTTGATTGCCAAGAGATAGCTCCCCTGCAAATCTCATCGGTATCCTGATGTGGACTTCGGAATCAACATCACCGGCCCGTATCCGCATCGTCGTGAATCCGAAAGTGCAGTTTTGTCATCACCAAATCTTAGACAATATTTAGAAGTACCTCTCAAGTACCGAAATATCCATTTCATCAGACCAATGATCTTTCCCTGGATTAGAGAGAAAACGGCTAACAACACCAATCGCATGAGCAATATCCGGTCTAGTACATACCATAACATACATCAAGCCGCCAACCTCGAGGAAGCATATGGTACCTTTTGCATCTCTCGCTTTATCTTCCTCACTTGTGGGACATTGCGTCGCACTTATCTTGAAGTGACCCGTGAGGAGTCTTGACGGGTTTTGACTTGTTCATGTTGAATCTCTCAAGAACTTTCTCAACGTCTTTTCTTGAGATAGCAGAGCTTCCTACTTGCCCCTGTCTCTTGAGATTTTCATCCCAAGGATTTGTTTAGCGGCCCTAAGTCTTTTCATCGCAAAAGACTTGCCAAGTTCTTTCTTGACTTCTCAATCTTGTTGGCATCATGACCTACAATCAACATATCATCCACATACAATAATAGTATGATAAAATCATTATCACCGAATTTCCTAAAGAATACACGGTGATCGGAAATGGGTCTGTTGTAGTCATGGTCAGTCATAAAGGAGTCAAACTTCTTGTACCATTGTCTTGGAGCTTGTTTTAAGCCGTACAAGCTCTTCTTCAACTCGCATACCAAGTTCTCCTTACCTTTGACTTTGAACCCTTCTCGGTTGCTCTATATAGATTTCTTCATTCAAATCTCCATGAAGAAATGCGTCTTCACATCAAGTTGTTCAATTTCCGGATCCAACTGGCGCTATCCCAAGAACAACTCGATTGAGGACATCTTCACCATCGGTGAGAAAATTTCTTCGAAATCAACACCCTTCTTCCGATCAAACCCTTCACAACCAGCCTAGCTTTATACCTTGGTTGTAAGCTTTGGTCATCGATCTTCAACCAGTACACCCATTTATTTTTCGAGTACGTTTACCTTTCGGTAGCTTCACCAGTCATAGGTGTGATTTTCCGCAAAGAGTTCATCTCTTCTTTCATGGCCTCCATCCACATATCCTTCTCGATCATGTGATATGGCCTCGCAAAACTCGTGGTTCTCCCCGTCAAAGTGAGCATTACATACTCATGTGGGCTATATCCGGTAGAAGGTTGTCTTTGCCTGGTGGACCTTCTAACCGCATCTTCTAGTGGTGGAATTGGAGGGACATCACCGATTATATCATGAAATTGCTCTTGCACACCTCCCCGTGATTCGATTTCTAGGAGAAGAAACTGGATCTACGTCATCAGGCACATATTGGTTTGATTGATTTCTCAATCTGTTTGGAATCTTCAATTGTCGATCCTCAAGGAATACAACATCCCCGCTTCGATAACTTTCTTCTTGACTGGGTCCCATAACTCGTAATCGAATTCTTCATGGCCATAGCCCAAGAAGATGCATGACTTGGTCTTGTCATCAAGCTTGGATCGTTCGTCTTTTGGAATATGCATGAACGCCACTGCCTAAACACTCTCAAGTGTTTGTAGGAAACATCTTTCCTAGTCCAAACTCTATCCGGAATGTCGCCACCCGGAGGAGTCGATGGAGAAAGGTTGATAAGATCAACTGCGATCCTCATTGCTTCACCCCAAAAGGATTTGGGCGATTGGAATGTGACAACATACATTTGACTCGTTCACAAATTATCCTGTTCATCCTTTTCGCTACGCCATTATGTTGAGGAGTTTTGGAACACTCTTCTCAAGCTTGATTCCATGATCCCCGCAATGTTGCTCAAATGGACCCTGGTATTCACCACCATTGTCGACGAACACGCCTACCTTCTTTCCTGTTTTCTTTCAACACTTGCTTGAAAATTCTTAAAGATACCTTAACTTGATCTTTAGATTTCAAAGCAAAGCACGAGACTTTTCTAGAGAAATCGTCAATAAATGTGACAAAATATATTGCACCACCAAGACTTCTATCTTTCATGTAGCACAAATCGGTATGCACGGATCTAGTGGATGAGATTTTCTTGAAGGTGAAAAACTCTTAAAAGCAACTCGTGTTGTTTTCCAATTAAACAATCAACACAAGTTTGTAGGGGCATACTTTGGTTACCTCGGGAGAAGTTTCTTTCTAGTCGAACTTCCAAGCCCTTCGACTTAGATGTCCGAGCCTTTTATGCCACAAAATTTCAATGGAGAAACTTTTATCAATTGCATTTACCTCTCCGTTGGATAATGGCTTGCATCGTACAAAGAAGTGCTTCGTCCCTTAGCGACAATGAGAGAGCCTTTGGTGAGCTTCCATTTTCCTTCACCAAAGTGATTGTCATAGCCAAAGATCGTCAAGCTTGCCAATGGAAATAATATTCACCGAATGTCGAATATGTCCGACATCCTTGAGCACGAGCCGCTTCCCGTGACGTTGTTCAATATGATGTTACCTATGCCAACGACGACTCCGTCACACCATGGTTGGCCATTCGACTTTGCCAAAGCTACCCAGGTGTATGATGTAAACATATCACGATGAGGTGTGATATGATATGAAGCTCCCGAATCAATAATCCAGTCCGTCTGTTTGGCATGCGAACTAATACAAGCATCATCACAAATGATGACAACATCGCCATCGTCAAGCTGACGGTAGTGTCTTTGTCATCAATCTTATTTTCATTATTTCCATTCTTTTGATCTCTTTTTTCTTCTTTCTCGCAATCTCTTTCATAATGATTTGGATCACCACAATAATGACATTTGAAGTCCTTCGGATTTGGACCTCCCACCGGATTTGTCTCTTTTATTTTGAGAACCTCTAAACTTGCTCCTTCCCCCGTTTGTCATTTTATTACTAAGGCTTTTGACTCGGAAGAATATTCTAACTCCTTTCTTCCGGACTCTTCATTAAGAAGACAATCTTTGACCATCCGCATAGTCGGTTCACCATTGGCCGAAGTTCTTCGATCGACACCACAAGCGTGTCCCAGGATGTCGTAACGAGTGAGCGAAGAATAAAGCAATCACTTCATCATCAAGGATATTTTCATAGTGGTAGATTGATTTATCGACTCGATACGCATTTAGGTGCTCCGTCATGTTTGCACCTTCCGTATATCCGAGTCGAACAATTTTTCGGATAATAGAAGCTTTGTTCAAGGCATTTTTCCTCTCAAACATAGTTTCAATATTTTTCCTGAGAACATCGGCCTTTTCTCATTAGCAAAATGATGGAAAATGCTATGCTCAATGAAACCTAGGATATATCCTACGGTTTTTCTGTGTAGGATTTTTCACCGTCATCGCTTGTATCTTTTGGTTTGGCAAAGATATCACCTTTCAATGGCAAATAAAGATCTTTACAAAGAGAGAAGATCCAACATACTTGGTTTCCAAATATTGTAGTTGGATCCGTTGAGTTTGAACATCCCACCAACAGATGTCGATTCCTCCATTTTTTAATCCGCAACAACGTGGCTCGATACCACTTGTTGGGAAAGAGTGTCAAAATAAATGACACCGCACACAAATAGAAATAGTAAAATCTTTTCCCACTGTTGGATTAAAAATGGGAACCAAACCAAGAATAATAGTGCAAGACGATTAAAATAGGACACAAGAATTTTTACGTGGAAACCCAAATGGGAAAAACCACGAGACCGTGGTCAAATAAATCCTCCACTAAATGTATAGTAGGCTTACAATATTTCTCCCTAAAAATAGGGGATACACAAATTATCTCAAGTTATTCAACTTGGAATACCCGAGAAAATAGGAATGTTATTTTGGGTGAGAATGAAAAATTACTACTAATTTTTTCTCTTTTCTTCACTCAAAACACACACTTATAGATACACTCTCTACTCTCTATTTTCTCTATTCTCTTGCAATTGCTAAAATGCTAATTGCTTGGTGTGATTTTTGCATTCAAGGACGAATGAAGCGCCTTTTATAGGCATTTTCCATGCCCAATTCCAACATGTGAACAAACTTTGTCAACAAAGTTTGGCAACCAACCATTGAAGACTTGGTGGTGTTGGTTGGTCGGTGCCTACCAAAGGAATAGTATTTACCACATGGGGTGGAAAATTCAACAATTAGAAGTTGAGTGTTTGGTGAATAAGTAATAGTATGTGCTTAATTATTTGTTTGTAAAAACAAACCGTAAGTAGAATAGGAAATATAAATTAAGCACATATATCCTCTACTTTAAGTTATGATTAACTTACAGAGAATCAATAGCGTAGAAAATGATATTTACATATATTAAAAACTATATTTTTATGTTAAAAGCGACAATCACTTTTTAATGATTACAAACACTCCCCATATCTAATTTTTCCTCCTAGGATATAATGTATATAACTATATATATTACAATCATTTGTATGAGACAGTCTCGTGGACATTGAAGCATAAAATGGATCGTATATGTATATAGAATTCAAACTCTAACTCAAATCCAACAAAAAAACCCATACTTTTCGTATTTTGTAGTATTCGCCTCATGGACTAAGTTCATGAAATCGATAAAAGTATGAGATAATTGCATATAAGACCATATATATGCATGAACCTTAGACACAAACTTGGTCGCACGTCTTGATGTTTTGTTGCGCTAGGATTGCATATCGTATATTTTACCCATACAAACTAATTAAGTATATTGACATAATATGAGAGGCAATATCATATAATAAAAGATCCAAGTAAGAAATTAATTCGAGAGTACTCTCTGTCTATTGAATAAAATAGATACATACAAAAAAAAAATTAACTAACTTTTTTTTTTAAGATAGAGTAACAAAGTTTAACCGGAAACTAGTAGATGTTCACTCATCATGTAATTTCAAATTTCAAATAAAATGATCACTCTATATACTTTTATAATTAGCCTTTTTAATATAAATACGTTCTTTAGAGGGAAAACTAAAGCCCAAACTAAATGTAGTGTCTTAACTAATTTACTTATATGCGATCGGATGGTTGTCAAGTAGTTAAACTCTCAAATCTAACATCTACTATTTGATTCTCATCATCATCTAGAAAAAAATTAATCTACTTATGACCAAATTAAATTTAGATAAAGTTTTCTCAACTAGGATATAAACCAACTTAATTACCTAACAAAAAAAAATCTTTTCTTTTCTACAAGACAAAAAAAAAAAACCTATTACAGGTCTTCCTGAAATTTGAAAATTACGCGCCTATCAACATTTTCAAAAATCCCTAAATCATCAACGGCCTGATCTTGATCAACAGCGTCACCATCAAACGAAATATTCAAATCAAGCGCAACACAATGGCCCCCGTCTCTTCTTCTCCGACCCCATAATTTTCCGTTTTACCCTTGGAAGATGGCGAACACGCCCTTGATGACCTGGATAAACCGAACCTTTCGCAACTCAACACAATAATCCCATCACAAAAACCAAACTCTTCACCAGTAATTTCATTCCTTATTCGTCCCCTTTCAATCCCCCTTTGTATCCCCATTCGCGAACAATAATCGGCCTTTTCAAAATCTTCCAACAAAAAAACCCGGTGAGGATTTATCGACACTGCCTTAGCAAATCTCTCCATGTAACTCTCACAATTTTCTTCGTCTCTACGGATTGATACGAAGTTTGAATAAGAGCCAAACACGACTTTAGCCAATTCCTTAGAAATCTTCTCTTTGGCTTGTGCCCGTCGTCGGGCCAACGAAAAGTAGCCACGTGTCTTGTTTGACGTCATCAGAATTAATATTATTGCCTCTTGATTTAATTTTTCTTCTCAACATTCCGGACCTGCATTGCAATATAGTTCCAGCAATTTCGGGAATCATTTCTCTCTGCCATGGGACTTTTTCTCCAGCGCATTGCATAATATATTCAGATTCTCGCGTTGAATTCCTTGAATTTTTGCGCTGCACTCCATTTCCGTAATGTCGTCACTTGATGAAACGGAATTATGAGAAGAGAATGCGTTTATTGAGTTCCCATAGGGCGGATTGGGTAATCGGAAATGGGTTCGGGTCGAATTCGGACCCTGTTGGTCGAATGAAAAGCAAGATGTACTAGAAGAGAAATTTAGGGTTTCTTTTAATGATAAAGACTGTTGATGAGATGATGAACTACAAAATGAGTTCCATTTATTGCATAGTTCCTTGATCGCGTCATCACAGCCCTGAAATAAATCAAAACAGTTAATTAGTTTTTCACAAAAATATATAGGAGACCGTCTTATTTATATAATCAACGAGTTGGATCCTATATGTAAATAGAATTTCGATCTGAATCCATACTCATGAAAAGAATCCATATTTTTGTGTATTTTAGAATCAGTCTCATGAATTCAGATCAATGAAACTGTGTCACATGAAACCTTCTCTTAGTTTTTTTAATTTATGTAACTATAGAGAAAAGGGGAAAAGGTAAAAGATTATAATTAGATTATAGTTAGAGAAGATAATGACCTGATTTTTGTTACTGAGTCTTTTACTTTCATCTTTAAGCCAAGGAGGCAAGCTTGACAATGTGGGCCCATTAGTACTGTTGCAAAAGCTGGTTTTCAAATTTTGAGCTTCCGCTTCGAATTTTGCTGAACATTCAGTGCAGCAAGAAAGCTTTATTTCTCCATTTGTAAGCAGAAGCTGAGAGGATAGATTTTCAACTCCTTCATGTCTAGCTACATTTTGTTCACCACTGAAAGAACACAACAAAAAAATCAATAAATGAAAAAAATGGAAACAATGGCCAATTTGATTATTTTCACTACAAGAAAATTTTAGTTTACCAATAAAAATGATTTTGTCACTAAATTTTACGATTACCTACGTAATAAAAAAAAAATTATTTTTCCCCAAATTATACCAACAAATTACCAATATATCACCAATAATTTTAAATTTACCTACATAAATAATGTAGGTATTTACCACCGAGAGTTTTAGATTCTCTGTAGATAATATTTTACCGCAATGATTTTACCTTCAAGGATTTTACCTACACCTTACAATTATCTTAATATTTACCTACGTAAAATCAGAGGTAAATTAATTTTTTTATTGTCGTGTTTAACAATGGACTTGAATGATACGTGACAATCATGACATCCATATTGTATACTTGTACATGTTGCATTCATCCAATCTGAATGGAATACGAATTGACATTAGGACTGTGGAACGGGAAATCTGAATGGAAAATTATAGCTGACAAAAAAATTGTGGATGAGTGATGTGCTACTTTCATTTGGAGAAATTAGAAAAGAAGAGAAAATTAAATTACCTTTCAGAAACGAGACTAAACCCCAAACTGTTAGCAGGAATGGTAACAGGATGCAAACCCCAAACACTCTCAAGTGAATGATACCCATTTCTACACCTCATGTAAGTCTGAAAAGTAGCAATCCCCATTAACCAAAACCTCTCAATCTCTCCAATCCCCCAAACCAATCTCCCAATCTCCATAATCATATGCTCCACAGAACAATAATACCTCCTTTCTTCCTCCAAACTAACCCTATAATCACTTATCCACTTAAAATCACCCAAATACAAAACAACCCCTTTTCCCAAAAGACCCTTCACAAGACACGTCAATTCTCCTATCTTCTGCTCAACTTCTTCCCTCCGAAGATTGCAGAAAGAATAAAGTGGCGGAATCGTAACAAACTTCAGTCCTCTCAGAGCTTCAGGAATATTAATTTCCGTATTGTCCACCATATCCATTAAACATTTAACCGTACTTTCCAAGCTAGAAATATTTTCGCCAACTAAAACAATACTCTTCCTTTTTCTTAATAAATTCTCAATCACGATTCTCACGTCTTCGTTCTGATTCGACGACGACATCTGAGGAGATTGCGAGGAGTTAGCGTTAAAACCGTGTTTTCTTTGGAAACGTTATTATTCGGCCTATTTGAGCACAGTTCTAAAGAAACCGTTTTCTCCACGTTGGATTTAACTTGGGTGCTCGAAAACCCAGCTTCTCTCATCACTCTGCTAACGCTGGGGTCATCCAATATAGAAATAACAAGCTGCTCGAGCTCGATTTTTGACAGCCAGCCAGCGTTGCTGCTTGGTTTTGTTTTCAATCGAGCCGCGGCGTTGGTGGGCCTGGGCTCGTTTGAAAGCCGCCACGAGGGCGTTGGAAATGGAGGGTGTTGGGCCGAGTGAGGGGATAATAGCATGGGGTTTGATGATGATGAAGCCGGGAGCCGATTGAGAGCCACGTTGAAGCAGAGCTCGAGCGCCTTGCATTGGAGAGGGTGGGAATGGGACTCGAGACAAGCGGCTCGGAATAAGCCGCTCGAAGCCGATAGCATGGTGTTGGCTACGTGGAGAGGGGTTACCTGAGCGTGGCCGCGCCGTTTGGCGAGGACCACGGCTTGTTTTACGATGGTGGCGGCTTCGGCTGTCAGGGCTTGCTGCAGCGCGCAACTACCGGCTCGCATTTTTTTATTTTCTTTTATTTTTTTGTTTGGTTTTTTTGGACTGATAGTGAGAAGAAAAGAAAAGCTTGGTGGTTTGTGTTTGAACTTGTTGTGTGAGGTTATAGTGCGGAGAGTGAGATATAGGAGAGGGGATGTTCTTTTCTTGTAGATGAGGTAATATTTGTTTGGTTATAGTTACCAATGCAATATATGTGTATGAATGGCTTTTATTTTTGGGATAATTACACAAAAACCCTGAGGTTCGGGCTAATTACAAAAAAACTAGAGTTTTTAGAAATTATGAAAAGACCCTTAAAGTTCAATTCTACTTACATCTACTCCCTTCATAAGTAAAAATATTTCAAAATATTTGTAGAATTATTATAATTACCCATTAAATTTAAGACAAAATCAAACTTCAGAGACTTTTTCTAATTTTGGAACATTTTATGGGTTGTATTTGTAATTAGTCCAAATCTTGGGGGTGTTTTTGTAATTATTCCTTTCTGTTATGATCAAACTTACAACTTATTACAGTATAGAATAAGAAACTATTAAAAATATATACATGCAGATCTAAAATAAAATTCTAAATCATCGGGTAATGATTTATCCGAATTTTCTAAACAAAAGTTCAAATATGGGGACAAATTTATTACATGAAATAAAAGCTACATATTGAGGACGACAAACAAAACCCACATATGGGGAAAACTTATTCATAAAACAGATTAAAAATATTGAAAATTACGAAAGAGAGAAAGAAAATGGAGAATAAAAAGATGACTAGGGTTTTTGGAGGCACGACTATTGAAAGAATATGTGTATAAAAATGACTTAATACATATATATATATATATATATATATATAAATGAAGATTAAAACAAAAAAGAAATACATGTATAATTGTATAAATGAATAAAGTCTAATATTAGTAATATATAGAGAAAAACTTTCAGTTCAACTCTTACTTTAAATCACAAATTTTCTCACGTCATATTACAACTAACATTAATTTGTACAATGTATAAGTCCAAAGTGGATAGTGGAAAGTGGAATGCATGTGCTAACATGGAGGAGGAATTAATACACCAATACCAAAAGGCAAATTAGCTTTACACTCAAATTTCATTCTTTATCTACATTGTATAAAGTTGTGCATACATGTGTATATATATATACTTTGATTCAAAGATGGAATGAGGTGGTAGTGGGACTCTGCCTTTCATGCATTTAGTTTATTTTAATTGGATAAAGCTATAACCTAGATATCTATTAATTACATCCACCTTTAACTATGCATCGATCTTTCTTGTTGTGACCTTTTCTACTCCCAAGTCACTCAAATGGTCATAGCATTTTAATCAAGAAAGACTAAAGATTAAAGTGGCCTCAATTATGTAAGAAGTTTCATACACACGCAAAAGAAAATACAAATAGAAAACCACATTTTGATCATTTTGTATACGCGCTCATCTTCTTAGTTTAATAATAAAACATGAAAGATCGAAAACTAACACCAAGTTCGTACTGGCAAAATTGCAAAATTGGTCAGGATGTCAAAATTGTTCATATCCTTTTTTAGATTTTTAATTTAGCCCTATACGTATTAAAATTGATCAACTGTAGTATTATTTTTGGCCATAATAATGCTACAAATTCACGGAAATTGTCACTCACATGTAAGGCCCGAAAATTGAGGATTTTTTAATTAATCTTCAACGATTTTTGGTGACCTGACAACCCATACTAGAATACTGTTGCATTCTATGGTAGACACGTCAACTTAATTGTTGGAAATCAACAAAATCCCTGGGCCTCATATTCACGTGCCGATTTCTAGTGGAATCGCAACAATCCGACGAAAATATAACTAAGATTGTGCAATTTTAATACTTACAAAACTAATTGCAAATTTTAGAACGAATATGAGCAATTTTGATACCCCAAAATTATAGGATTGAGATTTTATATTCCACAATCATGTTTCACATTTTATTCCATTGTATTGGATGTACAACACGTATATATGATGATGTCATAATTATATACGTATCATTCACTCAGTACATGGAAAAATAAATAAAACATGATTGTCGAACATGAAATCTCGTCCCAAATTTACATAACTAATTTTGCTATTTCCTATCTTATTTCATGTTTTATGGATATTTTTTGTTTACGTCACATTTACATTTTACTTTAGGCAAAAACTTGCGTGAGACGGTCTCATTTGGGATTTAGATCCGTGAGACGGAGCCCTTACACAAAGTTTTAAAGGTCTTTTTTCAGATTTTATTTTTCTTAGGTTTATATTTATTTTTTAGGTTTATTTTGTTTTTTATGTTTATTTTTAATTGATTTGGGTTTTTTAGGATTTTTAGTTTTTTTTTAGGTTTATTTTTTTTTTTTGGGTTTATTTTTGTTTTTCGAGTTTATTTTTCATAGTTCATGTTTTTAGGGTTTATTTTTGTTTCTTGATGGTTCATTATTATTTTTAAATTTATTTTCATAGTTCATGTTCTCAAGATGGAACCCTTTTAGTCGGTCCGTCTCACGGATTTAGATCCGTGAGACCGTCTCAAAAGATACTTGCTCTTTACTTTATACAACTCCTACTATATATAAAAAGAAGAGTTGAGGACAAGAATGAAAAGTAATAAGGGGTGGACAGATTACAGAAAACGAGGAGGTGTAAAGTGAGGCATGGAGTGGGGGCTGTCTGTTTGAAGGGAATCGGGAACTGTGTACGATTTTCCTTCCAAACTCAAACACAGACAGGGAATAAAGGGTTCTCTCAATTTAGTTAAAGTTTAAAGCTCTTTGCATGTAAACCCCTTTTTGCATTGCATGGGGATTATCATCAACTTCGCAAAACATTCTCTCTCTCTCACACACACACAGTAGTACTGTTGCTAATCTGTATATGTGTCTGAAATTTTATGCAATTTGATTTGTGGGGAAACAAATGACCAAATCTAAATTGGAAATATGCCGATGATGACTATAACAATGTAAAATTTATACAACACTAGCTTTGCAGAAATTGGATTTAAAAAAGGTGCATTCTAATTAATATGTGTGTGTGTGTGTGTGTTCGACTGTTCGTATCATTTTATTTGTATTCCATTTGTTTTCTTGCCGCGGTGACAAACCCTAATTAATTTAGAATTGTGGATGGATTCATTTATACATAATCATCTCTTATCATCTTATTCAAATTTTCATAGAGCCTTACTTTTTCTTTAATCCCGAATTGTTTAATTGATTGAGATGTAGCCCTTTAAGTAATCACTTTTCAGTTTTAGTCTAATATGTCTTTTAAAAATTTGGATATCTAGTTTTATTTTGATTAAAACTGAGTAATATTATCGAAATTGTTGATTATGATTGATCAAGTGCAAACATGTCAAAAATTGGGAATTTTGGTGATTTGGTACACCACCAGCCAAAATATTAGAATCCCCAAATTTTGTGTATTATTTTTTGTTGTGATTTGGTGTGTCAATTTTTACAGTAAATCACCAAAATCCTTAAATTTCTTTGACACGTTAGCACACATGGGTCATAGTTCAATCACATAAACTTGTACAATTTCACTCAAAATCAGATTAAATATATATCCAAATTTTTAGAAGATGTTGGACCAAAAGTTAAAGGTCAGTAACTAATTTGAGAACTATAACTCACCAAGTAATTAATCTAAGTTACAAGACCGAATAATATGTTTTACCCATAATGCAATGAATAAATGGTTGCATATTGGCCATTTATTACTTTTTTAACTTAAACATGTAAATATAATATAACTGGTCTATTTTAATTTTGTGTGGGGGTGGGGGTGGTTTGAATGGGGGTTGATTATACTTTGTTCTGGCCCATGCCATGTATGTTAGAGTAGTGGTCACAATATCTGAGCGTGCCCATGTAATATTGCATGGAAAGGAGAGCGAATACCCATTCACTAATCACCATCCATATTTCCATCTTTATCTTTTTTTTTTTTTTTTTTTGTCGACCCAGAGATCCCCACACAAATGCAAGACAGATCCTACACTTCCTTCGGACTATGGGACATCCGCCCTTCCAGGGATGGTCCTAATCTCTGTGGGAGGAGGGGAAACCCAACACCAAAACTCGCGTTAGTTAAGAGTTATCTTTATCTTCAACTACTTGGATTTTAGTTTTATTTTAATAATGTCACCTATATATAAGCAAATCATATATATTCCTTTCTTTACCCCAATCAACTTATAATTATTCTGTTTATTGTGCTCTTTTTCTTTTATCTTTTATTACAAGGGCCCTCACTGACAGAAGGATTTTTATGAAACTGTTTAGGACCTAATTCTTTCTTGAACCGAAAGAAATGTGAAAGAGGCAAAACTTATATTCACAATAAATCCATATATTTTCCGTTGCTTGTTTGGTAATTGGTTTAAATTGCATTATATGTCTTCTCAATTACAATAAAAGAAATTGTCTACATAACTGAAACAACCCTAAGAATATTTTCCCCTACGGGGACAAGAAGAATTCATGAGCACTAGAACTACATGCAATAGTATATTTCAAAATTCTAACTCTAATCACTTAAAATTAAAAAAAGTGCTTATAATGATTATTTTTTAATGTTTACAAATGTCGACTAGCTTCTTCTTCCGATTGTACTTCATTTAATTAGAATCTAGATGCGATAAGATGAGTGCTTTAGATTTTTAATATTTTTTATGGCTTGACTTTTTACGAACAATATATTAAGCACTTTTACATTTTTTTGATCATCGACACTCTCAAGTACTTCTAATTCTATTGTCAAACACTAACAATTTTTTATTTTCAACTACTTTTACTTTTGCTCGCTATTATAAATCACTTATTCTAAAAACATAAATTTTTGCAAACACTTAAAATTAAAATTGTCCAGATCGAGCAATTAATGGTCCGGCATGGTCTAAATATAGGCAAAATTGCTTTTTAGTCCTTTAAGTGGGCATACTTGGAGATTTAGTCCTTTTTTTTTTTGAACTTTGATTTTAGTCCTTTAAGTGTACAAAATCAGAATTTTGGTCCGATGACCTACTATAGCAGTCAAAGTGACTGTTTTGATGAGGTGGAATTTTTTGTTTTTCCAAAACATAAAATTTCAATTAAAATGGATGAAGTGGTTGCTTAGTTGGGAACACACTTGCCAAATGGATAGGGAAAAATAAGAACAAATCCAACTTGACAATATAAAATATTTAAATTATTTTAAATAAAAATAAAATGGGTCTACATAATATATTAAAATTATTTTTTAATTTAAAAACATAAATAATTTAGAAAAATTACTTATAAAATATAAAATATCGTAGTTAGATAAACATATTTCAATTCGTAGTTGACAAAATGAAATTCACACTTTTTTATTTTTATTTTTTATTTTTATTTTATTTGAAAATGTTATATTTCATATTTTATACAATATTAAATAATGAATAAAACTACATGCAAGGTGTTAATAATTTTTTGAATTATTTTTCATGTTTGTAGAGAATAAACGCTATTTTATTTATAAAATCATTGGCTCATTTGAATATGTTTATCTAACTACGATATTTTATTTTATCAAAGATTAATGTTTTTTTTAAATTATATATATTTTTAAATTAAAAATAATTTCAACATATTATGTAGACCCATTTTATTTTATTTAAAATAATTTAAATATTTTATATTGTCAAGTTGGATTTATTCTTATTTTTCCCTATTCATTTGCCAAGTGTATTCCCAACTAAGAAAGCACTTCATCCATTTAATTGAAATTTTATGTTTTGGAAAAAACAAAAATGCCACCTTAGGAAAACAGTCACTTTGACTGCTATCGTAGGTGATAGGACTAAAATTCCGATTTTCGTACACTTAAAGGACTAAAATCAAAGTTCAAGAAAAAAAGGAATAAATCTCCAAGTATGCCCAGTTAAAGGACTAAAAACAATTTTGCCTCTAAATATATATAGACGTTTTGCGTCTTATTAATTTTTTGCATTAAGGGACTTTTACCCATTTAATAGAACTAAAACAAATAAAATAAATAAAATAAAATAAAATAAAGTTTTTCTTATGATGTTTTCCTTGGGTATTACATGGACAGATTAAAAAAAGTATTATAAGTTATTTATTATAAAATATATGAATTATAATGGTCCAAACTTACAAGTTCATTCAAAAGATAGTATTCATGAGTCTCAGTCAAAAAGCTTCCCACATCTTTGATGGCCTAAAAGACATCCAAAGAGAGCACCAAATAAATTGTATGAAAAGTTATCTACAAGACCAGAAAAAGCAATGTTTAAACAAAAGAAATATATACTATATAAGTACTTCTTTATTACAATTATTACTATTTGACCCATACTTTGTAGCACCACAACGACTAATTAACCTTGTTTAAACAGGTTAACTGTACAAAAAGCTAACATAACTGTTTGTTACTAGCTCTAGCACTCTATTTAATAATATCTACTTAATTTCTCTCCTTTCGCTATCCTTCGGTCTTTACTACACTATTAAGGGATAATTACAAAAAGACCCCAAAGGTTTGGGCTAGTTAGAAAAAACCAAGAGAGATTAAAATATTATTAAAAAATACCTCAAGTTTGATTCTGTCTTAAATTTAGGTCCGGTAAATTTGATTTTTGTACAATTTCGGTCCCATAAAAACTAGGTTTGTACTTTTTTAATCCCTGAAAGGTGAAATATAACTTACTTATTTGGGACCAAATTGCACATAAATTAAAATGTACGGCCTAGCTAGATTGCTACATAACATATTTACAAGATCAAATATGTTTATCCTTTGTATTTTTTTTTTTCCGACTCAGAAAGATCCCCACACCAAACAGTGATATAGACGCACACTTCCTTCGGATTATAAGACATCATGTCCTTCCCAGGATGGTCCTAATCTCCGGAAAGGAGGGCAAACTCAACCCCAACACTCCATGTTAGTTAGGAATCGAACTCGTGACTTCAGGATTGCAATTGCAACCCTTCAACCACCAGGCCAACATGTGGGGTTCGCCTACCCTTTGGATTTAAAGAATCAATACATAAGATATTCTGGGGACCAAATATACCACCTCTTATACTTACATACTAAAATTTACAATTAATCCCATATAAAAAAAATAGTTTATATGTGTGTGTATCATGAGATAATAGAGGATTAGAACCCCACTAATTATCTTTTCCCTTGCTAAAAGTAAAACATTCTACCATAAAAAGCACCATTAAAAGTAATGCATGGCATTATCTACTCAAAAGGGCTGCTCAATCTATGCTTTTTGAACTTCAAATACGCATCTTTGCTCTCTATACGGCCATGTGGGTAAAAGCAAATTGTGTTCGTATAATAATATCCATGAGACAGATACTTTAGGAATATAAATTAAAGGTAACAGGGGAAAAAGTTGATCTAATTTTGACAGAACAGCCTTCTTAATGCAAAGGTGATGGAATTACGTACCTTACACTTCTTTTCTCTAAAGTTTGTCATTAATATTTTATTCTTTCGTGTAGCAATGTAGCATCATTCATTTTGTAATGACCAAACTTAGAAAATTACCCCTATATATAATATATCACACACAAATATGCATGAAATGCTTAGCGTTGATAATTGATTCATCCCATTGGCTTCGCTTCAAATTTTAAGGCCCGAAATGAATGGAGCCTATTTGGTCCGATCCATTTGATCGAAACACCGGATCAGCCCGACCAATCATATTTTATGTGTATTTTTTTGAGTTGGGTCGGGTTAGACTCCAAAATAACAGATTTTGTCATTTTGTTTGGCCCGACCCACCTAATCCAATTCTCCCATTCGTCACGGGTCGACTCATCGCGTTTTACAGCTCTAGTGTCCATTTACACAAATATTTACATGCTTAAAAAAAGAAAAACAAAAAATGAAAAAGAATGGAGTGAGAAACATGCTATCATTATTAAAAAATTGCAATTGTAAAAAATATTAAATTTTGGTATATATTTAGTTTTATACAATACTTTTATGAGTTTAATAAGAGGGTCATTTGTCCAAAATAAAAATAATTTCATTATCGATGATTGGGAATGATTAAAACCATGGGGATGGGAAGAATAACTAATCTCATACTATTGGGTATATTGATTTTCATGGGAATTGACATTCCTAACCTTATAATATACCAATCGTGTGAGTAGAAATGAACATACGAACGCTTATTCCACTTTTACTTCATTCCCGCGCACCAATCACGCCATTGGTGATAAGAATGAGTAGCATATCCAATATTTTATCCAAAGGAGGTCCATTAGTTTCTACGGACATGTTGGATGGGTTGAATGAATTGGGCTGCACAATTGTTTAGCGGATTTAACACGAGGTGGAACTTTATTGGGCCAACTTTGGACTCTAAAAAACTGCTCTCAGAGTTTGGGCCACAAAGTAATACGTATGGCCTATCTGCTCGAACTTTGGCGGACCAACAGATCCGTTCATTGCCAAATACCTATTTGTTATTTCTAGGTTTCATAGCAATTTAATTTTGTTTAGAGGTGGTCCAAGAAAACCTAGAAAAAATTAACCTAAAATTTGTTAGAAGTTTTATGATCTACGCACTGAGAATGGGCCAGTACAATGAAAGCAATATTAATTGATATTTGGAGAATGTTTGACTAAGTTTATTTAAGAACTTTTGTAAATTTCTATTAGAATATTTGTAATAAATAATGTTAAGAATTGACTGATCAAATTAGATGAAGTAAAAGAAGTGGTTGAAAAGCAAAAATAGAGAATTATTGGAAAAAGTACAGAAAGAAAATCTGAAGTTGAAGTGTCTGGTAAAAAATGGAGAATGACAAAAGTAATATTGTTGTGTTCAAAAAGGTGTTTAGATTATTGAAGCATTGTTGAGGGTCAAAACATCTACATAAAATTTTAACAACTTACAGAAAAATGAAAAATTGCTAGAAGAACTCCACTACGAACTTGGACATTTCATAATTCTGTAATGGCTAAATTTATATATATTGATATTTTAATAATAAGTAAGGAACTCCTTAATCTTTTAACGAGGGCTGACCCTAACTTTTTGGGGTTCATAGCCAAAAAAAAAAAAGGGGCCTCTACAAAATAAAAATATGATATTTGTACACTTTGGATATAGTTTAATAAGAACTTGTGAATAAAAATATTTTATTTAAATAACATAATATACGGACATAGATTGATGAAACAAAATTATTAAAATCTCAATTCCAAATGACTTTTTCAGTGAATAGTGATTGCAGTTTTTTTTTCATAATATACGGACATAGATTGAGGGAATAGCGATTGTACTTACAAATGGAAGAAATAGAAAACAAAATTAATCTTTTCTAGGAATAGGATTATGTAAAGAAAAAAAATGCATTTCATATATTTTTCTTAATTTAAAATTTTGATTTAGTTTTTGAGTATAAAATATGTTAATGTTTGAATTTTCTCAAACATTATCTTTTCTTTCTTTCGAATTGTTCTTTCGCATTTGTTTTTCTTTTTGCAGATTAATATTTCGCTTTTTTCCAGGTAGTTAAGTTAGAAGTTTAAATTCGTTTTTTAACTCTACTAACTCCTTGAAGTTTAGTGTAGTGGGTGGTTTTTTCCTTAAAACTTGCATGAAGTTTTTCTCCTACTTTCTGGCAGAAGTTATTCAAGAAGATAGCTATTTAAGGATTAGAAACCAAAGAAATTTCGTGGTACGATTTTAGAGAATCGAGAGTTCATCTTCCAGCCTTTTTCATACTGTAAAATTCCGCTTAAGCTCGCTGATACCAGAATGTTGGCAACATTGTTGGCATCATTTTTAGAACTCGAGTTTTGAGTGTTTATGTGAGATAGATTCGGTGTAGTTTGAGTGTTTGGAGTGCACTAAATGTATTCTCACATTTTGTGAAGGAGTGTTGTTGCTTTCTGAGACACTGAGGAGTTATTCTTCTAGTTTTTATTTACTTTGTATTTTTGTATATTGTAAACAACATCATCCTTTGAATATTTTTGTTCTAATGAACACCGTACAAGTATTTTATACTTGTACAAAATTTTCAATCTATTGTGTCTTCTATTTGATTCTCGTTTCTTTATTTCATACTTTGTGAAATTATATTTTTAAGTAAAGTCTTTTCGTGTTTTGCAAAGTGTTGGCATCACTTTGACCGCACATCGCATATTCATTAGAATTGGACCCTTCAATTCTTTCAATTGGCATCAAGAGCCTCCACTAGACGATACTTAGTGTGATCCTATTTTTTGCGGTGTTTTTATGATGGAAATTCAGAGTAGTTCCATTTTTCGACCTCTTGTTTTGGATGGAACGAACTATTCCTATTGGAAGGTGAAAATGAGGGCTTATATCAAGTCAATTGATGAAAGAGCATGGAAATATGTTCTTACTTGGGATGGACACCACCAAGAATCGTTGACATCAAGGAGTTACAATAGACAAACCAGAGATCGAGTGGCAAAATGATGAAATCCAGATTGCAAGCTTTAATTCTAAAGCTTTAAATGCCATATTTATCACCGTTGATATGTTTTTGTTCAAAATAATTTCTAATTGTGTTCAAAGAAAAGATGTTTGGGATGCATTGCAATCAGATTGTGAGGGAACACAAAGTGTTAGAAGAACAAAGCTAAGACTCCTAGCACAGATTCGAGAACGAGAATGGAAGAAGAAGAGACCATTGCTTCGTATAATGCAAAAATCGTGATATTGCTAATGAGGCACAATCACTTGGAGAGCCTATTAGCAATGAAAGATTGGTAAACAAGGTAATGAGATCTTCTTCCCGAAAGATACAATGTTAAGATCTATACTATTGAAGAAACCAAGGATACGATACTCTTAGACATTTGATGAACTTATTGGTATTTTACAAACTTTTGAGTTAAACTTGGGGCAACAAAAAGAACATCATGTTGAAGACAAAAGTATCGCTTTTTAAAACCCAAACCGGGGTTTTGATTTTTGTGATGTTCAAAGTAATGCAATGGAACATTTTATGAAAAACATTCATGAATGTGATTTAAATGAAGAATCTATTGCATTATTGACCTTTACGGTTTAATAGTTTACTCAAAAAAATCTTCTTTGAATGGCAAAGATTTCAAGTCTAAGAAACATGTTTCGTAATTCTTCAAATTTCCTAAAAAGCTTGAACCAAATCAAGAGAACAATTCTTTAAAACCAAGAAACCTTGATTTGATTCAATGTCGTGCTTGCAAAGGATTTGGTCATTATGCAAAACAATGTGCAAACACTCTTAGGGAAAGAGGTATGGATTTTTATGATCTTTAAGTGATGAAGAATCAAGATGATGACAAAAATTGCAAGGGACTTGTAACGATTCTTGAGGAAGAGAAGCACAAATCGATGGATTCGTAAATGATGCAACAAATGATGCCAACACCGAGGCATCACAAGACAGTTTGTTGATTCCAATATGATTTTGTTAATCATTTTGCATCATTTTTATGTCCAATTGTGGTCAAAGTCCGTTGATCTTGAAGATAAATGTCATAATGATTTGCAACTTAAATGTGAAGATCTTGTCAAAGAGATTGACATTTTAAGAGAATCATGGGAGATTGGAAGTTCTTTTAACAAAGAAAGACAAAGATCTTGATCCGCAAAATTCAACTTATTAGTCTTAAAAAGACTGTAAGTAAGTTTGATTCTAGCTCTTTCTTTGTTATTGATGATATATTTTTGAAAGCTAGATTTGATAGAACCGGATTAGATATGTTCAAGCAAAAAAATGATTCTTGTAAGAAGACATGCCATTTTATGAAACAAGGGAATGCCGGGAAAAGTGGTAAATCATTTTTCAAAACGATTTCAAGAAGTCCGGGAAGTGTTTTGAGACGAAAATATGTATGTCATTATTCGTTTTAAACCGGGGCATATCAAACCTTTTTGTTTTAAATCAAGAAAGATAAGGCTTTAGATAAGATGATGCCGTAAATGATACATGACACGTTGAGGATACTTTCAATTTTCCGAGAATTCTTCAAAAATCGATCCTAAATTGATTTGGGTGATGATAATGATCGTTGTTGTACTTAACACATTGCCACTAAACATCCGTTTGCAGATATTTTCTCTAAATCTTTGGATTTTGAGAGGTTTTCTTGTCTAAGGAAATCTCTTGGTTTGTGTGTTCTTTAAAAGTGTGATGCTTCATGTGTTGCATCACCGTGTGACACATCATGTTTGTATATATATATATATATTTTGTTAGCTTGTATTCTTGAGTTTTTCTCAGATCGATGCATCATCTTTTGTAGGCATTTCGTGAAACTCGTGATTCTTAAAAGAAGTCATCAAACAAATTTTTAAACTTGTTTTTGGGCATATTTGTACATTTTGGCTCATTGATCGTAAATGGATTGAGCTATATTTCGTGACTTTCTTAAGTCTTTTTGTACTATTCTTA
Source organism: Rehmannia glutinosa (assembly GCA_016081115.2). Taxonomy (NCBI): domain Eukaryota; kingdom Viridiplantae; phylum Streptophyta; class Magnoliopsida; order Lamiales; family Orobanchaceae; genus Rehmannia; species Rehmannia glutinosa. The sequence continues at coordinate 1,232,303 of JABTTQ020002046.1, forward strand.
TGCCTCGCGGATCCGTTATGCAAGTTAAAAAAAATTAACTCTGCTTTCTATCATTTAAATTGAGTTTGTCGTTATTCTAACGATCTTGCAAATGATGGCATCATTGTACATATCACCTCATGATATCGTTGTGTGTTTGTTTTATATATATTTTCGTTTTTGTTTTATTATTATTTCTTATATATATATATATATATTTAAAAAGAAAAAACAAAAACAAAAACAAAAAAAATTGAAAAAATCTGCAAAACCCGATGTTTAGTAGTAGTGAGTTGTTACCTTTATCTCATTTCTCCTATGTTGGATAACCGGTCCTAACTTCTAAATGGAGATAATGGGTATCAAAATGCTCTAAGTGAGTTTGTATGTTGTTATTTTCTCTCTTTAAATTATGGAGGTTGATTTCAATCCAAAAAGGGGGAGAAAATGGCACAAAAACAAGCTGGAAGCAAAGGCAGTGGAGATGGTGATTCTGAGAATGATGCCAACACCTGAGGCATCATTTTTTTTACAGCTGAACTTGCTTGTTTGAAGAGTATTTGATGTTTTTGGTACTTCTTGTTTCTGGCTTATATTCAGGGGGAGATTTGACTCCTTGAATTCTGGGGAGAATATTATCTTGTTTCTGGCTCATATTCAGGGGGAGATTTGACTCCTTGAATTCTGGGGAGAATATTATCTTTATTGTTTTTGTGCAAAAGGTTTTGTCCAGAACTCTGCAAGAAAGGGGGAGATTGTTAATGTTTGAATTTTCTCAAACATTATCTTTTCTTTCTTTCGAATTGTTCTTTCAGATTTCAGTTTTCTTTTGCGCATTAATATTTAGCTTTTTTCCGTAGTTAAGTTAGAAGTTTAAATTCGCTTTTTAACTCTACTAACTCCTTGGAAGTTTAGTGTAGTGGGTGATTTTTTCCTTAAAACTTGCGGTGAAGTTTTTCTCCTACTTTCTTGCGGGGAAGTTATTCAAGAAGATAGCTATTTAAGGATTAGAAACCAAAGAAATTTCGTGGTACGATTTTAGGAGAATTGAGAGTTCATCTTCCACTTTTTCATACTGTAAAATTCTCCCGTGAAGCTCAAATGATACCAGGAATGTTGGCAACATTGTTGGCATCATTTTTAGAACTCGAGTTTTGAGTGTTTATGTGAGATAGATTGATGTAGTTTGAGTGTTTGGAGTGCACTAAATGTATTCTCACATTTTGTGAAGGAGTGTTGTTGCTTTGAGACACAAGGGGAGTTATTCTTCTAGTTTCCTTATTTACTTTGTATTTTTGTATATTGTAAACAACATCATCCTTTGAATATTTTTGTTCTAATGAACACCGTACAAGTATTTTATACTTGTACAAAATTTTCAATCTATTGTGTCTTCTATTTGATTCCGTTTTTATTTCATATTTTGTGAAATTATATTTTTAAGTAAAGTCTTTCGTCAGATTTTGCAAAGTGTTGGCAGATCACTTTTGACCGCACATCGCATATTCATTAGAATTGACCCTTCAATTCTTTCAAAATAGAATATGAAAAGTCTCCTTCGCATTTATTCAAAAAAAAAAAAACAAATAGAATATGAAAGGAAAAAGTATTTCTTTTATTTAATTTTTGGAGTTAAATTATTTTTTTATACAATTCTGAAAGCCAAAACTTGATTTGGTATTTTTTTATTTCAGAGGTTAAGGGGCCCTAAAGCTTACATAAAATTGGGCCCTCTTAATATAAGGGCTATTGGTTGTAACTCTCGGTAACTACAATTAGATTTAACTTCATATTTCGGGGTTTTATTACTTCATTTTCTTCGATATATATATATATATATATAGTAGAGATTTGATCAAATGAGACCACATAATTAGAGTGAGACAGTGTGGACTAATCCTATCCATAAATCTGTAATTTTTGATGGTTGAGATTTACCCAATTTAATAAATATTTTTGATTTATTTTAAATCTGAAAAGGGCACCATTGTAATGGTGTAATTACTGTAATATCATTTAATTTTGGTAATTTCATATCCCTCAAAAAACCAAATTATCGCTCCGTAAATCCATCCGCCATTGTTGGCATCAGATTAGGTGAGTGGTTTTGCAAAAGAATGGGATTCTCATTAGATGCAGATCCAGTGCTTCCCATTACTCTATTGTCATCAAAACAAGGCTCGCTTTTCCCAACTACCGGTGGGTGGGGTGCATAGTGAGTCGGTGTGTGGCGAAGCCTAGTGTGCCGCTGTAGACGTTGCAGGAGGCGTTGGATTATGCTTGTGGAGATGGTGGTGCTGATTGTGAAGCTATTGGGGATGGTGGGAGTTGCTATTTCTCGACATCGTAATCGCACATGCTTTTTACGCTTTTAATAGTTATCGCGTGAAGAATAAGGAGTGGTGGCACTTGTGGCTTTGGAGGCAGATCGCTATGCTTATTAATTGTGAACCCGATGAAGCATTTGTTAATTTATTGTTTGGTGAATTTGATAATGCTTATAAGTCCATGGATTTTTGGTCTATTTACTTGGTGGATCTATATTCTTGTTTTGTCCATGAATTTGTTTGTTTTTGCTAATAACAATTTTTTTTTTTGAATTTACTTTTGCAGTTATCGTCATTGCAAATTCATCTTACATAGTGAGATTAATTAAAGTGGCAATGGTTACCGTGGGTTTTCCCAACTGGAACCAACCTAATCTTAGCGTAAACTTCATTTATTTCAACCAGCAGCCATCCGTCAGAGAACGCCAATCTCAAAATGACCAACCTTGACTTGAACAATCGATTGAATTTGTTGCTAAATGCGACGCGTTTCATGTTGTGGATCTTGGTCCAGTTTTGACGGATTGCGGAAGATGGAGATTGGTGCGGCGGAGGACGGACAAGCGAGAATGAGGCGTTTCAAAAGAGTCCGACTAGTGTGATGGACCTTAAGCTCAACAATCCGAGTTCGGACCATATGTTTTTACCGTACACTTATATGTTGTAAATGGAGGATTGGTGAAGAAGATGACGTTGACGTGGAGAAAACGAGGGCCTACGAGGAGGCAGTTAGGATTACTGTACACTTATATGTTTTTCGATTTATACTTATATGTGTTTTGTTGTATAAGTAGTTAATATTTTATGTATGTATTTATGTTGATGTATACTTATTTTTTTTGTTGCATACTTATATGTATTTTGTTGTATACTTATATTTTTGTTTGACAATTGTAATATGCAAGACAAATATATTAAATATACAACATAATTGTGTTAAATATACATTAAATATATGTTAAATATACAAGATAACAATGAGTGTGATTTTCTCTATCTCTCTCTCTATACCGATTTACTTAATCCACGGTCCCCACATGTTAATAAGTGTGACTCTCTATCTCTCTCTATAAATGATTCTTTGATTCACGGTCCCCCACATGTTTTTGTTGATCATTTTAATATGCAGTAAATTATGTTAAACATACAAGAAAAAAAATAGTGTTAAGTATACAATAAATATATGATAAGTGTACAACATAACGCATGGCAGAGCACATGCGTAATTTTCTCTCCAATAGCGATTTTCTCGCAATTTTCTCTCTCCCCACGTGATTTTCACTCTCCTAATAACCCATTCCATATTTGGATGGCCCCACATATTTGTTTTGACAATTATACCCTTTATTTTGCCCTAATTAAATGTTTAATGTAATTTTAACCCTATTTATCTTAACCATTGATATAAATAAAAGGCGGTTGAGATGAATCTACATTATCTCACTATAATATGTGGTCTCATTGTAACCTCCCATATATATATATATATATATATATATATAGGGGGAGGATCAAATGAGACCATTGTTATAGGTGAGACACAATGGACTCATCCCATCCATCCACCATTATTAAACAATGGCCGAGATTCAATAGATAAACATAGCATTAATAGTTTACTTTTATTAAGCTAGGGTAATATAGTCAATAAACATCAATTATTTTGTTGCACATGGAAGACAATCTTCTCACATTGTTTCTCCGTCTCTCTCACACCATAATTCGCGGCAAATTGTGGAAATTACGTAAATCTCTCAAAAATCACGGTGATTTCCATAACACGTAATCTCTCGTAGAATCACGTCGATCTCCATAACCAAAGCTTCAAAGAGACGAGAACACATAAAAATAGTGAAATAATATGGAATCGAATCCATTTGGAGAATCATCGCAAACTACGGGGCATTCTCGCAACAATGGAGGTTGAAGAACTCGCCCAATGAAGAAGCAAGGTATGTAAAATTCATCGCAAACCGTAAAGAGCTTCAATGAAGAAGATGAAGTTCGAAGAATCCGGTGGATATCTTCGCTTCTATACATAAATTATAATGCATAAATAGTATAATTACGATACATACATAGCAATGATTTATTGCATATATACTCTACACACGTGGACAAATTTGTGGTAATATGGTTTTGCAAGATAGATATCAGTGTACCAACGCATATATATCATGTGTTTATTGTTTATACGTGGGTGAGAGTAATTTAATCATAGGGGCGGGAAAACATGGGGGCTATATAGATTGGGTTTTTGGTGCATATAAAGAGATGTAATATTGCATATATAGAACACTTTCATTGTATATTTGTGTTTGCCACAGTAATGATGATATAAGCCCTGTGCAGAAGCTTGTCATATCTCCAGGATCTACCAAACACCGGATCCCCGAGATTGAGCAGAGAAAATACCTCGAATTGGAATGCAATTCAATACATTAGATGATGGTATTCAATTCTATAAGAACTATGCATCAACTTGATGGTTTTGATATACGTAGAGTACATCTAGATGCTATAAAAATAAGGCAATACGTGTGCAAAGACATTGTTTTAAATGGAAGGTTACAAAATATTAGTAATCGCGTTCGAGATAATTTAAGTGCATTTAAGGGGTAAAACTAAAGAAAGTTCGAAAAGAGCATCCGGTCCGGTAGGGTGCCGCGGCAAGATGTATATTTCAACACACAAATGCCAACACATACGTGATCAAACAATTCGAGGAGCGTCACACGCATTCTATGAGATCCAAACAATACAGACAATTTCTTCGAGTAAACAGTAACTGAAGTTTGGACACAAGAAATTCATCAGCGGATCGTACTCAAGGCAAACATTGGATCAACAAAACTCATAGATCGTATAGCCAAATGGTTGGAGGAAACTCACAAGTTGGTGCATTGCAAATAGATTTCAAAAATTTCAAAAGGGACTTGAAGGCTTACATATGCGGTTTGATGCACAAATGATAATAAACAATTTCCTAAAGAAGAAAGAAGTATGCTAGGGTATGGCCTTCAATTATGCTGTTGATGAAAACGAGCAAATTGGACAAGGTTGTTTAGGGCAGATCCAAAAGATCGATTCAAAACTATACTTGTCTTTGGTGATGTCATCTCGCTCGATGCTACATACAACACAAATAGTGAGATGCATAACATCAGCATTACATATATATGTTGCAACATACATATGGATATTATAAAAATGCCGCATGACCTATATTATAAACATTCTTACAAATTTAGACTCGCATATTTATATATTGAACATCGCATATATATAAATATTCCTCGCATATTTATATATTTAGTTCGCATAAGACAAGACCAAATGCATGAGCGGGCACTAATTTATTCATGTCTTCGTGTACAAAATGGTTTTCGCGCCATTCACCGGGATTGATAATCATCGACGCCGTATAACATTCGCAGCAGGTTAATATTGAAAGAGGACGAGGAATCATATATTTGGTTGTTCCAAAGTTTTTGAATGCAATGGGTCGAGAGCCACACTACATTATAACCAACCAAGATCCCGCAATGAAGAATGCATTCCATGCTTTTGTTTTTAAGAAGGCAAGACACAAAGTTATGTATGTGGCATATAATGGAAAAGGTGAGCTCGAAAGTAGGTCATGTACTTGGCCCAAAGAATGAAATATTCATGCGGAGGCTAAATTTCGTTGTTTGGGACCAATATCATGGGCCGTTTGATTTTGAAAAGAAATGGCATGAAATCATGTGTGATTTTCAATTAACAGAGCATCCATGGTTTAAAAAATGTATGATATTAGGCAAAGTCGATCCCCCGTATTTCGTGGACGTGCCAACGGGCGGGTTGCTACGAACTACTTCAAGGTCCGAGAGCACCAATAGTTGGTTCGGAGGGTTCACAAACCCTCAAGTCAATTTGGTTGATTTTTTTATGCACTTTGACAGCCGCTTATGGAGGCACAACGACATGCAATTGACAAATTGAACAATGAATGTGAGGTTTCTAGTCCAAAATGCGTGACACCATTGGACATTGAAAAACATGTGGCAACAAAGTGTACACGCACAAAGTTTTTTCTCGCATAAGCAAAGAAATTGAAGAGGCTTGTTACAAATGTTCGCTTGTACAAGTCACCGGTGATATTGGATATACCACTTACTCGATCAAAGACGACAATGGTGGCATTTTTGAAGTCATGTACAAAGAAAATGAAAATGGTGGCAAAGATGTACATGCAAAAATTTGAGCAAGAAGGACTAATATGTCGTCATATGTTCGTTATTTTCAAGAATCTAAAGACGATACCGCAAAATACCTACCCACAAGGTGGATGAAGCAGCCTCTTTGATACAATGCACACAACGAGGACGTTTGTACACGGTTTGAAGGGGAAGAGGCAAACAGATCTTTGAACGTCTATGGGCAGATTTTCATTGTTGCATTGCCCTTGCACGTGGCAGATAGACAAGATAGAAGAATTGTCGGGTATAATATCGACACACAAAGATAAGATGTTGTCCGAGCAAGCAATCGAGGCCACCAAGACATGCAAAAAGCAATTATGGAAACCTATTGTGGCTCCACGTCGAAATAGACATCACAGTATTGCCACCAAAACAAGCAAAAAACAAAGGAAGTGGAAGTTCGAATAAAAAGCCGTTTGCAAAGCCAAAAAGAAAAGGCGATCAAAGCAAGCACAAAGCTAAGGAGACGATGCGGGATATGTGGTGAGGTTACAACACATAACAATAACATGCCCCAAAAGAACTACAATGTTGCCGTAGTACTTATTTTGTTTGATACAATTTACAATTGTTGGATTTTTGACATTCAATCAAGTATGTCCTGTTTGATTTTGCAAAGTTTTCTAAGTGCACATTAGATTTACACCAAAACTGTTCGATTCCCGTAATATTTGCATTTAAATTATACTATTTATGGATGGACGCCCAATAAGTATGCATCCTCGATTTGCCCCAATATATTTGCATATGTCTTTGGAAGTGTTCATTAAATATGCAACACATCATATCTAAATATGCAACACATCATAACTAAATATGCAAAGATCGCAAAACATGCCAACTATTTAAATCATATAGTACATAAACATGTATTTATGCAACACAATGATAATAACAATGCATAACTGTGACAATAACTATGTACTAAAGTGATGCTCCGCAAAAAACAGGAATAAAAAAAATAACTATAGATTCATGGACACAAAGAAGTTGATATATTTCTATTCATTTTTGCCAAAAAGGTAATTACATCGCCAAAAATCCATGCCGCACAATTCTAATACCAAAACTACTACATTGCTACATATCTAAATACTAAAAACCACCAAGTACCAAGAAGATGAAACAATTCAATACAAAGTTGCACCTTTAAAGGGACACCAAAACAGAAAATTATCCGAGAAAAACCCCGAGGTACAAATTTTCTAATACATCTTTTCATTAGACGGGTAATAAAACTAAGTGTCTTTCTTCCCAAAGAAAGAATTTCTTTGCCTCCGCATGATCAAATCCCTTTGCTCGCTCAGCTTCTTCTTGAAGAATAGCACAACAATACAATGTCCTTAGTTTTGTCATCGAGATATGTTCCCTTCTCCGTGCCAAAGATTCCAATTCCTCATGCCCTCCCCATATATGTCTCCATATGTCGCATTGCGAATATGCCACAATCCGCCTTGTTCTCCGAGTCCCTCCATGGCATCACAAGCCTATCAGTTTGGCTTTTTCCATCGTATAAGATGATTGATAGCATGAACGGGCTAGAAGGTATCGGGAAAATAGTCGGATCGCATATGAACAAAAATTAAATATCCATGCATCATAATAAAAGTAAATATGCATCATAGTAAAAGTAAATATGCAACAAAATAAATATAAATATAAATATTCATTATATATGCACAGAGACAACAAACTCACCAACAAATTAGGAATATGCTCATATTTATCAAGTTCGACCCCTCCAACCGACGAGTTATCCGAATGTGACATGCCCTTTTCTTCAAATCGAAACAAATCACATAAATGTGCTCACTCTTGAGATGGGAAAGAAGAACTAGGAAAAAAAAAAGAAATTAATCTATATTTAAAAAAAGAACAAATAATAACAAACAAGCATTAAAACGCTTAAACAACAATACCATTTCAATCGCCGCAATATGCTTGCGCTTAAAATCCCCAAATTCGGCCCAAATTTTGTGAAAAAAATGAAAGAAGACATTCTTCATCCAAATCCTCGGAAGGTGATGCAAACGTTTTCAACTACAAAACAGAAAGAAATTAGTTCAAATTGGGAACAATGATCGAAAAACACAAAAACATAAAAAAAAAACAATGCAATAAAATCATACCGCACAATATATCGCCGCAAAGAACCTCAATGGAGATCCTCGCACCCTCGATTGTTCCTTTGCATTCAAAAGGATGGACCATATGTCAATAATCAAATGCTAATATAAGATCCCGACCTCATAGACTCAAAGTCTTCCTCATCGTAATCCGGTCACCAAACTTGAAAAGGACATCACACCTACTTATATAAAAAAAATGTTACAAAATAAATAGAACAAATGATCAACTAAAAATATAATAGATGACAGAAACTCAAATAAAATATTACATACTTATCTCCACATGGATTCTCAAAAATCCATTTCAAATCATATCGCGGGTTCTTGTTGAGCTTCACCACGTCAACTTGTCTTGCACTAAACGGCGATTTACGTAACCTCTCTTTTCCGTGGATTCCTAACACTCTTCCTTGCGCATACCTTGATCGCTAAAAAGTTGGAGCTTTACCACGGCCAAAGAACCCGACGAACCTCAACACCAACACCAATTTCAAAGATCCAAACCTTCTTGCCACTCCATCACCAACAATGTTACTTATTTCCCGCCATCACACAAAAATCACCAAAACCAAATAACAATTACATAAAGTATAACATAAAAAATAAACACACGACAACCAAAAAATAAAAACAAAACTTACACGGCTGAACTTTGCCACCGGTTTCATCTCCTACAACACCATGAACAACCGTTTCATTGTCCACATCGCAAAAGAGCCTTGGTTTTTTCCACCTACAGCATAACAAAACATAAAAATTATATTCTATTTCATCAATGGCAAAAAAAAAACTTTTAAACAACATAAATTATGAAAAACTTACGATCGGACATTGTCTCCATCCGCATTCCGTTCTTCCTCCGCATCTCAATTTCCTTGATCATGTTGTCGTGACGTCTCCAACACAAGGCCCCAAACAGATTATTGAAATCTGCGCCACACCAAGACTAATACTTGGAGCATCATCATACCACTTCTTAAACTCCTCCTCTCGCAACAATGCATCTTCCACCTTCTCCAAAGCAAATATTTTCGGCGTTGTTCCAAAACGCCTCATTATCCGTGTTTCGCTTACTCCACCTTGATCTTCACTTGTTTTTCCACTATTAAAACAAATAAACTTCCTAGCAACATCCTCAATTTTACCAAAATCGGGATTATCCGAAAAGCCCTTCTGAGCATTCTTGACCAATGAAATGATGTCAACAACATCGGTCGCTATGCGAGCACCGCCAACACCTTCCCAAAGATACCCCTATACAAAATGGTAAATCATAATTTATATGCTATACCATCTTCAATTCTCGTAATAAAATACTAAATATGCGCAGTGTCTTTGTGCTAATTATGCATCAAACATACTCTAAATATACGACATCCAAAAACAAAAGTGTACAATCCAATTATTACGAGAAGCAATATTATCTATGCAATGATCAGTAAAGTAAATATGCATTATAGTCATACTAAACATGCATACATGATTGAGCCAACATATGCAGGGTGAATACTATTGCTTATATATAACATATGCAATATCGTTCTATAAATATGCATAATATCCATACTAAATATGCAAAAAAAATAAGCATGCAAAAACATCGATTCAAAATTATAAAACTTCAAAGTGCATGTAAATGTACTGAACATCATCATTTCGTAAGATAATCCAGGCACATCATTTCCTTGTCAACACCACCCGCCACACATTCAGAACAACTTGAGATGGGCCTTCACCATCAAACAACCCGTCAAGATATCCCAATCCAAAGCCACCATGATCAATCTCACTTTTGCACCTCTCCTTTAATAGCTCGGGACGTCAAAGCCAACATGCTTCGGGATGCTTCTAGAACGCCCCTTGTCAACATAACCACTCTATCAATGTACAAACCCTTTGTTACATAAAGAAAAGCCATGTCACACACATAAGATAATTAAAAAACAAAAAAAAAATATATAGAAAAATATAAAACTCACAATCAAAAAAAGCAGAGGCCGTTGACATAAGTCTTTTTTTCGAACGCCATCTATCGCTGTTTGTAATCAATGTTTTCAAGGTGTACTCACACCAATTCAGCCTTCCTAATATTTGTAACATCACCCAAACTCTTCATAATCGGGATTAATATAACCACATTGTTGTACCGTGTCGACTATAATACCATCTACCAAAGCAAAGAAAGTGCCTCCTAAACCACACACCACCATCATTATCCGCCATCATTCTCTCGACAAACACTTCTGTGGAGTAATTTTATAACCACCATTAGGGGCCATTTCAAAAAAACTATGCCACTCATCAAATACAAAGACAAGTCTCGGATTTCGCCTTCTTTTCTCAATAGGGATAGGTCCATTTGGAAATCTCAAGACCTCTTTCAACATCTTTCACATCAAAATGTATAGACCTCCCTTTGGGCAATTCAAGTTCACAACCGACAGGTTAAAGTTGTCCACTAACCAATACACGAGCCGCGACGGAAATTCATCAACCTTTAATTCCGACTCACAAAACCCATCTCAACCACAACATTCTTTCTCAGGTGGCCGCTCTAATTCCTTCATCGCCCAAACTAGAGCCCCCGGGCGTTGACCTTGTGCTTATTGTAGGAATTCATCCTTCGCCAGATTTGTTTTTTTGTTTCTTAACGTCACCGGAGGCTCACTTCCCTCGCCAACCTCCAACCGCAAGCTCCTGTCTTTTTTTTGTTGTTCCTAGCCATTTACCAACAATAACCTACAAACACAAAAACAATGAAAAAATGTATCAGACAAAACTAACTAACTATGTATCGAAACATTCTACTATAGCAACAAACCCATACTAAATATGCATCGAAACATTATAACATAGCAACAAAACTAACCTACGATATATACATACATATTACACCTACTACAAAAATTGAATACCACTAAAACACAAACTCGCAGTCACAAGGAAGAACACGCCACAGTAATGCAACGAAAACCGCAAGAAAACTCACCATTAAATCACAACCTCACCATGAAAAACACGAACAAAGAATGAAAAACACGAACAAAGAATGAGAACACAAAACACTAAACCCTAGTTGAAACAAAACCACCGTATAACAAAAAATCAAACGCAATACTTTCGTTTAACACATAAAACATAAAAACGATTGGGGTATAAAACGAACAATTCCTAAAAATTCGAACAGCTTCTACAAAAATCGGACCGGATACCTTGTTCTTCCCGGTAGTTGAAAGAGAACGGGCACTCGGGACTTTTTGAACGGAATGCCGCCTCGTGCTTGGGCGATGATGGAGAGGTTGAGATGAAAACCGAAAGTGAATCGCTGAAAAGATTAAGAGATTCGAAAATTCACCGTGCCTTGGAAAGCGGGATAAGCAAGAGTGAAAGGAAAGGGGATGAACTGTGAACAGACGTGTCTTTTGGGGAGAATGTGGATATTACCAAATTACCCATAAGTTGGCGGAAATAAGTGTTGGTGGGGAAGGAAACTGAATTAAGTCACAATGACCTTAGATTTGTAAAAATCGGTGGGTAGGATGAGTCCACTTGGTCTCACCTAAGGAGGTTGTCACACTTGAACCAAATCCTATATATATATATATATATTGTATGATCTCAAAATTCTTATTAAAATACCTAAAGATAGTAACTAGTAAAGCATATTGATGTCAAATGCCATGACAAATTCGTAGAGTTAATTAAGAAAAAGAATAGTAAACCTTTGGAATAACTCTTTTGATTACCAAATTACTACGTTGTTAAATGCACAACTTTAATTCGTGCCTAACAAAGAAATTTCAATTAAAGCTACTCACTTTATTAAAAGAAATAAGAAACATTGTACCAAACAACCATTTTTCATTTGAGCAGGTCACTTGTGAGACAGTCACACCATGCGACGAAAACAAAAAATAATACTAATGTAATACTTTAGGGTAAAAATATAAATCATTGTGTACAACTGTAAAAGTATGTTAAAAAATGTCGAAAAAAAATATCTTCAAACAAAGTATCAATTCTTACTCTAAAAGTATTGTATTTTTCACAAAAAAAAAAATTACTTTTTTATGTCACACGGTGCTACTGTCTCACACAAATTTACTTAGCTAATTTGACATTTTTCTAAAAAGAATTTAGGTTTCAAACTTTCTGAATTAATCGTGAAAAAAGGTTTGACTTCCTCACGTCTTCTTATATTTTCAAATGCATTCACAGTTTATACACAATCAACGTAAACATTTGAAACTCAATTACTTACAACATCAAATCCAAGATAATTCTACCTTTTAAACTCCACACACTCGACATGACATTGTTGCATTTTTGTAGATCTCATACAAATTACAATTCAATCAAAATTATTGGGCTTTATTTAAGGGTTAATTACAAAAAGTACCCTACAAAAATACATCTGAAGTTTTATTTTGTCTAATATTTATCCCTTCATAAGTTAAAAAATATTTCAAAATCCCCTCATATTTATAAAAATAATACAATTTACCCCTTAATTTTAACACTAAATCAAATCTCCAGGGTATTTTTGTAGTTTTGAAAATTAGCTAGATTTCTTTTTTAAAAAATCGGCATGATCATCTTTGAAGAATTATCCAAGGAGCAATGTTTCTTTGAGGAAAAAAATAGGAAAATGGGAAATTTCAAAAGTGAATATCTCCCAAAGGGCCAAAGTAAATCACAAAAAAAAAAAAAAAAAATTAAAATTCAATTTATTAGCTTCGCTTCGATCTTTTAGATGCTATACGAGGACGGTAAGCAAATTTTTATACCATACACATCGTGATCGTGTGATTGTTTATAAATCTATACACGCCTATAATAAATCTACGTAAGATAGACTTAGCATGGACAATGATAAACCGGTTCATCTGCAGAACTGTTTCCGAAATCCAAGCCTTTCATTTTCCAAGTCATACTCCATGTAAATATTCTGCTGCTGATAATTACCAAATATTATTGCCGGGCCCGGCCCGACTCCCCCACCGCCGCCATTGTTAGTGTTTACCGTCATGCAAACCACCGAATCCGCCATGAACGAGAAGTAATCCCCCAATGGCAACGCCAATTTCGCACCCCCTTTAAAATGGAAGCTTAATTGTGGCAAACTCAATGAATTTTCATCGGAAACATTAAAACAAGGCCTCAAGCCCGACATATCTTCTACCTCTGTTGCTCTACTGTAATTTTTCCCCACTTGCTTCTCAAACTCACGCGCCACCAGCTCGAACACCGGATTCTCCATGAAGGTGAAGGTGGTGCCGGAATCCACAATGGTTCCGCCGTTTCCGGCGGAATCCGGCACCAGAAATTCGTATGGTGCCCTGATATCAACGCCGCCGACTGTGATTTTTCGCAGCGTCACGTAGTAATACTCTTTATACGCCGGATTCGAAGTGTTTGTGATTATGTGGAACGGCGTGTAATTGATTCTTCCGCCGGTGATATTGGTGGCTCCGCCACCTCCGCCGCCAGTAACCAAAACTAAATCACTAGCTACCGGCGCGTCGTCGAACTGATGAGAGATCAAACAGTACGAGAATCTCGTTAGCCTCATCTGAGACGGCAACGACTCCGTCCACGGCCAAAACCGGCGATCCCAGCCGGAGCACCTTGTAGACATAAAATTTATGGTCAATTGAATCCTCGGAGATTAAGACATGTCTTGATAGATTAAGAGATCATTATCTCTTTTATATTTTATCACATTTTATTAATTAGATGAATAAATATCAAATATTGATTGACCAATCAAATTAAACCTTTCACCATATGAGTTATCGAGGTCATTTTCAAGGATTTAATTAAATCACAATTTGAAAGACGGTGGATGAAATTCTCTCTCTGCCCAAGGAGAGATAAGATAACAAATTCAAAGAGACTGCGGTGTTCAAGTTGAAATTCAAGGCGTTGAGTCTACTCAAATCACCGCGTTTGATTCAAGACCAAATTGTTAAGTCCTCGAATTAATGTTATTGAAATTCAAGTTCAAGTTTGGAGAAGAGAATAGTTCATCTCCAAATTCCCAATTTCTAGATATTATATATTTGAAGAGAAAATCAAACATAGAAATAGAGATTGTAACCTATATTTTTTATTTTATTTATATAAATTCAATTTATCATGTTTTTCTTATTTGTTAATTTACAGACGGGAAAAATGCAAAATTAGTCCTCGTATCTATTGGAGTGTTGCAATATTAGTCTCAGTAACTTTTGAAATTGCGATTTTAGTCCGTATGTTTTGCCTCTTTTGCAATTTTGGTCCAAGTAAGTTTTAGATTTGTGCAAATTTGATCCTTTAAGTTTTAAGTTGATGCAAATTTGGTCCTAAGGGCTATTTCAAAATTTTCAATTATTCCCAATAACCAACATACCTAAAATCAAGTTTAAAATGGTATCACAACCTATATTTTATTTAATTGAGTATAATTTATTTATTATTTATACTATAGATTGCCTAATGGTGGAATAATTTTAAATTTATGAATCTAGATCAAAATTTGTGATACGAGTTCAACACGCACTATTTCTTAATTATCAATACAAAAACACTTACAAACATGCCAAAATTGGTTGTTTTTAATAATAGGACCGAAATTAACACAACTAAAAAATAAAAGACTAAAATTATCAAATCCTAAAAATTATATACTTAAAATTGTTATTTTTGCTGAGGGATAAAATTGTCAAAGGACTACAATTGCAACTTTAAAAATTACAGGACTAATTTTGCAACACCCCTATAGATATAGGACCAGTTTTGTAATTTTCCCATTTACAGACAATAAAAAAATTGTATTACACACCTGTTGCGAAAATAGAGCAGCCGGCGATGAAATTATCCACCGATTTTCCCGGGAAAATCAGTGTTTCCGACAATAGTCGCCCAGTAGCCGAACCAGATCCGTAATTAATCGTGAACGATGGACAAAAATCATCGCATCCGATTGAATTTTTCTCACAGTCTCTGCACTCGACGTTGGGGAAAAGCCATCTGCATTTACGGTTTCTGCAGCCGACGATTCTCGTGGAAGAGGACAGTTCTGGTACGAAAGTGGTTACGTTTGTGGGGTCCACGCCTTCGAAATTGCACGAACTGCAGGCGTAGCTCTCTGTACACGGAAACCAGACCAGGCTACTGCCGGTGTCCATGAGGAAAGATAATTTCTGCGGCGGAGTCCCGAAGCTGAGAGAGACGGCGTAGCCGCCGTAGCCGCGGGGAAGAGCGGCGCTTTGACGGTGGTGGTGGAAATGTTGGGGTTGTGGTGTTTTAGGTGGTGGGCTCTGGTGGCTGATGCGGTGGCGAGGTGGTTGAGCCTCTGCCATGGGTTGGTGAGCGGTGGCGCTACGGCGGAGGGTGAGAGGGAAAGGGTGGCGGTGTGGGCTGAAGAAAGGTAGAAAAGGGAGAATAGATAAAGGGAAAATTTTTAAAGTACCCACTGTGGATAGTGTGACTTTTCTATCCACTAGGATAATAAACTTTTCTAAGCCAAATCGCCAATATACCCTCCTTTAAGTTGGTGTTTTTGAATTTTAAAATCTAAGACATAAATATACCATTTAATACCTACCGTATAGAAAACCGTACTATTCCCAAAACAAAAGTGAAAAATACAAAACAAAACCCCAAAATCGTGCCCAACTCGGTCAAAAGGATTAAAGGAAGCAAAATACAAAACAAAACCTCAAAATCGTGCCCCTTAGTCTTCAAGGAGAAGAAAATTCCACCCCCAATTTCATGCTCAAGTCGTCAAGTAGAAGAACAATATAAGGAAATCCAACACCCATTTCGTGCCCAACATCGTGCGAGAAGAGAAATGGCTTCAATCGTGCCGTCATCGTCCGCCTCCGCCTCCACCTCCACCATCGCCGCATCCGCCTCCGCCTCCACCTCCACCATCGCCGCGTCCGCCTCCGCCTCCACCTCCACCGCTGCCGTCGCCCCTTCCGCTCACGAACAAGTAAGGAATTTTTGTTTGTGTATAATGTTCGAAATTTTGAATGATTAGGGTTTAGTTTCAAATATATTTCATGTGTTTGTTACAATGTGAATGATTAGGGTTTAGTTGTTCGAAAGTTTGAAATATATGAAGTTTTGAAGTTGTTTTGTGGGACGGTTATACGGAAAATGGTGTATTGTTTCTGGTTTTGGCACGATATGGTGTTGAAGACGATGAGGCACGATATCGTGCCCTTATATAATTGGCACGATATCGCGCCGCATATCGTAACTCAGGTATATTAATTGGGTGCGATATCGCCACATATCATACCAAGATTTAATGGGTACGATATCGTGCCATGTTATAAGTGGGGTACGATATCGTGCCATGTTATAATTGGGCGATATCGCGCCCGTGTCGCATCTATGTATAACGGGCGCGATATCGTGCCTGTTATAACATGGCACGATATCGCACCGTTAAATCTTGGTACAATATCGCAAATGTGGGTTTTTGTATTCTTTCCATGTATTCTTTGTTTAGATATCCATATCCATATTGTCCCACATCTTTTTTTTTCACTATAGTTCGTAATTTTTCAACAATTCATCTTAATAAATTGAAATTTATTAATTGTTATAGTCGGTCCACAATGGAAGAGACCTCATATCATCGAGAGAGGCCCACATCGCGGGATACGCTCGATCGAATATTATTTGACCATCGAGAGATGAGTTGCCGGAGATCGATGATGATTTATATAGTCATTTTTGCATACGATCGCGTTCGGATATTTTATGGATTTTGGGTATGACGGAGAGATTGTAATGCGACATCGCATGCATTAGTTGCGATGGAGGTGCATGTGCGGACGCTCCGGAATCGGAGTGTTGGTTCCACGTCGGAGAGCGGATCATCATTCTCTCGGCGTGATTTTGCTATGATATCGGATTGCGATTTTCGTGGTCCACATTTGACCCTAACGGTGATTTTGAGGTACCCAAGACCGTATATATAGCGGTATTCGCTAGGGGTGATCGGGTTACCGCCGCACATTTACGCGATTTATTTTTGTTGGCACCTTCCGTGACTCACCGCATTGACGATGCCCGAAGGTGGCGAAGGTGTTATTTGCTTTTACATGATATTGTGTTTCGATGGCCGACATGACCGCATGGCCTGACCGTTGGTCGCGGGTTTTTGATCGAGGCGATGCACAATGGGAGGCGTTCGGGGGAAATACTCCTTTGAGATATTGATGCATTATATTCGGCACCTGCATTATATTCATAAGAGCAATCGGGACACGATATAAAATTTGCACGATATATTGTGCCCTTTTTATAAAATTTGTACGATATATCGTGCCCTTTATATATTTTGGCACGATATATCGTGCCCTTATATAATTTGGCACGATATCTCGTGCCCTTATATAATTTGGCACGATATATCGTGTTCTTTATAATTTGGTACGATATATCGTGCCAACTATAACGGGAACGATATATCGTGCTCGAGATAGTTGTCACGATATATCGTGCCAAATATAGTACGGTAAAGGGTACTATCGACATGATTAACACATTTACTCATCGAAGTTTCACTCTTAGTGTGTTTTTCTAGAAAATAGTGTTACATTTGAAATAAACTTTTGCCTAATTTTCATCATCCGGACGTCTCGGACATTTTCTACGGGTATGATCATCTCGCTTCGGCATATTCCACATTTCTTCTTATTACGCACTTGTCTCGAAGGACCCGATCGTCAGTCACCGAGGCACTTTCGTGCTCATCGAGCGGCAATGACATAGTGCATTTGACGCATTGTGGCGTAACCCCACACCTTGAACAAATTTGACTCTTACGTGAACGATTACTTGATGATTCAACAAATGAATGAACTCTACTTTGCTTCAGACGACCGCTTGTCTCGGGTTATTTGGAGGGTTGCATACTAAGTCTCGCACCTCTTGTGGTAGAACCCATTCACTCGGATCGAATCGTAAAACTTCACCCGCCCACATTTTTTGAAGATTTTCATTTTTATAATAATGGGCAAAGAAATGAATAGATATTGAGGTTCGCTTCTTCCCGCACAAATAAACAAACAATTATTTGAAAATATTGAACGAATTATGTGAAAATATTGAACGAATTATGTGAAAATATTGATACAAAAATTTTAAATTTCTTTATACCTAATTCAGATTTATGGGCGCAAGGCATCAATTCATATTCAAATTCTCGACATGTGCATGTTCTTTGGGATAAGTCAACCAAATAAGTCTTTGTTCCATCTTTCACCTTGTACTTCACATTACTAAGACATTGTACATCCATTCTACGACCTATCTCAATCGCATCATTTAATCTTTTGGTTGCTTCAAGTGTTAGCTCTTGATCTTTATCATTAGCAAAGCGGCCGTTCATAAAACCACTTTTCAATAATAGTCCGAGCACACCTGCACGAACAAACAAGTAACTTTCGGCCCATAATAACCGACTATTGAAGCTCTCACCGGTGAGTTTGATGTCATGAACCCATAACGCCGGACAGACACTTAACTCGAGACCATCCGTCTTCCCCGCACGTTCTAACTTTTTAAACGCACCCGTCTCACTAGCAACTTTTATGTTTTCAAAATACTTATCATAATCTTCACGGCGGTATGAATATGCTTTGCATTCCTAAACATTGCTACTATATGTTGACCGTATTGAGCCAAATTACTCGCAAATGATAAGTGCAAAGCCCATGTGATGCTTCCGGGTATACTACTTTTATGGTATTATCGATACTCTTTGTCTTGATCGAAACAATCGTGAGATCACGAGGGCAATTATAAGCATCTCTCAACTGTCTCAAAAACCATGTCCAAGAATCGCCGTTTTCAACATCCCCGATTCCAACAAAGAAGTGGGAAAATCTGTTCATTACCATCTTTTGTTCGCCACAAACAATATTCCTCGGTATTTTCCTTTAAGGTGTGTTCCATCAATCACAATAATCGGTCGGGCATTGTTCGAATCGAGTGATTGATGCATGCAAAGCAAAAACATGTACTTGAATCTATTAAAATTATCCGACTTCCATCTAGTTATCGATCCGGGATTCGTTAAATTCAACATGTGTAAGTATCGGAATTAGATTGAATGACTTGTTGCTATCTCCATATATCAACCCAAAGGCATGATGTTTTGCACTCAACGCAACATTATAACTCATTTTAAGCCCATGTCGCGATTCCAACTCCGCTATCATATCTCTTCGCACGAGCGAGAATGTTCCACTAGTAATCTAGATGCAAAATACGCACCTACTACTTTAGAATGCACCCGCCAGATGCATTGTCATTCAAATTTAACCCACATCCATGGTGCTTGTCAAACTTCCCTACTCTCCAAATACCATCCTTTCCATATGCATGCATTCGAAAAGGGCATCGTTCATACTTGCATATTGCATGAAAACGAGTCTTATCCGAGCGTTCAACTCGACACTCGACTTGATTTTCAAGGTGATACATGCCTAGTGCGATATCCAATTGAGTTTTGCTCATGTATGTTGCTCCTTGGCGCAATGTCCCACCAGATGCTTCCAACTCCAAAGCGGGTTCCGGGAGGAATCGAAAGGTGCGAGAGTGTACCTGGGAATCACCCAACTTCGTCCCGTGTGCACTATTGTTTCGCCCATATTGTCTCTATGGATATCTGGATGTAAGTTAACACCTCGCACTTCTCGCCGCTGCATCTTGGTTTTGGTTTTTCGAAATACTTTCTCCGCTTCACGTCTCCACTCACAAAATTCCTCAAATTCAAAGACGTTCTTCGTGGTCATTTTCAAATTGATTATTAGCTTCAACATCGCACCAACATCACCATCGTGTAGTTCTCACCAAAATCATTTCGACCGTAGTTTGCACCATAATTAATGTCATTATTATCACAACCAACATCAAGATCAAGATTATCACAATTAACATCAAGATTATCACAACTCATATCAGGATAATAGCCATCTTCATTGCTTGGCCTTATACTAGGTCCTGGGACAATTGATATTTGGAACATTAATCGTAGGTGCTAGTGGACGCGGATGATCAATAATTGGAACATTGTTCATATGCATAAAAGGTGCTCCACTAGGCCTTACCGCATGACTATATGGATTGATGTGCGGTACAATCGTATTGTTGAAAACCAAGATGTTGCATGTAGTTGTAATTAGGCCCAATGACCGTTGAAAAATCATTCGACTAGCCATTAGTTGCATAAAACTTCCACCAACACCTTGTTGACATTCAACGCTCAACTCGATTATGCCCAAGCCGACCTCCCAATACATTATGCGAACTAGTCTCACCCATCGTTTTTTCTTTTCAGGTGTTACAAAAACAATCGGTAACTCGGTGTTCCCAAACGCAGTTTTTTCAATGTCATCATCGTTTTTCAACTTTAACTTCCCAAGTTTGTTTAAATATCTACAATAGAATGCATTATACAATCGTATACGCCCTATCAACATCAACAACACCATAAACCTCCTCCAATATTTCACTATAATTCATTTTGCCCGGTTTAATACGTACAACTTCATCTTCACCACTTTTATATTCTAAACCTTCCCAATGACCACCAAATTGAACAACAATATAGCGAGAGTTCATCTATATACAAAGAAAAATATTGATAAATGCAAACACATAAAAAGGCGCTGTTTTTATTGGGGCACGATATATCGTGTTCTTTTTTTAAGAGGCACGATATATCGTGCCCCAGTATATTGGACACGATATATATCGTGTCTAATATACGGGGCACGATATCGCACCTAATATACTGACAGACGATATATCGTGTCTAATATATACAGGCACGATATCGTGCCCCATATATGACACGATATCGCATTGTTTTTCATAAATGCGAAAAATTTTCCTTTCACAAAACACTTCATATTTTGCAAATATATTGGTCTTGAACGATTTAAACAAGGTTAACTAATTAGGAGGAGAAGAACATTACCTTGTTATTCGATTTTTGGTGCGATTTTGTTGATGAAAGCCCACAAAAATAACTTCTTGATATTTTGTGAAGAAGAAGAAGAAAGAGAGAGAGAAAAATAAAGAGCAAAAAAGAAGGGAGTGTTCAGTTCACGTATGTTATGTATTGGGGTATTTAATTTCAAGAGAGGAATACATATTAAAGGCTTGCATTTAAAGCCTCAAGGGTATTGTGGTAAAAGAACACCAAAAGTGGGTAGAAAACTATGTTTTTATCCTACATGTCAAAAACTCAATCACCTATCCCAGTGGGTAATTTGCCCCATTTGCTCATAGATAAAATAGAGAAAGGAGAGAAAAGAGAGACATTGGGTTAATCTGTACTTGCTGATTTTTGTTTGGAGTATTTGAGTTTTTGGGTTATAATTTTAAATCTTTAATGGTTAGGCATGAAACGACTCGAGCGAGCGAGCCGAGCGAATATAATATTGTTCAAACTTGTTTGAATTTTACTCGAGCTTCAAGAATTGTGTTTGAGCTTGGTTTGATTATTAACCGAATCGAGCTTTAGTCGAGCGAATACTAATCGAGCTCGAGTAGCTTGATATTTTTCCACATATTTTATTATTTTTTTACGAATTGAGTTTGAGCTCGAGGCGAACTTTGCATCTTATCGAGCGAAAAAAAAGTGTTCAAGTTTGGTTCATTATGTTAACGAACCAATCTAAAACAAGCTTTTAACAATCAATTTCGAATCGGGTATTGAGTAGTTTGACTCGTTTTTTAGCCCTAATAATAGTTAAAAAATAGTTTTAGCTGTGAAGTGATTATTTGAATCTTTTGTTAATCTTTTCAAAATTAATCAATGAAATTTGATGTAAATTACAAGAAAAAGTTTGGGACGTGTCGTTTTCTTGGAGCTTGATAATATAGATGGTAGATGTTAGATAAATTAATTTTAGGGGACTATTAATTAATAATATTAATATAAAAGCATAATATTGTACCGCTATATAAACCTGACCTATCTGTCTATGAGTGGTTAAATTTGTCATCACCATAACGGTGAAATGTTGTTAGTTATAATAGTAGTAGATTGTAACCTAAAATAATGTATGAGTTTTTTTACTCTGTAATCTATGGTTAGTTTCCTCAAAAAAAAAAAAAATATATATATATATATATATATATATATGGTCAATTTAGGTTTTTAGTTGCAGAAAAGAAATAAAAAAGTTTTAAGTTGCAACGGGTAAAAAGGCCTAAGTTCATTTTGGAAATATTTTTGCAGAGAACATGTACAATAGACATGTGTTAAAATGTTTTATTAAAAGAATTATAATATATAATATATTTTGGGAGATATTTTAATTTTAGATGACATGCTAATGTTATTTTGTTGTGGGTAGTGTGAAACATTTTCAACCGTAAATGTCTTGTAAATGTTGCTTTGGTGTGACTTACAATGGCATATGATTATCCAAATATTGTCCATAGGCGGTATTTGAAACTATTCCTAGAAAATAAGTGACAAACACATTTTTGCCCTCATAAAAGAGACAAATGATGTTTGAAGAATGGAAACAAACATAGTGAGCAGGAGCCGCTCTTTCTCGCTCTCTTCTAATTAACCTGCACGATTAGTGACGGTAATGAGGCGGGTTTAAACCCGGACCCCTAATGAACCCGCCGCCGCCTGCAGGAATCAGGATTCTTCACGTTTCACTTAAAACCTGGTTTGCGAAAATTGTTTTTATACAAAGTTGTGTAACCAGTTGTAGGCTTGCAGCAATGTGAACTTTGCGTTTCAATTAGGGAAGGTTTTGAATTTGTTTTGTATTTGAATATCTTCAAACCTAAATTAAAGAACAATATTGTTATGTGTTGGGGTAAAATTGTAAGTATATATCTTTGATCTAATTATGTCATTATCTAATTATTTATACATGAATATTTGTCATCGGGCATGAGTATTATCAATTGGTCTATGAGACTCAAACTATTATTAAGCTGTTCAGCCCATGAGGCTCAGTTCACTATTTACAAAGACACGAGACTTACTACATCCAAACGACCCACTTTATTATACCAAGCTTGTGTGACCCATCATCTCATGTATAAAAAATCATTCATGCTCATTTGTAAGTAAGTTCAATTAATTTTTTGAATTAAGCTTTGGATTTCTCTCTTACATACTACAATGTTGACCTTAGCATAGGAGGGATCTCTAGGACAATCTCATGGACACCCTAACCTTGTTTGGTTCGTTGCAGCCTGCAGCTAGTTCTTATACAATGATTTCATCACCTGCAAAGAAAAAAGTTGGACCAATTGATTAGATTCCTTAACTTGGAGTAATTTGCAATTTTAAGTTGCATAATTATTCTTAAAAGATTATATTTACATCTGAAAGTATTTATTTTAATTATTATTAAAAACATAGAGAAATGGAGACAGGGTTATATTAAAAATAGAAAGAAGTGGAATGAGAGTACTAATAATTCATTGTAGAAATACATTGAAATCGACAGTAAGCGTGAAAAAAATAACCTAACTCGATTTTTAATTCAATAATCAACATCCCTATAAATAATAATGAAACATATATTTTTAGGATTAAACTCCTACAAATAAAACTCCTAACTATTAAAAACTCTTAAAAATAAATATATAACCCACTAAATCTAATAATATTAGATACTAAGATATCTTTAAATAATATTTCAAATCTTATCTCTATGAGAAACCCTTCAATATACTGTCCCAACTAAAAATAATTCAAATGTTACGTTCATTTTTAAATATATTTCTAACTAAACATAATTTTAATAATATCAACTGTACACAGCACTTAGTCTATCTCAAAGGCTAATTCTAAAAGATAAATTGACTTTGTTTGTTTACGTTTCAAGAACTTATTTCCAATGAAAATCATCATTTTTACTTTTCATTTTTCCACATAAAATATCTCAAACCTATATTTTCAATTTTCAACCATATACACTAGGGGTGACAATCTACGTACGACACAAAAATACTTAACCGAACTTAACACGATATAAGCGGGTTAGGGTCAACCCATTTATTATTCGGGTCATGATAGTGTCAAACCCATTTAACCCGAATAATAAATGGTCAGTTTGGGTTGACCCAAAATGACCCACTTAACCCGTTTAACCCACTTAAAGAAAAACAATTCTAATAAAATCTACTTTGATATTTGGTGATGAGTTAATTAATTGTCTTTTCATTAATATTTGGATCATAAATTTGTGTTTTCTCTTGAACCTTAATTGTGGTTTTTATTTATATGTCAACATATTGCAAGAGTGCAACTTATTAGGAGTTTGTCCATGTTCTTGGATGCCTAATTTGATAACCCTTATATCAAGCCAAATTATGATTTACATATTTTGATTGTAATTCATTATGTTTTTAATATTCTATATATGAATAGCCTAAAATCCCCATTTTATCATAATAAATAGATGGTTTATTCAAGGTTGAAAAATATACGGTCATTTGGGATCGTGTTCGGGTTACCAAAGTGTATTAAACGAGTCGTGTTTGGGTTGACGCTTTGACCCAAATAATTAAACGGGTCGTGTTCGGATTGGCAAAATTTGTGTAATTATAGTGTCTCAACACGACCGCGAACCCGAACACGACTCGAATTGCCACCCCTAATATACACTACCCTACATCACTTATTCATTACGATTCTTATTTTTTATCCAATTATATATGTGGGACACTCCATTACCAATTTTATCTACTTAAATATTAATATTTTTTAATTATGTCAATCTAATGGTACCTAACAACTACAATCTTACAAATATAATATTATATATTCAATTAAAATATTCAACTACTATCAATTTTTCAAATTATTATATACATAAAATATTACTCAAAACTACTCAACCAAATAT
Organism: Rehmannia glutinosa; assembly: GCA_016081115.2. Lineage (NCBI taxonomy): Eukaryota > Viridiplantae > Streptophyta > Magnoliopsida > Lamiales > Orobanchaceae > Rehmannia > Rehmannia glutinosa. Next base: position 1,257,883 of record JABTTQ020002046.1, read on the forward strand.
AATCTCATTTCCAAATCTACATAAAACTCATTTTCATTCTCTTATCCCAACATAATTCCAGTTTTAACACGAAAACCAATAAATTCTCAAAATTCACTTTTCAACACTAAAACCTGAAATGGTTAAACATAACCATACAAGATTCTAGGATTTCTTTGTAATTTTGGAAAACGTGACCACCTTGACATTAATAGAATACAGTTCATTGGGCTTGATCCACGTTCGCAGTTTGGACCTTATTGGGCTACCATCAAGTACTTGAAACAAAAGCCGTATACAGTTCTGATTTGTGGTTTGGTTTATGAACTACTCCTGGCAAAACATAATTCCTATGTAATACTTCATTTGGGAACAAAAAGTTTGGCCATGATTTTATGGTACATTCCGGTACTTTTTCACTTGCAAGCCTGATACCTTTTCATGGGGGATGGTGTTATTAATTAATACCAACTTATCAGCTGATGTAAAATCCACCTTGTACCCATAAATCCTACTGGAGAAAGACTAAATTCTCCCTGCTTGTTGCAAAATTACATGAGTGGCGTATATAACGGCAAATTGCTCTTGGGTGAAGAACCCTAGTTCGACCAATTGCTTAGCAGTATTGTTCGAAAAGAAAATTTCTTCGTCCGTTTAAAGTGTACGCTTTGTAATGAAAAATGTTCAGTGATTGTATATTATTCCTTTACAAAAAGAAACCGATAAGCGAGGCTGTTTCGAATCAAGGTACGAATTTTATGGTCTTAAGTCGATGCTCTGTAAATGATTCAAAGAAATTTTGGTTAAAGTGCTTAATTGAGTACGATTACTTTTTTCAAGAAGGTTCATTTCTAAAATTATAGTTGGTTTTTCCCGAAATGACGATGAATGTGAATGTATAAGTTATGCTATATATATATATATGTCTTTTTTTCTGCCTGTATGCGCTAGAATTTTCGGTTTCATATGTATGAATGTTGAAATTTTATTTTGTATTGCTAAAATTTGTGGTTACTATGTTGAGGAAGAGAACGAAATGTTCTATCAAATCCATCTTTTATTTTGATGTTTAATTTTTATCCTTGTTTTAACCTTGTAAGTTAGTTTGGTTTTATAACTTTACTTGTGTTAAAGTTCGATTTCTGGTGGATTGAGTAGTTTTCAGATATGAATGTTTGGTTAGGGTTTGGAAAACATGACCTTTGTTTACTAACGATTATAAACTTTTTTGGTGAAAATTATAGATGGATGAAGAAGAAATTCATGTTATTGTACTTCTTGAGGAACTAATAACATCGCTCCAAATTTTACTTCTCCTCTTTACTTTCTATCATCTTCGTTTTATTCAAGACGCCGTTGTAGACAAGTTGTAGCTCCCGCCGATATAGAATGCTTGATCGTGTACCGATCAAATTAAACACTTACATGCTCTTATCCATGATAGCGATACTATGTGTATCCAACAACTATGTATGGATAGAAATGCATTTGGTAGGTTATGTTTTCTTCTAGAAAATTTGGGTGGGTTAAAACGAACAAGACATGTCCAAATCTCGAGCAAATAGCAATATTCTTGTCCATTTTGGCACATCATAAGAAGAATGTTGTCACAATTTGACTTCAAAAGATCAAAGTTACACCATTAGCACCCCACTTTAACAATGTGTTTAAAGTTGTTCTAAGGCTCTAGATCATTTGTTGTTGAAACCAGAACCCGTAGGTGATGATATTTGACGGATGACAAGTGGAAATGGTTTAAGGTAAATTACAAAGTAAATAAGAAAGAATAGTTGTTTCTTTTTCTTAACTAAAATATCAAAATATTTTAACATGTTTGATTTATTTGAACATAGGGTTGTCTAGGTGCTTTAGATGGAACTACGTTGACGTACGTGTACCTATAAACAAAAAGCATGTTTGTAAAGTATAAGAACGCTATGATCAATAAAATTAACATATTCAAAGTATACATTCTTTGTTATTGACCGCTTGTGTTTCTTTGTTTATTTTATTTAAGTTTTGGCATCATAAAAAGGGACAATTGTGTAAAGGATGTGGAACAACTATGTAAATGATGTGGAAGTGTCGGTCAAGTCAAGTAAAAGAAAGCAAATTTTATAGTGGTTCGAGGATGGGGTAATTCTTCTAATCCACTCTTCTCCAACTCTTGGAGGAATTCATTAAGTAATGTGATCAAGGTTACAAAGAAGTTCTTCACTCTAGAGACAACCTTGATCACACAGTTGGCTTCTCCTCCTGACGACTTCTTCTTCACAAGATAGCCTTGATTACACGGTTGGCTTCTCCGCGACTCGGCTTCTTCACAAGACATTTTGTCTTGCTCATTTCACTCCTTCAAGCCTTTGGAATTGATCACACGACCTTCCAACAAACTTGAAACTTATGGTTCGATCTAGAACCTCACTACAACTCCTTCAACTTGGAGAGTAGACCCCTTTTTGTTCTTGAAACTTTTCCTCCTCAATCGGTTGAAGTAATCTCTCCTTCACAACGTATGTTGGATTGAGTTCCTTCGAGTTTTAGGGTTGAGGAATTTCTTGATAAGCTTTAATGTTTGCGTGTTTTTATTAATTGTAAAATGCTTGTTAGATCGGTGTCATTCGTTTAATTCATAACCTTTTCTCAAATGCTTACTCAACCTTTTATAGTGCTCATTTGAAAATTTGTCCGTTGAAGAGATATACTATTTTCAAACGACATTTTCTTGTTCGTTAGCTTGTCTTTTCTTGGCCTCGCAACAATGTGATGTTGACCCTTTCGTATTAAATGACTTTTATAGTGCTCATTTGAAAATTTGTCCATTGAAGAGATAGACTATTTTCAAACGACACTTTCTTGTTCGTTAGCTTGTCTTTTCTTGGCCTCAGAGCAATGTGATGTTGACCCTTCCTCGTATTAAATAACTCTACTGACTTTACAGGGTCCGACACATGCTTTAGTGTTTCCCAATGGTTTATTCTTTTGCATATTACGGGCTAAACACTTTAAGACCGTTGACTTGACTTATTACTATATTGAGTAATATCCTTGACTTCCTTCCAACGGATCAATGTCGATCGTCTTGACTTTCTCGGAATCATCCTACAAAGTCATATTGTGGAAAAGATACAAGGATTTCAAGATACGTTGAAGACAAGAAATATCTTCAAAGTTTTCTCGGAGTTGTTAATTTTGTTGGAATATTCATAAACAATCTAGCGCATTACAGGAAAATATTTAGCCCATTGCTAAAAAAAGATGCCATATTCAAATGGGAAGTGAACATCAAGAAGGGACAAAGCACTTAAGAAAGTTTGCAAAAAGCTTCCAAAACTTGCAATTCCACAAGATGAAGATGAAGTGGTTCTATACACAGATGCCGAGTGATTATTGGTGGGCAACGGTTCTTACAAAAGCCACACCAAACGGCAAAGTGCCATGCAACGGTCTTTTTACGACATTGAAGAAAATCGATGGCATATAAATGAGAAAGAATTCTTTGCGATCACAAAGGCTTTGAGATGACCTTTATTTTTTTGGTTAAAAAGTTTACTTTAAAAATTGATAATTCAAGTGTCAAGGCTTTTCTAAAAAACAAAATTGAATCTAAACCGAGGAAAAAGCTAGATTACTTAGATGACAAATGAATGTCAATATTATGATTATGATATTGTCATTATAAAATCTCATGAAAATGTTCTTGTAGATTTTCTAACAAGAGATGGAGGAATTGAAGCGATTCCATCCTCACAAAGATCAAGACACCTCGGCGATCATCTTGAGATGCTTCTCCGAGAATTTGACACTCGCCATCAATGCCGATTTGGCCGAAGGTTACAAAAGAATGATCGAGACAAAGTAACCGATCACATATGAGCTTGTGTTCGATCTCATTATCATCCGAGATTGGCATTTCAAGGGCCACTCCTCCGGCCGCTAATAAGCAAAAGGATCATTTAAAGCGCGGGGCTCCCCAACCCATAGCAGAGGATTCAAGTACCTCTAGCACAGTCCTAAGTCGACGTAAATGTTGGCCCAAGGAAAAGATGATACTCCGCAGTCAAATCCACGAGTCATCATGTTAACCAAAGCATGTCGGGGTAAAGGGCGAATAGATCAATCTTAGGCTATGACGGGCAATTCTAAGGTTGATACTAACGAGATTAAAGTTTCTTATTTTGGGCGGAATATCAAGCAAACCGGGAGAAACTTATTACAAAACAAGGGATACATCCAGAAAGGACAAAGATTGATATTTCCGAAAATATCCAAGGGTGTGGATGTTACCAAACTCCAATCCACACAAGGTTAAGTGGTGGTATGAATTTGGAGCAATCGGCTTCTATCTATACTACCTCCTTGCTTTCCCTTAGGAGATAAAACTACTACCCAAATGGATCCGGAAGCGATATACGAGTCTTGGTCCAATAATGAGAGCCTAAAACGCGGGCGATACTTTGAGTCGTATTTTATTAGTGCAGCTCAAGAACCCATGGGAAAAGGAATTCATGAAGCCTTTCATTACATTCGGCTTCAAGGCCGCATTTAACGCGCTTTCAAAGCAATCAAGGAAGCAAGTTTCGGAAGAAGTTACCCTGGTTACGTCTTTTACGAAAGATCAAATTTCAACAAGACGAGCACGGGTTTATGGGTCTTTTACGAGAGATGGACAAAGTCAAGTTTTCGTTCAAATTTTATCGAACTCGTGAACGGATCATTCTTGTTAAATACCATGACAGGAAAAACTACAAGATTTGCGGAAGACCTATTCGAGAAAAAAGAGAAGTCTTCTTTGGGAAAATAAGCGTCGGGGAGTAAAAAAACTCACGGAAATATTGTAACATGGCTCATATTGGCCCTTTGGGAAAATCATATTTGCCCGTAATGTCCGAATCAAAAAGATATAGAATTTGGTAAAGGATTCCAAAGAATTATCGGAGATGTCCGAGAGACGGAGAAGGAAAATCACTGTTGCCGAAGTATCAATAATTTGGGACCACTAAAAAGTAGATTCCTAGATTTGGTGGTAACATGTGATACCCACTTATCCAAAAGACAAAAGATGGATCATAACAAAAAAGAGATTGACATCCCGGTGGTAGATGCCAATAATTCAAACAAATGACGTAAGTAAAGCGACATCATAATATTCCTTCCATTAAATAAAGAACGGAAAAAGAAAGTCATCGATAATGGAGCCTTATCAACAAACTTTAGATACCAGACAAATGAGGGCTCAAACCATATGATGTTGAGGAGACTTCCACATATTTCAGGAAGTGGGTGCAATAATAGAAGGAGATAGAGGCATCCTGACCTCTATATAAACAATAACTTGGGAAAACTAAAGGCATAACAATTAAGCTACGACCCAAGTCAAAAGCATATTAAAAGGTATCAAATGAGAAATACAATAGAAAAATCATCCTAACAAGCAACACCAGCACCTCCTAAGAATCACACGATCAGAACAACTCGATTTTTATATAACCCGCACATTTTCAGCTGCTTGTTTCTCAAAAAATGAGTATAAGAAAAGAGAGGGTCACTTGATGAACTCATTTTACCTTAAGAATGACATAATTATAATTCATTTGCAGCATGCTAAAAGGAAGAATGACAAGAGATCATATTTTACGACAATTAACCTGATTTTAGTCAAATATTACATGTACAAGAACAAGACATAATTGGATAACTGTCAAATGAAATTAGTTCTTTACCACCTACAAATCACATAAGCATATGTTGACAACAAAAATAACCTGAATGAAACATCCATCTTAATGAATTATGTCTGTTCATGTCAGCCTCATCCTCCCAAACTCTCCAACCATGGATCTGCAAGCATGGGCGAAGCCACATGAGGCCAGTCGGTCGACGGACCGACCTGGATTTCAAATTGCCGTATTAAATTTGGATTGGACCGCACTGAAATTTGGAGTGGTCCTATTAAATTTAATTTCGAGAGTATGAAAATCGGCAAAGAATTGTTATACGTATGACCTTCAAATTTGCTTTTTTTTATTGAAATATTTTTTATTTTCTGTTTGATTTTTTAAATTTCGGCTCGATAATCGTGATCGAAACGAAATTTTTTTTTGACCGCATGGGCAAAAATCTTGGCTACGCCCATGTCGCAAGAGATAATGAGAAGCAACTAATTACTACTTATAAACACACAAATGATAAAGAAAGACCATGATTTTCAAATCATTTTTTATAGAAAGGAAGTGAAATATAAAATAGAGATATTTGAACTAGATCAGACCATTTACATATCCAGTGAAACCCATGTGTAGTAGTATATTTGCATGCATTGATAACTGGTGAATTGTTTGACCTATGTGTTTATTTGTAGTATTCATTGGATTCTAACAATCATCGACCCTCACAAAGAGGTTGTTTCTTTGTTTGACCTCGAGTCATCGTGATCGCGATTAAGATTGGAAGAAAGTTGTGAATGTGTAAGTCTTTTTCACTTTTTATGTATTTGATGTATATGATGATTTATAAATTTATATATACTAGATGCACATTCTTATTAAACCATCAACTGAATGTATGTAGGGCTTTAAAAAGGTTCAAGGTGGAGAAGGGAAAGAAAGGAAATAAACAACCTATATGGGACGTAGCTAAGGTATACTTATTTTTTATGATCAATTTTTGTATATGGATATGGATTTGTTATTAACAAGTTGTTTCTAACATTGACTCCTCGACAATTGGTGATCTACGATTGTGGCATGTGATGCATGAGGCAAATAGTTTAAGAACTTATATCCACTGGCGATTCTGCGTTGCGAGCAATAGTAATTCTATTTTGTCTAGATTTTCTTAATTTATATATTACAACACCATCGAAACTTTGTTTTTATATGAGGTATGTGTTTATTGTTCACAGATTCACACAAGTTAACTACTCCCGTGGAGATATCAAGTGCGTTCGAGTAGTGATTCCGTATCAAATTACATTGGCTAGTCATGAAAAGGTATTTAGAACTTATATATTATATTAAACTTTTCCTTTCTATTAAACAAAGTTGTGGGATGTTGCTTCGTTTTTTACTTATGGTTCTTTCCTTTATGGTAATTCATGTAGTTTATGGACGCATTGATCCTGTTGGAGTTCTTTGTAGGGGATACTATTTAGATCTATTGTTTGTATATCATTGGCATAAAAATCCTTGTTGTTTGGACACTTTTATTTTGGTAGAGGACTTTATGTATAACCTGATGATATTAAATCTTTGTTATTTTGGATATTTAATTTTGGTAGAGAAATTTATATATAAATGATAAAAATCATTGTTGTTTTGGACATTTTGTAACATTGAGTTATGAAATACAATTTGAAATAGTTTAATTTCTTATTTAATTCTAATTTTATAGGTTTAATTTATAATTACAGAAGCAAAAATAAAAAATATTGTGGAATATAATTGCGAAATTCGCATTTAAAGACAATAGTTTTTAATTGTTGGGAAACTATTGTGGTTGAGAACAAAAGACAATAGTGTGCAACTGTTGCAGAACTGTTGTTGTTTACGTAACTGACAACACTTTTTATGCTTGCGAAACTGTTGTCTTTGTTCCATAAGTACAGCAGTGTTTTTCTTTTGTTGTCATTTAGTATCCTTACTACAACACCACCTTCTACAACAGTGTTTTTCCTTAATAGACAACGGTAAAAAGCTGTTGTCGTTTTGGATTTTTCTTGTAGTGATGGAAATGAACATAGATGGTATATTAAATTTGGACTGTCCTATTATTTTATTTTTATTCCAATTGGTGTATGACAGTATAATAAGGAATGAACAAAACAAATAAAATCAAACGTTAATAATAACGAGGAGATAAATAACCAGATTCATATATATAAGCATTACACAAAGACAGTAAGGCGTATAAGAAAGCCATACTCAAAGATAAAAAACAGTAAAAATATTGCAACACATATTGAGAACATTTTATTGCATGACACGAAAAGTTCCGAACTACATTAGCTTCCATCCAGCATTTCTCTTTCATGGAGCGAGTTTGATCAATCTGAAAAGGGAACTCCGCCATATCATTTGATAATCAACATTTTTACTAGAAAACATTGCAATATGATTCATGCAATCATAGATGATTTGGTACAAATCACAATTTGCAAAAACGTCCGTAATTTTTGAAAAATCTCGATTAGACATTTGGTCGCACGAAATTGCAAAAAAAAAAAAAAAAAAAAAAAAATCAATGTGTCTACATTTCCAACTAAACTCGCTGACCAATTTAGCTTATCCAGACATGTTCAAAATGAGTTTTCTTTATTAAGTTTTTTTCTAAATCATCATGTCAACTGATTCGAAGGATGTCCATGTAAGCAAAACCGATTTCCACGTGAGCAGGCTTAGCCGAAGTTAATGTAGACACACGTGGATGTTTTCGCAAATTTTTCAGTTTTCGGTGAACGAGTAATCGAAATCAAGAGTTTTTTCGAAAATTGCAATCTACACTTGAACAGATGCATGGAGGGGCGTAGATGGGGGGCGGGGTGGCCCTCTGCGCAAGATCCCAAATTTTTTTTGTCCCATTTTTTCTATGGAAAAAAATGAAAAAAATTATATTTATAATTTCTAAGGGGAAAAATAAATGAGTTAGGGGGAAAAATATTTGGGGCTAAGGGTACTAAGTGGGCTTGCTACGCCCTGGATGCATGCAGTAGTAAACAATGCAGAAAGAACAAGTGATGAATTGCAAGCATATATATATATATATATATATATGATATAGGGATAATTACAAAAACACCCCTAAGGTTTGGGCTAATTACAGAAAAATCCCGAGTTCTTTGGAAATTACAAAAACCAGTTGAGGTTTGGTTCCGTCTTACGTTTTTCCGTGATTTTCGAAAATATTTCAAAAAACCCCGACATTTACAAAAATATTACGATTACCCCTTAAATTTAAGACAAAACGGAACATGAAGGGATTTTTTTGTAAGTTTGAAACATGTCTGGTTTTTTTGCAATTAACCCAAACCTTAGGGGTATTTTTGTAATTATCCCTAATATATATATATATATATATATACACATACCTCTTTGGCAGTCCGTTACTCCTTCAGGCAGAGTAACATTGCATAAAGTTGCAGCAGAAGTCAGCCTATTTGCAAAATCAATTGCAAATTGAGGAAATTGTGGGATATTAGCTGCGCAGGTACAGTTGAGGTTGAAGGATCTGGTTAAATTACAGCAAGTCGGAACATCCCCATCTGCGCAAGATGCAATAAGTCTTCCAGCATCGTCAACAATAGTTGAGGGACAATCTGTGGGTTGGGCCGTGGAAATCATGTCGTGCTCAAAAATATACTCATGGAAACAACCACCACCAACACGGATATTATTTTGGTAGTTGAAACTTTCATTCCATGAAAATTTGCCATTTTTTCTCTTTTTAGTTTTTTTCGTTGTGTGTGTGTGGATATGTGAATGATGGATATACATATATATATATATATATATATATATATATATATATATATGCTTAGTTGGGTAGTAGCTAGTATATCGTTTGATTCTACTGTCATTAAAAAATGAAAACTCTAACTGGGATTCATGGTGGAATGCTAATAAACGTTGTGGTCTTGTGGATGAATTAAAAAGTGTACATCTTATGCTGTGATGCACATTTTGCGGGATTCCCTAAGATTTAAAATGGATTCTCGTACTTTTCTAATTTCTTTATATTTCCTCCTAGTACCAACAAAATCTGAAATTGTCGGTAATTATCAATAGTTTTTATGTTGGTAAATTTAAAAAGTATTAATGATTTGTCGATAATTGGTTGGTAAAGTTTGGGGAAAATTAATATCTTTTATCATGTAGGAATTTTTAAGTAACTATAAAATTTAGTGATAAATCATTTCTATCAATAAACTGGATTTTTATGTAGCGACATAATATAACTTTTTATGCGCGGAAACTTTCATTTCGTGAATAATTGCAATTTTTTTTTTTCTTTCATTGTGTGTGTGTGGATGGGTGGTCTGGATACGTGAATGATGGATATGGTGTGACTGCCAATATATAGTGGAGGATGTGAATGTTTAGAAAGGGGAGAGTTGGAAAAATTATATATCTGGGAAAAAAATGAATTTAAATCGAGAAAAGGCTAGATTACATAGATAATAGATTGAATGTCAATATTATGATTATGATATTACCATTGTAAAATCTCATGAAAATATTTTTGCCGATTTTCAAACACGAGATGGAAGGAGGCATAGCCGCCAAAGTCTTCAAACGAGTAAGGCATCTCAAATAAAACCTAGAGAGCTTAGAAGCGAAATTTTGGGACGTTATGTCTCAATGCGAAGTCATTGGGCGACTCAATTGGATGACCGAAATCCATTTGGTCAAATACGAGCATGTCGGTTTGCTTAAGGACAATTGTTCTTAGCATGCGCAAGGGCCTCTCCTCAGCCGCATCTCCCATGGTGCAAAAGGGGCAATTATAGAACGGGGCTCTAACCGAGAGGTTATGGATTCACACACCATAATCACAAGTGTTGCGGGTGATGCATCCCTTGAGGATGTCAAAGCGTAATGAATGTTAAAGCTCTAGTGTTACCACCAGTCGTCAACTCAACCCAAAGACACAGGGTTAAAGAGGGAGAGTTGAATCATAGGCCACAGACGAGGGTTAATCTAAGGTTCAAACTAACAAAATAAAAATTTCTCCAATGCGGGTTTAACCATGAAAAATTAATAATTGATGTCTCGAGGCAAATACCCAAGAGTTTGGATGAAACCATATAGTCATCCAAATGAACTACAAGAATGGTATATTTTCGGAGCTTTAGATTCGATATATCTTGAAGCACAGGATTCTCATAAATTTTGAAATTGCCAAAATGGATTGGGGAAGCGATTTACGACTTGGGCCAATAATCTACATTTGGCCACAGAGGATATTGGAATTGTACTTTATCGGTGCAACTCCACTAGAAAAGAAAGGTTTCAATGAAGCTTTTCATTTTATCAATCTTAGTAGATCGGATGGAAATATTTTAAAATACATTAAGGCGACCTCACCAAAAAAGCACCATTAGTTGTAAGAGCAATTTGAAGATAAAGTTTGTACACGACGATCATGGAGATTTGGGTTTGTCTAATCGAGATGGACAAAGTAAAATATCCATTCAAGTTTTTCCAAAATTGACAAATGGATATTTTCTTTTGAATTCGATGACAGGATCTACTACAAGATTTGTAGAGGAACTTTTGAAATAAAAAGAAGAATTCTCTGGGAGAACAAAAGTGGCAAGTACAAAAACCTACCAAAATTTTTGCAATATGACGCATGTCGACCAATAAGTTGATCGGATCGTCAAGCATGTCAGGAAATTATAACCCAAAACTCAAATACTACCAAAATCAATTGATGGTGTTGCGAATCATCTCACCTCGTGTTGTATCGTTCAAAGAAAGGTATGATTTTAAGGGATACTTTAATTTTACGGAAGCATGTTAGACACGATATTGTCGTAATGGACTAATCCATTTTTGTTAATAAACTTAGGCAAATTGAAGTTGTTTAACATGTTAGTGAGTCTTTCTGAAGTATATCATTGTGTCGGCTGGAAACTTGATGCTCCCCTTAAGATCTCTCGGATGGAGACTAGATTTAATTGTGTAATAACGCTACAAACAAAACATGTGACATAAAATGAGAGCTTTCGCACGATGTGATTTGCTACATAATGGGGTAGAATATGGTAATTTGGCACTAGTATTGCAACATTTATAAATTGCGGGGTTATAAATGCATATTTCTAAAAGCGTGGAACGAAATCGTAAAATTTTGAAATAGTGCGACCAATTTTGCAAAGTATGGGATTAAAATTGCAATGAGTAGAATCCTATGTGACTGAGTTTGCAATTTTTTTCTCTTTGGGAAAATTAGGTGGACCTTAATTAATTAATGTGGAATTGGAATGATATTAATTAATTAAACAACGTGCATTCCCTCAAACAAAACAAAAAAAAAAAATATTATTATTAATTACACACCCTGCACGCCGTACAGTAGGATTGCGTCCAAGGGTCCAGGGATATGCTTAGTTGGGCAGCTAGTAGCCTAGTATATAGTTTGATTCTATTATAATTTAAAAATGAAAAACTCTAACTGTGATTCATGGTGGAATGTTAATAATCCTTGTGGAGGAATTAAAATCTACATCTTAGGAGATATGTTATGTTGTGATGCAGATTTTGCGGGATTCCCTAAGATACAAAAATTGCTTCTAATTCTCCTATGTCGTGCATGCCATGTATAATTATTTTTCCATATAAAGCTTTCACTTTAATCAATAACTTCTATTAGAATTCAAGGGTCGAATTCTTTAGTTTGCAATGAGTGTTGTGCGAGTTGGAGTTGGCAACACCTCTAGGTGTCACCTAACGGAAACTTGTGTTTTTCGGATTCTTTTTTGTTGACGTGCGTTTTGGTCAACAAGCAAAAATATGTAAAAATTTAACACGTGGAAATATAAACGTGCGTAACGATATTTATTTATTTTTGCTAATTCTGCTTTTTGCATAATGTCGAGCCGAATTATTGGGGTCGGTCTTTTTTACAATCTTCTTTTTTTTTCTTTCTTTTCTTCTCCCTTTTAGTTTTCCCTCTATCGCCTTTTTATACCTTCGAGTAAGTGGGTTTACAATAGTCATCTTTTCACTAACTATTCATTAATTAGTAAAATAATTAAAGAAAGACACATGTCCCTCTCTAATCGTGCATGTCGGTCAAATCTTGTCACTTGTCGACTTCTCTTTATAACTTTCGACATGTGGCGGTTTCGATATCAATAAAGTGTTAAGCATGGGCAAGTGATTACTTTATGAAACTGTCGCGCATGCGTTTCCGCCGAAATTTGGGCTCGGGGCTCGGGGCTCGGCGGCCGTGTTGTGGTTTGGGCTCGGTGAATGGGCGAGCCTAGTTCGTGATGTGTCGTCGCGCACCGCACCATTGGCGTCACTCGCACTGCAGTCGCTTATCGGATGTGTTTTTGGTCGACGATGACTTGGATTAATTTCTTCCCTGCTCGGGTATCATCAAAGGCCCCCAAGTTTGATTCCGAGAGAAGAATTTCAAGTCGGAGTTAAACTTTAATGCTAATGATGAACATTTAATGGGAAACGGATTTCTCAAAGGTTTTGTTCTTTCCTGGCATCCGCCGGCGTAGTGATTAATGCCGAAAAGCGCGTGGTGGGTTGTCATAATGACAGACACGTGGCATCTTGTGGTTGGACCAATCTTGCGCAGGAATCGAAAAGGTGCGTCGATTCGTCGTCGTGGCGTGGGGACGCGGCGTTTTCGACATGTTTTTGGCTTTTGAGTTTTTAAAGGTGTGTCTTTTTCGAATAAGCATCTCGCTTATCGAGGAACCCCATCTATAAATACCTTTGTTTCTCCCTATTATTCACTTTCGCAACCATTAACCTTTGAGCTAAAGTAACTAAAACCGGAGTAAATTTTTGGGTCGGCTTTCCAAGTTCAGAGACTTGAACTTAGGTATTTTTTCAAATACTCTCCTTTACCTATAAATATCTTCTTTTGAGGATAGTAGAGTCGTAGTTATAGTGTAGAGGTTGAAATTGAAGATCCTTCCTCTCGAACCCTCGTTTATTTCTCACCAAGACGACGATCTCCGTCTCATAGCCCGAGCATTATTCGGATATCTTCTCCGGATTCTCCACGAGGTGGAACGTCCTTGGGCGGACACATACTATCTTTAATCCAACGCGGTGACCGTCTTTAGAGAGGGCGGTGTATCACCAGGACCGGCACAAGAGAGTTCCGACGAAAAATCCCCGAGTGTTGATTTTAGGCAAGTGCCAAGAAAAGAAGAAAATATGGACCCATCGGAGCGGAGCGTGATAACGTGGAGCGGGTAAACGAACCCTCCGGTGATTCGAGGCGGAGAGGCCACAAGGGCCGATGGGTCATCGTAATGGCGGCCGGCAAGGAGGAGGCCTCGCCTTCGTGTTGAGTCTCGGTGGGACCGAGCGATATAAATGATATCCCAAGCATGCGATGATCCGGGAGATGGGAGAGCTCCATCGAAGGTATCGTATTCCAAATGGTATCCATTTAAGTACCGGACGGAAGACCGAGGTCCCCAAGACCCCGCCCGTGGGTTGCGTGGGTATTCATATGTGACCTTCTATTCGGACTACGGTTCCGCCTCGCCGCCGTTTTTCTCACGCGGTGGCTTTGCAAGTGGGGTATGCATCCGACCCAAGTGCATCCCATTACGTGGGGCGGGATTATTGGCCTCTTGGTGATGTTCCACCTAGAGAAGTACCTCGCCCTAAGTTCAAAGAGATGAATGGACTTTTCGCCTGGGCGAGCAATTCCTTCATCAAAAGGTCACCGTCCGGGTGGTATTATGTACTGACCCGATTGGGGTATCCGGATAGTTTAGTAGAAGGTCTTCCTTCATCGTTGAAGGACTCGGAAAGAAAAGTGGTTCGGGGTGAGCGAGCGGCGAGTGGCAAGCTCGCGTGGAGGACGGGCGAAGGAAGACGTCCTTTATCCTCCTTCGATTTTTTGTTTTTGGTTATAGTAAGTCTATATCCTTTCTCCTTCTCTCGCTTTTGCTATTTATCGCTTTCTTTTTGTGATTGACTTTTGTCTTTTTTACCTTTATAGAGAACCGCGCATCAAAAGGGCCTTTGTCGGCCACCTTCATCCGCAGCCGAAAATATCCGGGCCAGAGATAAGGCGGAGTGAGAGATCGCCACGCGAGGCCAATTTTTGGCCATGGTGGCTTGAGGCTGCTCGCCGACCCGAGACCGGGGGCGGCTCGGGATGAGGCGGCCGAGCAGGAGGTGGAGGTTGAGAGAGACTCGGCAGATCCTCCCGGTAATGAACAAGTGCGGACCCATTCTCCGGGAGCGGCCGAGAACAGGCGAGCTACGCCGTCCCCCTGCGACGGCTAGCCTGTGTCAGGCGAGATCATCTCGCGCCCGTAGGGCAGAACCACAGACTCAGACTCGCGAGTCGCGAAGTGCGGCTGCCGTCCGAGGTAAACATTTGTGTTTTTCACATTTCCTTTTGAAATGTCTTTTTGTTTTCTTTTGATCTTCTAACGGTGGTTGCTTTGTGCAGGGCGTGGCTTGGATTTGCGTGCACGTCTTCGCAGCGTGAGGAACACGGCTGCGCGGCGAACTTGGGCAGCTGCCGATCAACCTGCGGATGTGGAGGCGGCTCGGAGAAGATATCCGGCCGTAGAACGCCCTGGCGATGGAGTGCCGTAGGGTGCAGCCTCCTCTTCAAAGGAGAAGAGGAGGAATTGTGATAGAGAGCCGATCGATTGAAGGGGTTGGTCGAATCCGCAGTGCCGAACATCCCGAATGACCCCGAGGAAGAGGGAGGTCCGCAACTTTCTCGGATGACCTCGGCAGGGAAGGTCACTTCATCCCTCCAAGTCAAGTGAGGGATGAATATTGAGGGAATGATTGGACTACGCCTCGATGGTTTGTGGAATTCGTTCGTTGTGCCACGCCGACAGGAGGAGCAAACGAGAGTCTTAGGAGAGCGGGTCGGCCGCGATGAGTGTCCGGCTCGTGCCTGGACAAAGGCATCGAGCAGTGCGCTCGGGAGTCCGGCCAAGAACAAATTCGAGTATGCCATGGCAATGTCGGGGCGGATGATTGGGCTCTTATGGCATGCGGTTGGGGAACTCGCGAGCTAGAGAGAAAAAATATGTCGATCGGGAAAGCGGCACGGGGATCCGCGGAGGCACATGCTACCCTCAAGGGTACAAGAATCGTTCAAGACTCAGCGGATGAGGCTATGGCTCGGGCCAACTCCGAGAGAAAGCTGCGAGGGCCGAGGCAGAGCGAGATCGGCCTGGTGGTGAAGAAGAGCTTAGGGCTAAGGTCGAGCCGAACGTGGCGATCCACCGCCTGCCGGTCCGAGGAAATGGAGAGGCGTCAGCCGATGTCTGCGCAGGAGGCTGAAGAAGCGCCTTTGTCGCAAACCGAGGAAGTTCGTAGAGAGGCCGTTGAAGCTTACAAAGACACCGAGGAGTATGCATTCATGTTAACTCGCGGCCACGCGACGGCCTCAAAGAAATCCTTGATTTAGTTAAGGCGGGCGTCTTGTTGCTCGAACTTGGGAAGATCCGGCCCTCCCGGAGGCCGATCTCGATACCCTTCGGCCGAACTTTGCCGAGTCTCCTAATGCGCAGTGGCTCTCCTCCTCCCGGACGTGGAAGAAAGTCGCCTCTAGTGGTGCCGTTGAAATTCTCGCCCCCCGCTTTCGTCTTGATGCTTTCATATGTACCCATAGGTAGGTAATTTGGCTTCGTGCCTCAAGATGTAATGGGCCCGGCCTCCTTATGTAAATACTTTTGAAGTAGAAATGAATTGTTATTTTCCTCACTGTGTATGTGTTTCAAGCTTTTGTAGATGCTTGGCTCTTTTCCTTTTATAAGATTGTTGCTGCCTTCTTTTTCCTTTTGTATTCCCAAGTACGGGGCTCGGTTCCCGGTCTTCGAATAAGGGCTTTGCTCGCCTTAATTGATTCTTGTACTCGGTATATAAACCCGACCTTTATTTTGTATTTGAAATTTGGTGTATAAACCAAGTCTTTGTCTTGTGCTCCAGTATGTACATTGAGTCTTTATTTTGTGCTTGATGCGTGGCCAAGTCTTTATTTTGTGCTTCAGTGCGTGGCCAAGTCTTGATTTTTGTGCTCGGTGCATAACCAAGTCTTGATTTTGTGCTCGGTATGTGGCCAAGTCTTTATTTTGTGCTTAGTGCGTAACCAAGTCTTGATTTTGTGCTCGGTGCGTAACCAAGTCTTGGTATTATGCTCGGTGCGTAACCAAGTCTTGGTATTGTGCTCGGTGCGAATCGAGTCTTGGTATTGTGCTCGGTGCGTAATCGAGTCTTTTAGCCGTGGTGAGTAAAAACCGTTTCCCTTTAGAGAGCTCACGAGATATCGATGAAAGGATAATTCCAAGGAATCTATCCGGATCACATACCGAAATCTTTATTGATAATACTGCGTTTCAGGTATGCTACATTCCATGTATGCATAAATTTTCTCCACTCAAGTATTCACCTGCACGCCCGCTAGATAAGGCGTGGTCGACCGAAATGGGCCTCCCAGGTTGGCTTCAATGGGGGTTGAACGCGTTATCTTTTTCAACACAAGATCGCCGACCTGAAATCTTCTTTCCTTTACTTTCGAATGTAGTACTTTCGCTCCTTTGTTTATACACCTGCATTTTTCATCTAAGACTTTTGCACCTTTTTTTTTCTTCGGCAGGTCTAGCTCGGCTCGGAGCGTGGCCTCATTCGATCTTGAGAAAAATTTGCAGTCAAGGTAGGGGCTCCAACCTCAACAGAATCACCGCCTCGGCTCCATAAGCTAAAGAAAAAGGTGTTTCTCCAGTGGCCGCTCGATGTGTCGTTCGTATGACCATAGTACACGGGTAGTTCCTCCGCCAATTACCTTTAGATTCCTCCAATCTCGCCTTCAAGGTATACTTGAGTATTTTGTTAACGGCCTCGACTTGTCCGTTCGACCGGGATGGTATGGGGTTGAGAAATAGTTTTTATGCGGAAACTTTCACAAAAATTTGAAACCTTTGGTTATCGAATTGTTTCCCATTGTCTCGTAATAATCGAGTGTGGTATTCGAATCTACAGATAATGGATTTCCATACAAAGCTCACAATCTTTTTCTCATCTATTTTTGCGGAGAGCTCGCCGCCCATTTTGTGAAATAATCCACCGCCACAATGGCATATTTGACGCCCCTTTGCGGTGGGAGTGGTCCGATGAGGTCCATTCCCCATTTGGCAAAGCGCCATGGGCTAAATACGGAGGTAAGTTGCTCGGGATGATATCCGACTGCGGCGCGAACCTTTGGCATCTCTCGCATCTTTTGATGTGGTCGGTCGATCTTTTCTTAAGGATGGCCAAGAGTACCCTCTACCCTTGCCGTATCAATTTATAGCCAACGTTTGGCCCCCAGCGTGGTTGCCGCATATTCCCCTCATGAACCTCTCGAAGTGCATAATCTGCATCTGTCTCGGAAAGGCAGCGTAGGAGTGGGACGGAGTATCTCGTTTGTATAGGATGTCGTCTACTAGTGTAAACCGAGCCGCTTGAGTTCGTAGTGTTCGGCCTCAGCTTTGTTTTGAGTTGAACTCATTTCTCTAAATCTTGAACAATTGGGGTCATCCAGTCTGCATTCGGCGGTTTTCTTTGCACCAAGTGATGGGCGGACGGTTGTGTGACAAGTGACATCCGTGATGGCATCCGTCCCCTGGATCGAGCCGAGCCGAGCTAAGGCATCTGCTTGCATGTTCTCGGCTCGGGGCACATGTAAGACTTTTGTCCTAAAGTGTGATAATCTCTTCTTGACCAAATCCAAATATTGTGCAATTTTTGCTCTTTCGCTTCAGATCTTTCGCCTGTTGATTTGATGAGCGACCGGTGAGAATGTTTGTGTATCAATAGTTGTTTAGGCCCATAGATCTTTGCCATATCTAAGCACGGGGAGCGCCTCATATTCGGCCGTTGTTCGTTGCGGGGGAATCAAATCACGGCCGAGCAAAGTAGCACTTTTCATTTGGATCGACTATCACGATTCCCCGCTCGCCGACTGCGGTGGAAGAGCGTCAACGAACAATTTCCATTCTTGGTCTTCCATAATTTCCAATCATATGGAAGGCGTAAATTGCCACAAAGTCGGCTAAAGCATGTCCTTTTATTGCGGTGCGTGGTTCGTATATAATATCAAACTGACCGAGTTCGACAGACCCACTTGATCATCCGAGAAATATCGGTCGGTGCAAATCTTGTTTAGGTGGATAGTTCGTCAAGACTATAACCTTGTGCTCTAGAAAATATGGACGGAGTTTCCGCGCCCAATGATGACTAGCGAATATGCCAATTTTTCCATCGGTGGATAAGCGAGCTCGGCGTCATGTAACTTGGCTAGTGTAGTAGACCGGATGTTGAATAGAACCATCTAACCGATTAACACCGAGTGATAGCGTATTCGGATATCGCCGGTACAAATACAAGTCCTCCTCGGGTAGGTTTTTGCAATATAGGAATTGAAGAAAGGTGTTGTTTGAGGATTCAAAGGCGATCAGGCTTGCTCATCCACTTAAAATTTTTACTCTTTTTATAATTTCAAAGAAAGGTTTGCACTTGTCCGTGGATCATGAAACGAATCGGTTAAGAGCGGCCAATCGGCTGTAAGGCTTTGTACCTTTTTACCGAGTTTGGGGTTCTAGATCGATTATGGCTTTTATTTTGTGCGGGTTGGCTCGATTCCCCTTTGGTGACCATATACCCAGTAAATTTGCTCGAGCCGACCCCAAACGTGCACTTTCTCGGGTTTAACATCATCTTGTACTCTCTCAAAACAGCGAACATTTTATTAAGATCGTTGGATGATCGGATATGTACAATGATTTTACCAACATGTCATCTACATAGACTTCCATAGTGTGACCTATCATTTTCTCAAACATCTTATTTACTAACCTTTGATAGGTCGCATTCTTTCAATCCGAAAGGCATCATCTTTAATGTGATAAATTCCACGAGCAGAGAAGAATGATGTATTTTCTTCATCTTCGGGAGCATCCGTATTTGGTTGTAACCCGAGTATGCATCCATGAAGCTCATCGATTCGTGTCCCGTGGCATCCACCATGTAATCAATATTTGGCAATGGATAAGCATCCTTAGGGCATGCTTTGTTGAGGTCGGTAAAATCCACGCACGGGCGCCATCGCCATTGCTTTTCTTTACCAAAACAGATTGGCGACCCATTGGGGATAGAGGGCTTCAGGATGAATTGATTGTCTAGCAACTTGTTAACCTTGGCCTTGAGTGTTGCATGTCAGCCGGGCCGAGCTTGCGCTTTTCTCGGATAAGCGGGCGGAACGTTAGATCAATATTGAGGCGGTGGCACGCATACTTAGGGTCAATTCAGGCATGTCGCATGAGTCCATGCGAAGACATCAAGATTATTTCCCAAAACTCGATCGGCTCGCCGATATGGTTTCGGGAGATCATGACCAATACGTAGTTGGCGCCCTTGGCCTTTCGACATTGATTGTATCAACACATTCTCGGGTTCCGCCCGTTTTCTTTTCTTGCTTTGCCCCTCCTTGATCCGCAAAAGGGCAATTCGTCTTCAATGGCCGCTCGTTCTCATTGTCGGTTCGCCTTCTTCCATCATTGGTTCCTTCCTGGGTCGACAGTCAAGGTTATCCTCTGACGATCACCACTTTTCGCTCGGACTCTCCTCTGGGCGGGGATCGCTGTAGTTCCACTAGTTTGTCCTTGTTCGCCACGTTAATCTCTCCGGTCGGAGTTTAGAGAGCACTCTCGTGACTCCCTTTGATTCCTTTATGTATAGCTTCGCCATCAAGTGTTGGGAATTTTATACAAAAATGATATATTGAAACGGCCGCTTTTATATGATAAAGCAATGGCCTCCCAATGATAGCATTGTACTCCGAATCGGCATTGATTATTTTGAATGTTGTCATGATAGTCCGTTTATGCAAACCTTGTCCCATTTGGATGGGCAAATCAACTTCCCCAGCGGGACTATCCTTCCTCCTCCAAACCCCGAGAATCTTTATCGTTGCATGGACGAATATAACTATCGTCCACGTTCAATCTTCGAAATGCTCGGACATAAATGATCGACGAATAGCTTAGGTGTCGATCAAAATTACGTGGACCGGAATACCCAAAATCGGTGCGAATGACCGGAGGGTCGAATGAGGATGGACCACCTGGTCGGCATCCGCATCCGAGAACACAAAGTGGCCGGTGGGTTGGCCTTCCTTGATTTCCGCCACTTGAACTTGTCTTTCGGCGTTGGTTGCCTGCCTAACATCGACTTTTCTTTTCTGTTGGAGCGTCTATCCTCTCTTGTGTTAGTATTGATTCGTGACACTCGACATCATGAGGATCTCCTCCTGGTTCTGGCCGGGGTGGCGAGAGAGATCGGATTGATTGCGCTCTCCGGATTGACACTTGAGCCGGTCTTGCCGGTGGGGGCGGTAGCTCATGAACGTACCTTTTGAGACCGCCTTGCGAACAACACGCATAATTTCCTGATTAGATCTCGGCACTCATCAAGATCGTGACCTATCGATTTATGATAGGCACAAAATCGATGCGAATCTAATTTTGCGGCTTGATTTTCAAAGGCCGAGCCGGAGGCAACAAATTCGAGACCATGTACTTCATTCCATATGGCCGATGGAGTGTGGGTCAAAGTACTCCTCGGCGGGCGACTTGGCTCTCGTCTCTTGGCGAGCCCTAAATCCGGTGGTTGGGTTTTCCGAGAACTAGGAATCCCGACCCCGGCCCAATGCTGGGTTCTTTCCTTCCGAAGTCTTTCTCACGCCCCTGGCGGTGCTCGGGCGGTTATTTGCCATGGCTTCTTTCGCACAAATATGGCGTTCCGCACGGACCAGAAATTCTTGGTACGAGGTCGCCCGATTTGTGGATGGAGTAATTAAACCAAGTCTCGGGGCATCCACCATGGCTACGATCAAAATGGCATCATCCGACACCGGTTCCATCTCTCGAACTTGTTTGTTGAACCAAGAAATATAGCTTTTCGGGGGCTTGTCCTTCCTTGTTTGATGTTCACGAGGAGTCCTTAGGTGCGTCTTCTCGGACTTTGGACGTTAAGAAATGCGTCGTAAAGCGGAGGCGAGATCCCCCATGCCGAATGGATCCCCGTGGGTAGGGTCCTAAACCAGCGGTGGGCTCGGTCGCCCAAAGTCGGGAAGGCCCGCAAAGGATGGCATCACTAGGACATGCAGTTCCATCCATGCTAAGTACTTGTGAACGTGAGTGGTCGGGTAGGTTTCCCATTGTAGAGACCGACACAGGGGATTTTCAACTTTGGCGGTAATGGGGTCGCCAGATTCCCAGGGGAAAATGGCGACATAAACCGGGCCGGTTCATTACTTGGGGCGGTCTTCGAGAGGCTGCCCTTCCTTAGGACCGCTCTTCCATTCGTTCGAGGGCGACGACGCAGCGGCGGTGTATTTCTACATCTCGTTCTCGCCATAGGCTAGGGCCTTGGATCCGATTGACCCTGCCGCTCCCATCATCCTCAGGAAACTCCGAGGGGGAGCTTATCGATTGAGTGGGCGAAAATGATCAACTCCTACCGTCGACGAACACGAGTGGGCATGACGAACGTGTTAGCTCGTAGCGACTACTCGCTTATACGACTTTGCCCTTCCTCATCTCCTCGCCGGCCTATCTCCTCACGACAGGACATGTTGTTCATTACCCGAATCGGCTTCTTGGGCCGTCATGCGGAAGCCGGGGAATTTGAGGATTAATGTTAACATTTAGTTGTGGGTTGAGTGGGTTAGTATTTGCAAGGAGTGGAGGAGGTGCTTGAGAGTTTGTGGTAGCGAGAGTTTGTGATATGAGTTGGTTCATTTGTTGTACAAAAGTTGGGTTGGCCATTAGTGAGCAAAAGGAAATAAAGTAGTGCTCCCAAACACATTTTGGAGCATATTTTGGCCATTCGTTAGTCCGATGAAAAGGTTAAGCGTTAAACTTTACCTGGTTTTTACTTAACTTGCTTTTGCTTGGAACTCGTTGGACCAATCCGCCCTCCTTCTAGCACCAATTTGTTGGCGTGCATTTTGGTCAACAAGCAAAAATATGTAAAAGATTTAACACGTGGAAATATAAACGTGCGTAACGTATATTTATTTTTGCTAATTCTGCCTTTTTGCATAATGCCGGGCGAATTATTGGGGTCGGTCTTTTTTACAATCTTCTTTTTTTCTTTCTTTTCTTCTCCCTTTTAGTTTTCCCTCTATCACCTTTTTATACCCCTTCGAGTAAGTGGGTTTACAATAGTCATCTTTTCACTAACTATTCATTAATTAGTAAAATAATTCAAGAAAGACACATGTCCCTCTCTAACTGTGCATGTGTCAAATCTTGCCACTTGTCGACTTCTCTTTATAACTTTCGACATGTGGCGGTTTTCGATATCAATAAAGTGTTAAGCTTGGGCAAGTGATTACTTCTATGAATCTGCGCATGCATTTCCCTTGACGAAATTTGGGCTCGGGGCTCGGGGCTCGGCGGCCGTGTTGTGGTTTGGGCTCGGTAATGAATGGGCGAGCCTGGTTCGTGGCGTGTCGTCGCGCACCATTGCCGACGCGTCACTCGCGGGTCGCTTACTCGGATGTGTTTTGGACTAATGACTTGGATTAATTTCTTCGGCTACTGCTCAAGGTATAAAAATAAACAAAGCATAAAAATAAGATTGAACACAGGATATAAAAATTTGCACAAGTATAAAAATACTTGTCCAACGCCACTAAGGCAAAAACAATGAAGTAGAATATTGATTACATAAAATAAAGAACAAGACAAAGACTTCCCTATTGTACTTGGTCTTTCAACTCAACCTTCTACCGTAAAGTAAACGAAGAGAACAACTATAACCTATCCCATATTACAAGTCGTCTGTCTCAAAACTACCAAGAAGAAACAACTCTCAAGAGGTGTTGTAAAGGTGATGTCAACACCTATCGAACACACTAGGCACCTCTCCCTCTTCTTGTGAAAAACTTGGATTCTTTTGTGAAAAACTGCGGTTCAAGCTCGAATCCGTCAAAGTAAGAGAACAACTTGAACCTATCCCGGATTACAAGTCGTCTCTCAAAACTACCAAGAAGAAATAACTCTCAAGAGGTGTTGTAAAGGTGACGTCAACACCGCTTCGAACACACTTCGCACCTCTCTCTCTTCTTGTGAAAAATGGTGGACTCTCTTTAATTTTATGATTTTTGTGCTCGAATCCACACTTAAAAATGTGCAAAGATCTTTCCCTTTTATAGATCAGTCATATCCCTACAAAAAGGTCATGCAAACAACTTCCGAGTTGAGGGGTTAGTGGAGAGATTGAGGGATAGTGGTTCCTTGAAAGTAGGACTCAATCCCCACTATCTCTCAACTCCTAAAGCCGACCATTGTGTATCTCAAATCCATGAATTTTGGGCTGCAAAAATATGAGTATATTTTGTTCTAGAAATAGGCAAAATAATAAGATAAAAACAATTTAAAATTATTAGAGTTTTGACTAAATAAGTCAACTCTAACAATCTTTCCCTTTTTGTCAATTTACGAACAAAACCTCGCACAAAAACTCAAGGCAAAATAATGTCCAAAAAACAGACAGACTCAAATATGCACAAGGAAAATAATCCGTGCAAAAAGATCACAAAAAAAAACCAAGTCAAGATCGAACTACTCCCCCTAAATATCATCATAATTACTTAAAAGGTAAAAGAATAAACATATAAAGGATCGAGTAGAACAAACACAATCAATATAGGATGAATCAAACATAAAGCGGGGGGGTGATCATCGGCTTGATTCTAGGAGTGTTGCCACAAGTGTGGGCAACACCTTTATCAACACTTTCGGTACCACTTCGAGTACCGACCATCTATCCAATTCGCACCTCGTTTTCCTCCCCGCAATCGCGCCAACCTCTTATTATTCTCCCATTTGTCCTCGTGACCCAACCACTTTAGTTCAGTTCACAAAGACCAAGAGATTTCCAAGATGGAAAATCTCTCAAAATCCAATGATTTAGTGAGAATGTCACTATCCGATTTTCGGTGGAAACATGATCAATGCGAATCAAACCTTTCTCCACCAAATCCGAATAAAATGGTGCCTTATGTTAATGTGTTTAGTGTAAGTCCAAGCTGCTACGATAATCTAGAGGGGGTGAATAGATTATCTCCATCTTTTCGATTTCGCCCTCTTTTTCGAACCAAATGCTCAAACACAATAATAAAGGTGTGGAATGTAAACAACACACGTCGATTTAAAGAGGTTCAACCCACCTAGGGCCTAATCCTCTACCACCCCAGTATATCCGGGATGGATTTCAAAAAAAAAAGATTTTATTAATTTACCACAAATTAATACAACACCAACTTACAACAACACCTTGAAGAGCACCACACTCTTCTTCAACAACACCTTTGGAGATTACCACAATCTCCTTTGAAGATTACCACAATCTCCAACGGCACCTTGTGAAGATTACCACAATCTTCAACCTTGAAGAATACCAAATTCTTCAACACCTTAATAAGAAGATTACCACAATCTTCTTACACCTAACACCTAGATCACCCAAGTGTGTTCTTACCACAAGAACACTCACAAGGATATCTTGTGTTGAATGATTACCCAAATTCAAGATTACAACTCGATAATTGATAATACAATAGAGTGCAAGTGTAATCAAGAAAAGCCTAGACCTCAAGAATGTGAAAGTGAATAGCTAGGCAAATTACAACAAGAAATAAGACAATGTAAGAACAAGTGTATTCTTGAGTGTATCTTGTTGTGTTGTAGTTTTCTCTCATGTTGTGTTGCTTCAATTCTTCCTCTATTTATAGAAGATGTCTTGTACATGATAGGCTCCTCTTGGGGACATGAATTACGTAAAAATTGCAAGTCAATTGAAGAAAAGAAGCTGTTAGAAATCAATCCCACAAATTAAGGAAAATATGTCTCACACAACGGTTACATTTTTTTTTTGTCAAACTTAAGGGCGACCGATCGCACACAAATAGATGTTAGAAAAAGAGAATACACATTTACACAGGGCGACCGATCGACTTGCACCTCGGCCAGTCGACCTAACCACAACTGGTCGCACTCATCAAAAAATGAAGACAGGAAGGTGCTTTGAATTTTGCTCCCAGTGCACGGTCGCCTATAGGTCGGCCAGGTCGACCCGACCGGTTGCCCTACAGGGCGACCGGTTGCCCTGACCATTTTCTGCAAACATGAAGTTTTTGTTTTCTCAACTTCAGGTACGGGTTGCCTATACTGGCGAGGTTGACCTCAAAACAAAAGTGTTATCCAATTTTATATCGAAAATAAACTTCAAGAAATACTCGAAAAAATAGTGAAAACATTTTAGACCGATCGGGAGTATTAGGACAACATTTAGAAACATTGTTTTGGTGTAAAAATACATTAACAAAAAATCATTAAAAGTGTTGTCCAATTTTGTCGAAAATAAAACTTGAAGAAATACTCCGTAAAATATTAAAATCATTTTAAATCATTTAGGAGTATTTGGACAACCTTTAAAACCATTGTTTTGGTGTAAAATCAAAATCATCAAAATCATGATAAAACCATTTATCAAACAATCTCCCCTTTTTG
The DNA here is from genome assembly GCA_016081115.2 of Rehmannia glutinosa. Lineage (NCBI taxonomy): Eukaryota > Viridiplantae > Streptophyta > Magnoliopsida > Lamiales > Orobanchaceae > Rehmannia > Rehmannia glutinosa. The sequence continues at coordinate 1,284,155 of JABTTQ020002046.1, forward strand.
ATGATTACAAACCAAAACAATTTTAACGAGGTCGATTTTGAAAACAAAACAATTTTACCGGTTAAAGAGAACTATCCGTTGTGGCGACAATATTCCGTGCAATAAACACAAGGATGGGAGTAGAGATTCAAACATATATTACAAATGCTCCCCTATCAATATGCACAACAAGAGTTATATAGAAGCAACTTAAACATAAGCTAAAATCTTAGCTTTTCAATATTGAGCTTAAGTATCAATAACTTAAAAGCTCCCCCTGTCAAAGAGACATCATTAGAAACATAAATACGTTCATACTACAACCAATGGACCAAGAATCATACATAACCATAATAAATCAAGTGGACATAATATGATCCACAACTTATGGCTTCAAGTGGACATAATATGATCCACAACTTATGGCTTTACATAGCCACAAATTATAGCTTCTTTGAGCTAAAGAGCTTATAACCTGTTTCTCCCCCTTTGGAATCATCAAAAAGAATGTTAGCAAGATAAATACATCATATATTAATATCAAAGTGCGCAACTAAACCGATGTATCGAGCTATTTGAACATTGAAGCTTATAAACCAAATAGGAGGGAAAAGTCGAATCATACGACTTGTAGAGGTTTATGAAAACTTATTTGATAAGCAAAACATGATCTCTATAAATATATAAGACTTTTGAAATCGAGAGAATCATGTAGGTGATGAATTTTTCATTGAAACATTTTATCGAACACAGCGGGCGTCAAAATTAGAAAATGATATATATATAGCCCTTGTAAATGAAATCAAGCCAAGTTTTTTTCATCACTAATTACAATTTAACAAATATCAATCATCAACAATCAATAAGCTCATCACAAAAATATATTAATTGCATCAAGAAAAATACATATAAGCCACAAACTCGAGGTTCAACCCAATTGAGCTAAAGAGAGTGAAATTACTTTGACAAAATTCATATCCTGACCCTTAAAATAGCGTTTAATGCTTTGAAATTAAAAGCCGGTGAATCTCATCATTTGTCGTCTATCTCTCTTTTAGGAACTGAATCACCATCAACATTTATGATTCTTGGAGAGTCCACCGGTCGAATAGTTCTCCATGCACGCTCATCAATCGACTTTATGTAGGCCCTCATCTTAACTTTCCAATAGGAGTATTTTGTTCCATCGAGAATGTGTAAGTCAAGCGCTACGATAATCTAGAGAGGGGGTGAATAGATTATCTCCATCTTTTCGATTTCGCCCTCTTTTTTAAATCGAATGCTCAAGCAAAATAAGAATGGTGCGGAATGTAAACAACACACGTCGATTTAAAGAGGTTCAACCCACCTAGGGCCTAATCCTCTACCACCCCAGTATATCCGGGATGGATTTCGAAAAGAAAAAGAATTTTATTAATTACCAAAATTAATACAAATTCAACTTACAACACCTTGAAGAGCACCACACTCTTCTTCAACACCACCTTTGGAGATTACCACAATCTCCCTTTGAAGATTACCACAATCTTCCTTCAACGGCACCTTGTGAAGATTACCACAATCTTCAACCTTGAAGAATACCAAATTCTTCAACACCTCAATAAGAAGATCACCACAATCTTCTTCACCTATCACCTAGATCATCCAAGTGTGTTCTTACCACAAGAACACTCACAAGGATATCTTGTGTTTGAATGATAACCAAAAATCAAGATTACAACTCAATAATGAATAATACAATTTGAGTGCAAGGTGTAATTAAGAATAGCCTAGATCTCAAGGATGTGAAAGTGATAAGCTAGGCAAATTTTACAACAAGAATAAAAACAATGAAAGACCAAGTGTTTGCTTGAAATGTATCTTGTTGTTTTGTATCTCAATTGTTGTTATGGTTGCTCCAAAACTTCCTCTATTTATAGGAGATGATTGATCAAACATAGGCTCCTCTTGGGGATTGAAAATCTACAGAAAAATACAATTAAAATCAAGAATATAGTTGTTAGAAATCAATCCCACAATTTAAGGAAATGTGTCTCATTTTGTCAAACGGTCATATTTTTTTTGTCGCCAATACAGGCGACGGTCGCATTTAAATAAGAGAAAATAAGAACACTTTGAAAATTACAACGGGCGGACCGGTCGACGAGGCTTCGACCGGTCGACCCTGCCTCAACCGGTCTCCCTAAGTGTAAAAATAGAGAAAAGAAATTCTGTTTCAATTGCAAACTTGCAGTGTACTCGGTCGCCATGGGCGGCCGACGCCTCGAGCGGCCTGGTCGACTGCTAGTTTTTATACTCTATCTCATTTTTTCTGCGTTTAGAAAACATCTTCAGTACGGGTGGCCTATAGGGGCGGCCAGGTCGACCACGAGAGACGTAAATGTTGTCCAATATTTGTCGAAAATAAAACTCAAGAAATACTCGAAAATTTAATAAAAACATTTTAAACCAATCGGGAGTATTTAGACAACATGTAGAAATCTGTTTTTTTAGGAGTAAAAACCATTGACATAAAATCATTAAAAATGTTGTCCATTATTATCAAAAATAAACTTGAGGAAATACTCCGAAAAAACCATTTTAAATCATTTAGGAGTATTTGGACAACCTTTAAAAATATTGTTTTGGTGACAAAATAAAATCATCAAAATTAAGATAAAAACATGTATCAAACAATCTCCCCCTTTTTGATGATTACAAATCAAAACAATTTTTTACACAAACTAAGAGAGCAATTTTAGAAATGATTTTCCGGTAAAAACATTTGACCGTTTGGAAGCAACCAAAATTTCCGAAAATATTAAAGCAACCAAGTAGGGAGTAAATATTTTTCAATAATAAGCACAAGCTCCCCCTATCAACAAGCATATCAAGAATAATGTAAAAGCAATTTTCCATAAGCTAAAAGCTTTAGCTTTTACAATTGTTTAAGAGCTTATAAGCTCCCCCTGTCACAAAACATCATTAAACAATAATATAAGTCCATCAAGCAACAATTGGACTAAGAACAAATCACAACTTATGGCTTTTGTGAGCCATAGCTTATAGCTTTTATGACAAGCTTTTATTAGCTTCTTTGAGCTAATGAGCCAATATCCTGAGCTAATGAGCCAATATCCTGTTTTTCTCCCCCTTTGGAATCATCAAAAAGAATGTTAGGATGGTGAAAACACCATACAATAATATCAAAGCGCGCCAAAGGAGCGGTTTAAAAACCGTTGAGCAATAAAAGCATAATACTCCAAGGAAAATGGGAGAATTGAAATATAAGAGATCCATAAGCTTATAGTAAGCTAAAAACATGATTTCAAAAAGATTCTAAGACATTTTGAAGCAAGAGAATCATGTAGAAGTTGAAAGTTTCATTGCGACATTTCAACAAACACCTTGTGTGCATGAAAAATAAAAGAGGTTGCATGTAGTCCTTGTAAAGGTTTCAAGCCAAAAATTTTCATATCATCAATCAACCTCATACCAAAACTCAAAAAGATCATATGCAATATATGCAACATGTGTTAAAAAAGCTCAAAGTAGATTCTCAAGGGTTCAACCCAATTGAGATAAGCTAAGAATGATCAAGGCATTACAAATGCCAAAAATGTGAACATCTATCAAGTAATAAGTCATGCCTTAAACAATACATGTATCAAATGTCAAATGTCCCAACATATCCAACTAAGCATAATGATCAAAGTATCAAAGGAAGCACTTTTACCATCAAGTACTTCATACCAATTATCAAACAATGCTTAAATTAGAGTATTTTTACCATCAAATACTCCATCAAAATCATGATCATCGACAAGTCATTATCAACTTGCAATTTTAGCCCTTTTAAGAAAACAAGCAAATATCATTAGTACAAAAGAGTTTTACAAGAGTTCATAAAAATACAAAGCATCAATAATGAAAATGCTAGAAAGTAAAGGGGTGGGGATATCAATCTTCGTCCAGAAGAGAAGCAAGTTCCGGAATGAGGTCCTTGATGAATTTCTTCAATTTGCCAATTGACTTCTTCAAACTAGAATTTTCCTTTTTCACAACCGGAGCTCTTTTCTAAGAGAGGCCACATCTCTAAATGTTTCTCTTTCCAATTTGGCCATTCTCTCTTTGAGATTTAGATCTTCAACATCCAACTCGTCTTCATCTCCTTCCTCATTTTCTTCCTCTCTAATTTCTTGTTCATTTCCCACATTTTCTTCTTCATTTTCCTCTTTATTCCCCACATCATCTCCTTGTTCGTCAAACTTACCTCTTCCAATATTTTCAACCTCATTGTCATTAAAGAAATCATCCAGGTTGTTGTTGATGTCGGGCACGTCCCCCTAGCGGCTTTGGTGGGAACCCGTGGTAAATGTCGTCGCATTCTTACCATTTGTAGAATGTTGGCATTATCAAAATCATTGTGACGAATTTCGGTATTCATTTCATTTTCGGGTATCTCGATAGGTATAAGAGTCGGCAAATCAAATTTCCCCAGGTATATTTCTTCTTGGTAAGCTTTCTAGATTCCAATAAGCAATATACAAAAATTGCCCCATAATTTACTCTTTCTCCTTGAACAATCTTATAGGTGAGAAAGAGTTCGAGATTACTAGGAAGTTTTACTTCCTTTCCACAAACACAATAGGAGCAAATGATAGATATAATCCGATAATTTGGCGGCATTGCCGAAAGTATGTCACCGGGATATACTCCTAAAAAGGTTTTCACCTCATCTAGTGAAATACCGAAAACGTTATCATCCCAATGAGCGCAATCCACATTGACTACTCCATCATTTGGCACGTTAGAGTGATTACAAATATCGCCAATGTACATGAAAAATGCCTACCATTAACAAATGTGTGAAGTTCCAAAAGGATTATCTATCGTAGCATCAACAATCCACATATTTGCATAGAAAAGTTTTATAAGCTCGTCATCATAGTGCAAACACGGATTATCCCAAAGTGAAACCCATCCTTGAATTTCAAAATAAGCTCTAATATCAGGAAATTCATCATGAAAAGCTTGAAAACGAACCATACGAGTGCACGCAATTTTCTTATCATTCAATCCAATATTCTCATAATGTTCCTCCGCAAGTTTATTTAAGAATCGAAATCTATTAGCTCTAGAGGGAGGCTCGTAGAGGAGTGATAACTTACTAGAGTCCCAATGAATGCTCGATTTTGAAACCACGGCTCTTAATTCGACAATCTCCTCTTCCGTAGTAAGCCGATTTTGATAGTCTCTTGAAGAATATCATCTTGTTGTGGATTGGAAGAAGATTCACCCATTTGCCTCCTTCTCCTCTTTTGAGGATTTCGTTCGTAGAATTTCTTGGAGGTGCCATATATGTGAAGTTCTTGCAAAAAGAAGTGAATTAGCAAGAAAAATTTCAAGGATTGATGAAGAATTGAAGATTGTAGAAGAAAGGGGAAAAAATCGTTGTTTTAAGGGTTTGGAAAAAATGCTTCGTCTGTTTAAAGAGTCAAGACGAGAAGGTTTTAAGTTGCAAAAAAAAAAATAGCCTGGGCGACCGGTCGAGGTAGGGGGCGACCGGTCGAGGTGCGGGCGACCGGTCGCCCCTGCTTTGACCGTCCCAGGTGATTTTTCTATTTCCCAGAGTTTTCCAAAATTCGATTTTTCACCCCAAAAGTTTTAAAACTTTGTAAAAAGATAATTTTGAACTATATCCAACAAATAAGGATTTCGGAAAAACATAAATTCGAGAAAATCGATACTAAACAAGTAATGCCTTTTTTTTTTTAAAGAAAATATTTGCCAAAAATCATTTAGGGGCACTTAAGGGGCTAAAATGAAATATCTTGAAAGATATGTGCATAAGCATAATATCGAGTTTAAAGAAAAATACGAGTAGACATACCTCGATAGTTTAAGAAACTTTGATGACGAAATGGCAAATGAATATGAGATATATATCCTACACAATTCTTAAAACATATCTAGCACAAATCAAAATGACAAGAGTGTAGGCTAAGAGATATCACAAGTAAGCTCATGCCATAAAAATTCATAAAAGATGATAACACACTTTAGTATACAAAAATGCACAAGAGTTTTAAAAACATCATATAAGGTCTTCTTTTTCAAAAACATTTAAAAAGCACAAGTATATATTGAAGACCTTAATTAAAGATAAATATTTGAAAACTCATTTTGCAATTAAGACACAATTAAAAACATGCATAGAATTAAAAAAATAAAATGCATATATAAATGGGGAGATACGGTTTACCAATTGTGCCGTTTCCATGAGTTGTGTCTTTCCCATTGTTGATGATGATATCTTCCCATTTGGAAGTCACTTTGTAGATGATGACTTCTTTGATTACTCCATTTCCAAGGTTGGTTACCTTCCCATTGTTGATGGTTTCTTCTTCTTTGAAAATCATCTTGTCTTTGTCATTTCCAAGGATTGTGTTCTTCCCATTTTTGATTATACGCTCTTCTTAGAAATTGGCTTTGTTGAGAGTAGTTTCTCCTTCTTTGATCAAATGAAACGTTCATTTGATGTTTTCTTGGTGGCATGAATTTTCTCCGATTTTTGCTTTGCCGGGTACCTAATAACACACTATTTTGTGGTACCCTCATGTGTTTGGGTCCTTTAGGATTAGCTTTGAGACTTTTAGGTCTCCAACAATATTTAGAGCTATTTCTAGCCCGACAAGAATTAGCCGTATGGCCCTTTTTGCCACAATAAAAACAAGTAATAATTCTAGGAGCATAATGACCAATATGCATAGTGACTTGATCCTTTTTCATATGATTAACACCATTAGGCTTATGATCAAGTCCTTTATCACAATTATGATTATCAACAATATTGGACATTTTATTGGTACTTAAGTTGGATTTTAATAAACCCTTTTTCATGCAATCAATATTCTCAACAAGAGTACTATTTTCTTTTTCAAGGTTTCTAACCTTGTCAAGAGTGGTGGTGTGAGCACATGATAGTGATTCATAGGAAGTGAATAAACTATCCTTATCATTTTTCAAAATATTGAATTCCTTTTTCAAATTTTTGTATTTAACAAGTAAGCTTTGGAATTCATTTTGAAGTTCATCATAATCATTTTGTAAATCACTATAATCATTTTGAACGACAATATCATAGGAAGTAGAGGGTTTAAGACATACCTCTTTTTCTTCATTTATGCCCATAAGACAATATTCAACTTCTTCATAATTGGAAGTTGTAGGAGGCTTGTTCCTTAGATTTGAGCTTGTATGATCTTGAGAAGTAGATGCTTTTGTTTGACTCCTTTCATTTGCAAATACTCCATAGATGGCTTCTAATTTTTGCCATACTTCATGTGCCGACTTTATTCCTACAATGTGTTCATATTCTAAATTAGTAAATGAACAATACAAAATATTTAAAGCCTTACCGTTTAAGGAGATGATTTTCTTCTCTTCATCATTGGGCTTTTTGAAGCCTTTTGAGGTGTGTGGTGTATCTTTCATTGGAATGGATTCTCCGTTTATGACGGTGTTCCAAATGTCGAACCCGCAACCTTGTAAGTAGCATTCCATTCTTTCTTTCCAAAAATTAAAATTCTTGGAATCAAATAGTGGTGGCTTGGTGGTGGAGGTGCCGGATAGATGAGCTTCGTTCGTAGCCGACGATCGTTTCTCTTCACTCGCGATGTGAAACGAGCTTGCCAAAGAGTTTGGCTCGATACCACTTGTAAGTCAAGCGCTACGATAATCTAGAGGGGGTGAATAGATTATCTCCATCTTTTCGATTTCGCCCCCTTTTTTAATCGAATGCTCAAGCAAAATAATAAAGGTGCGGAATGTAAACAACACACGTCGATTTAAAGAGGTTCAACCCACCTAGGGCCTAATCCTCTACCACCCCGATATATCAGGGATGGATTTGAAAAGAAAAAGAATTTTATTAATTACCAAAATTAATACAAATTCAACTTACAACACCTTGAAGAGCACCACACTCTTCTTCAACACCACCTTTGGAGATTACCACAATCTCCCTTTGAAGATTACCACAATCTTCCTTCAACGCCACCTTGTGAAGATTACCACAATCTTCAACCTTGAAGAATACCAAATTCTTCAACACCTCAATAAGAAGATCACCACAATCTTCTTCACCTATCACCTAGATCATCCAAGTGTGTTCTTACCACAAGAACACTCACAAGGATATCTTGTGTTTGAATGATAACCAAAAATCATGATTACAACTCAATAATGAATAATACAATTTGAGTGCAAGGTGTAATCAAGAATAGCCTAGACCTCAAGGATGTGAAAGTGATAAGCTAGGCAAATTTTACAACAAGAATAAAAACAATGAAAGACCAAGTGTTTGCTTGAAGTGTATCTTGTTGTGTTGTATCTCAATTGTTGTATGGTTGCTCCAAAACTTCCTCTATTTACAGGAGATGATTGATCAAGCATAGGCTCCTCTTGGGGATTGAAAATCTACAGAAAAATACAATTAAAATCAAGAATATAGTGTTAGAAATCAATCCCACAATTTAAGGAAATGTGTCTTTGTCAAACGGTCATATTTTTTTGTCAATACACAGGATGCACCGGTCGCACGTAAATAAGAGAAAATAAGAACACTTTGAAAATTACAACAGGCGACGGTCGACACCCGCGGCACATCGGTCGACCGCTAGTTTTTATACTGTCTCATTTTCTGTTTTTCGAAAACATCTTGTACGGGTTGCCCTATAGGGGCGGCCAGGTCGACCACGAGACAGAAATGTTGTCCAATATTTGTCGAAAATAAAACTCAAGAAATACTCCGAAAATTTAATAAAAACATTTTAAACCAATCGGGAGTATTTAGACAACATTTAGAAATCTGTTTTTAGGAGTAAAAACCATTGACATAAAATCATTAAAAATGTTGTCCATTATTATCAAAAATAAACTTGAGGAAATACTCCGGAAAATATTAAAACCATTTTAAATCATTTAGGAGTATTTGGACAACCTTTAAAAACATTGTTTTGGTGACAAAATAAAATCATCAAAATTAAGATAAAAACATGTATCAAACAAACTAGAGGATGAACTATCGAAATTCCTTGACCATCCATCAACAAACACCGCCAAAAAAAACAGGATCTCACTTAGTAGTATCAAGTGTAGGCTCTTGATGCCAATTGTTAGAATTCAAGGGTCGAATTCTTTAGTTTGCGATGAGTGTTGTGCGAGTTGGCAACACTTCTAGGTGTCACCCAGGCGGAAACTTGTGTTTTTCGGATTCTTTGTTTATTTTATCAACTAAGAAAAATAAACAAAGCATAAAAATAAGATTGAACACAGGATATAAAAATTTGCACAAGTATAAAAATACTTGTGTAGCGCCACTAAGGCAAAAATAATGAAGTAGAATGTTGATTACACAAAATAAAGAACAAGACAAAGACTTCCCTATTGTACTTGGTCTTTCAACTCAACCTTCTACCGAAATGAAGAGAACAACTATAACCTATCCCGGATTACAAGTCGTCTCTCAAAACTACCAAGAAGAAATAACTCTCAAGAGGTGTTGTAAAATGTGATGTCAACACCTATCGAACACACTAGGCACCTCTCCCTCTTCTTGTGAAAAACTTGGATTCTTTTGTGAAAAACTCGGTTCGAAGCTCGGAATCCGTCAAAGTAAGAGAACAACTTGAACATATCCCGGATTACAAGTCGTCTCTCAAAACTACCAAGAAGAAACAACTCTCAAGAGGTGTTGTAAAAGGTGACGTCAACACCTGTCGAACACACTTGGCACATCTCCTCTTCTTGTGAAAAACGGTGGACTCTCTTTAATTTTATGATTTCGTGCTCTAAATCCACACTGAAAAACGTGCAAAGACCTTTCCCTTTTATAGATCAGCCATATCCCTACAAAAAGGTCATGCAAACAACTTCCAAGTTGAGGGGTTAGTGGAGAGATTGAGGGATGGTGGTTCCTTGAAAGTAGGACTCAATCCCCACTATCTCTCAACTCCTAAACCGCCGACCGTATCTCAAATCCATGAATTTTGGGCTGCAAAAATATGAGTATATTTTGTTCTAGAAATAGGCAAAATAAAAAGATAAAAACAATTTAAAATTATTAGAGTTTTGACTAAATAAGTCAACTCTAACAGCTTCTACATTTTCTACTCAATAATTAATTCACTAATGTTGATTCCCAATTTTGTAGCATAATAGAGAAAATAGAAATAAGAGTCCTGACTATGACGATGAATTCACCTTGCTCGGATAAATCCGTCTTCAAAAGTTTTGAACTTTGGTTTAGACTCGTTGATTTTTTTGTTGTTGTCTGGGGCTTTTCGATGTAAAAATGATTAGGTTCCTCGATAGAACACCCTAGTAATTTTTTAAATTATTTTTGTTTCCTCCTGGACGACCCATTTTCGTATCTAGTTAAAAAAATATATAAAAGTACACAGAAAAAATGTCACACGGTCCTGGCCGTGTGAAACCACCACTAAAGTGTAGGAAAAATTGTTGTTGGTAAAATCAATGCGGCTAAATATTTACCAACAAAATCAAACTCACGGTATTTACCTACAATATTTCTTTCAAGTAAATTTAAAATCTGTTGGTGATTTGTTGGTAATTGGTTAGTAAATTTTGCGATTAAATAATATTTTTTATTTTTTATTCTTTAGGTATTTTGTAGGTAAAAATTTAGTGACAAAATCATTTTAAATCGATAAAACTGAATTTTTTTAGTGACATATGATTTAACTTGTCAATATGTAGCACTTTTAGCTTAGACAAAGTATTTACCTAATATCATTTTTTAGTGACATATGATGTAACAAATTTAATATTTAGCTTAGACGACATTTCTATCATTATTTCTTCAAGGAAAAAACTTATATAAGAGTGTCTCACGTGCCTAAATCCGTGAGATGGATCCATATATATTCAAACCCATGTGATATTTTTGCAATTTTAAATTTTTGGGGCAGTGATATTTTTGTAATATTAAGGCGACAAAATAATATCTCTAGATGTGGTGATATTTTTGTAATATTATATGGTGACGAAGTATCACTTTAGACTCGAAAAGTATCACTTTTGACTCAAAAATATCAATTTTTATTAAAAAATATCATTTTTATTCTAAAAATATATGTTTTTATAGAATACATTTTTGATTTCGTGAGTTTTAATAACAATCTTTGGTGTCACACGGTGGTGTTATAACACTTAACACACGCACAATAAAATCGAGTGCACAGCGGAAAAAATAACACAAGGATTTTTAATGAGTTTAGATTCCTCAATTTTAATGCACGAGGCCACGCCCGAGAGAAAAACAATCCACTATAGGAATACATGACGACTTATTACAAATACAACTGGATTTACGAATAAATAAAGACACCCTCTTTATGAATTCACCAACTTTTGTATTCAATTAATCTCTGAAAACTTCTTCCAAAAACTCAACTCTGTTGGAATCCCTCCAACTTCAATAACCTTGAATGGTTGAGTAGATCCACAAGTAGATTTTCGTCTTCTTCTCCCAAAGAATAACAAAAGTGAACAAATAATTTTCTTGAAGAAGAATTATAAGCTCGATGTCTTTTGGTGTATCTTCTTCAAAGGTGACTTCACCTTTTATAGTCATCAAAAAGAAATTGGGGCTCCATCTCACGAATTGATTCGTGAGACGGTCTCACAAAAGACTTGCCCATATAACATTCGTTTATACCTTTTTAGTAAGTGAAATGAGTTGAGATGAGTATATTAGGTGCAAAACAGTGGTTCTCTTGGTGCAACGGGAAAAAGGAAAAAGAATTTTTATTGAGCAAATTAAGGTTATGCTTCGATATAAAAATTTCAAGAAATTTTTGCTACTAGAATTTTTTCAGTAAGAAATGTGAATGGAAATGAAAGGTCTTGTATGTTTATGTATCCATGGTCCATTTTCGTTTTTAGGGTTGGAAAATGAATTTAAAAATTTATTGGTTTTTGTGTGAAAATTGAAATTATGTTTGAATGAGTGAATAAAAATGAGTTTTATGTAGGTTTAGAAATGAGATTATGTTTGATTGAATATTTTTGAAGAGTATATATTTTATATATATAAATAATTTGAAATGTTGATAGTGGTTGAATATTTTAATTGAATATATAATATTATATTTGTAAGATTGTAGGTGGTGAGTTCCATTAGATAGACATAATTAAAAAATAGTAATATTTTAAGTAGATAAAGTTGACAATGTTGGGTCCCACATATGTAATTGGATGAAAATATGAGAATAGTGATTCATAAGTGATATAAGGTAGTGCATAGAGTTGAAAATTGACATTATAAGTTTGAGATGTTGTTTTTCGTGAAAAATGAAAAATGAAAATGATGATATCTATTGAAACATTTATAAAGAAACATGATTCCATTTTTATGAATAATTGAAAATTGGAAATGGGGCCTTGGAAACGTAAACAAATAAGGTTTTTAAAAAAAACTATTCTCTTTTTTTATTTTTTCCACCAATCACATCTACATATTTTTTAAAATAAAACTATCAAATCACCAATCATTATTACACATTTTTTCACAAATTCCACTATTCATTCACTCATATATTTTCAACTACCAATCATATCCAATCATTATTTCCTATTTTTATATCAAATCAACTTTTCATCACTATTTTCTATCTAATGGAAAAAATATTTCCTCGACAAAAACATATCCAATCGCAACTTAATCCTTTTCTTTTTCATAACATAAGTTTTTAATTTCAAAAAAATTCTTCTTCTTAACAAATTGTTTTCTTTTTTCAAAACATTACATTAGATTTTAGGGATAATTACATAAAAACCCCCGAGGTTAGGGCTAATTATACGAAAAACCAAAGATTTTTTTAAAAAAAAACCTTAAGGTTTGATTCCGCTTACATTTTCACCTTTCATAAACAAAATAATATCTCAAAATTACCTCGATATTTGTAAAATATTATAGTTTACCCCATAAATTTAAAACATAATCAAACATGGGGGCTTTTTGTAATTTTGAAACATCTCTGGATTCACTACAATAAAATTGATTTATAATGACGGAAAATTTCGTTATTATATATCTAAAAGCCATCACTAAAGACTTTTAATGACGGAAATTTCCGTCATGGACCCTCATTATCGCCCTCCTAGGTAAAAATAATTAATGACGGGAAAAGGTCCCGTCATTATTATTTCAATATATTCAATGACGATATTATACCCTCATTAAAAATAATTTCAATGATTACAAATTTCATCACTAATACTATCATTTTCCCCTCATTAAATAATTCTTTAATGATAAAATAAATCATCATTATACATCTATTGCCCCCCTCACTATATATTTTTCTATTAATAAAATTTACCTTCATTATTAGTAATTTGCCCGTCATTAAAAATTAGATTAGTAATAAAATTAACCTCATAAATCAAGAGTTACCCTCATTAAAAAATTATTATAAAATTTAGAATCATTATTTTATTTTAATCGCTCATTCGATAAAATCACAACATTACTAATAAAGTATTAATATTATTAAGTAGTCAAGTGTCAATAAGTTTTTGAATGACAAAATCTATAAAAAAAAACAATTGTATCATGATTCAATCATGTACTTACTCAAAATATATACAAATGTAATTTGTTCTAAAAATGATGTTCTAGATAAATAAAGTATTCATCTATCTACTAATGGACTAGAAAAATATTTGAGCGCCATAAAAGCAAATCACTTGGTCACTTCAAATACTCTGTACCAATTTTGCTTGAAGTCTTCTTTTACGAGTCAACCTACAAATAAAATTAAAAACAAAACATTAATTCATGTATCAAAATTAACATTCAAAGACTAAAATATAAAGAAATATTATGAAAAAAAGCCTATAATGTGGTTACAAAGGTGTTTCCAAATCTCAAAACTCGAATTTGTTTAACAATAATCACTCAACAGTTACATTCAAACACAACCATAATGGAAAAACAAGGTCTACCAAAAAAAAAAAGAGTCAGATAAATCTGTTTAATCTTAATTTAATAATTTATTAATGGATAAAGTATCATTACAAAACATGGTCTTTGAGCATATTCTTTATTCTTTAAACATCTATATATTGGGGGACATTACCAATGCAAAAATGGTGTCGATAAAGATGCACATAAGCTAGTGACTGCATAATTTGATAGCTATAAACATGCATATATGAGAAAATATTAAATATTTACACTATTGCAGAATAAGGAAATTCTTTTGCTCAATCCATTATATGCATTGACAGGAAAAAAAAACTGGAAAAATAAAAACTATCAATTAGAGGCTCAAAGAAAAACAGGGATTCCATCTATCTTATGAGGTGATAGACATATAAACATTTTACATAATCAAACCGAATTTCACACTACATGCTGGAAGAACTTATTATTTTCAGATGATGAAATGAGTAACTCTCTGTTGTGCTTTTTTTTCCTCATGAGAATAACTTGTATCCCACAAATAATATTCAATTGCAAAAATTATGATTCATGGGTATAAAAATAGTGATATTCACCCACCTAAAAATTCATCCCACCAATGCAGACCCCTCTAAAACAACAAATGCACCCCTCAAATCCTAAAATGTACAACAAATATGCCCAACCCACCCCATTCGGCCATTCCACCCCATCCCCATCCCCACCCCCACCCTCCACCCATAAATATTGTTGGCACACATACAATGTGACGGCACCTATTAAAAAAATAAAAAAAAACTTCTAGCGCATTTACGATGTACGCCACCTAGCAAAAACACAACCCCTCAAATTTTACCATATTTTCACAAATACATTTGATATTCACTATATTAAAGCAAATTACCCCACTAATGATATCCTGATGTGGTAAATTACACATGGACCTACCCGACCACCCACCCCACAAATGCAGTCACATATGTACACATATATTTACATACCTCAAAAAACAGAGCACCAATATACTAATTAAGAAAATACGAGAAGAAATAACTAAGGAAGAAGACAAAAAATCAATCTGCATGATAACAAACTAACTACATCAATGCAATGATGGCAACTGCATTTTTTAACGAAAAAAATAAGATAAATAATTGTTTATGAATAATATTAATCAAAATAAATTCATATTAGACAATCTGGACTATGGAGCTGTTGGTAAGACTTTTTATTTTTAAAAAAACACCAAAAAGTGGGTGGAGGATTAGTTATGGAGCTCCTGGTAATTATGGATGGCAATTTTTCTCCAAAAAAAAAGAAAAAACAAAACTAGGTTTTGTAACATTTTTCCTTGATCCTACTACACCAAACTATTAAACCAAAACAAGTTCGCAACAAACATAACTATACAAAAATTAGCCCCGTGTCACGGGCCTAGCCATTTCGGCCACCACACGATGCCGCGGGCGCTCCGGCCAGGTCCCCAGGGGCACTTATCCCACAAGACAACCATTTGGTTTCGCCTGCCTTGGGCTCATCAGAATGCGGCTCAAAGATCCACGGTTTGGGTAGGGATGGCCAATTCCTTCTTCACCGTAAAGTCCACGACTAGCGACAAACTCCCGAACTTAACCAGGGTAGGCTGCTGAACATCAGGCGGTCATGTACACGTACCCACAAACCACCGGTGATGAAGCCACATACGATCATTCACAAAGACAATCCACCAAAAGAGTTATAGCGAAAGACACCCCAATGTCACGGGCGTGACACCGACTATTAAACCAAAACAAATCTAAAATATATATAAAGAATAACAAAATAGCGAAACTAAAAAATTAAAAGTGCTACATGTTCAAGGTCGAGTGCTAGCCATCGGATGAATTTGGTTGGTTGTCATTTTCAATTCGAGCCAATCTACTTGCAATACTATTCATGCGTCTCTTAAGATGATTATTTTCTTCTTCCTTTTCATGGAGCTTAGCCTCGAGCTCTTTTATATAAGTAGCTTGAGTATCATTAAAATCTCTTTTTTTCATTCCACCTTCAAAACCAAAGACATGATTGTGGCGTTGTGGTCTAAAACACTTTTCAACAACCTCAATATGTGATAGTGATTCATTAGATTGAACAATTTTCACAATCTCGTCCTACAAGGTCAATCACTTATATGTTATATGGAAAAATGATTAAAAAAACTTCAAACTAAAAGGATAGGTTGTAATACTTACATATTTCTCATGGGCTTCGGCTCAACAAACTTTCATTTTTTGTCGAGTTTCAAAGAATTTTTTTGTAATATCAAGTGGATTACCATCTTTACCTACCCGAAAAATTTAAAGAGAAAAATAAAAACTATGTTGAATAAGCAACAAAATCATAAATACAAAAGATATATAAGAATCAAACTTTTACAACTATCTCATATATGAGTTATGCATGCGGTTTGCTCGGTTCGATGAGACATCACTCCAATAACCCGATTATTGGAATTCTGGTTATTGGTTTTCTATAAAAATAATGAACCAACATTAAAATATTTATCATCATAAGTACAATTTAACATACTAAAGAATGAAAACATTTTTTCTAATGCTTACAATGAACAATAGGATACCTAGAACTCGTCGCCTAAGAATTTATTAAGTACAAGCTATTCTCAATCTTTAGCATTCATCCTATGTGGTACATTTTTTAAAACTTCACTTTTGTTTTGCAAGGTCTCACGTAGTCTACATTCAAAGATAACCTCCATGTTGTCCACAAAGCACCCATGTGATCCAAAGTAGTCTCACGATATAAATCTATCTTGGGATTAAAAAAACATTCCTAAAACATAGTTTACATGATAAGTTATAACAAGTAATAAATTCATGTGGTATAATTTGTCAAATTGGAGTGTAGAACATAAATTGGATCAAGATAAACTGAATTGTAATAATAATTTAAATTTTTTATTCCATTTAATTACGCATTTCGAATTTAAGACTACCAAATTCGTGACTTCAAATTTAAGACTACCAAATTAGAGTACATACTATAATAATTGTTTATGTGGAAAAAGAAGGTATGGTTTTTCTCATGAATTGTTCAGTATGAGAAGAACCACATATGTGCAGGTATGTGTTCTTTTCAAAAAGATTTTAAACTTTATTCTACACTAACATTTCCTACTTGTCATCCCTTGATCCATCATTTATTTCAGAAAGCCAAATCGTTATATAATAATGAAGTAATGATGAGAGAAAAAAATTAGAGGTGACAATAAGATAGTAAATGTAGAAATCCAAAGAAAGTCGGCCAAGTGAACTTAATGCAAAAATGTATTAATTTTATAATGCAAAAATATCAAGATGCACATATTCGCAGATAATGCAAAAGATGTATTTCAATATTTTTCACGGTACATTTGCATACTTTAGCGCATCCCACATGTGTTGTTTGTCCGATTTTGTCAACTCTTTCCATGTCTTCACTTGAATAGGACAAATATGCTTGTCCCGCACGATTTTCCCCAAGTGTCTTGACCAAAATCTATGATTCTCTCCAAGCGCACGATTATTGTAGAATTCGATCTAAAGTTTTTCCCACCTTTTAGAGTTGCAATCTTCTTATTCTTATTTTTCCCTCTAACTTTTCGCTCTTTTTGAGGTGTTGAATCTATTCCATCAATTGAAGTAATATATAAATCTATCGACATTTCAACTAAAAAAACAAATGAATTCATAAACACTAAATTTCAAATATATGATACCTACCTTCAATATATTTATATGTTATAGCATATTTCGGTTCACCGGTTTCACCATCTTGACCACGAGGAGTAAACTTAGCAACAAGATAATGATCTATAACCTCAATATGTATTTTAAACTACGTTACAAAAATAATACAATCATAACAATATAATAATGGTTCATGTATAGAATAAATGAGATTATTTTAACTATTGGCCTTGTTGATAGTGCACTCACCGATAGCTTGAAGGCAGTCTCCACGTCAAAGTTCTTAGAAATAGTTATGAATAATTGAACTTTACTAGTTCGTTAAGTCCCATTTGTCACATCTCTTTTTACTATGACTTTTCCATTTGTCATATACTCACCGATATCATAACATCTCTAACTTTTGGAATTCTTGGGTTAGTTTGTAAAAGTTTAGGAATATATATAAATCAATTATAGATATGAAAACAATAATGCATAGAATAAAATATTTTTTTGTAATTAGTCTAAACCTCGTGGTTGTTTTTGTAATATCCTAGATTTTATTGAAATACAAATTTCAACACCTTTAGCAATATTATAAAGTTGCTAATATAAAAGTGCTAAACTAATCGTTGTTGTAGACCCAAAAAAATTGTTGTTTGTAATTGAGTGCTAATAGACAATGCTAGACAGAAACCGTTGTCTTAGGCCCAAAACACAGTTGCTTTAATGAAAATGTTCGCTAGACAACGGTTTTGTAAACAACTGTTGTTAATAACACAAACGGCAACAATTTAGAAGAGAACTGTTGTTGTTTGAGTTTTGTTGAACATTTTTCTTGTAGTGGCTCAAGGTTTTCATACTCGATGTTCGAACCCTAGATTGGACATAGAAAATTAAACAGAAACTCTTCAATTCTAATGTCCTCTAGAAGTTAATTTTTTTCAAACACACACACACACGCATGATATGGTCACCAAAACATGGATACAACTACACAATAACTCCACCAATACTTCTATTTTGAGAAAAAATTACATGGATTCGATATCATTTCCTTTCCCAGGCCACCACGATGTCGGTGGAGGAAAATTTTAAGATTATTTAAATGCCTAGTTTCTACACTCCAACAACTATTGTGACGATGCTATCTCTTTTTCGTCATTTTGTATTATTGGTGTCTTTTAAGTTTTTTGTTGTTAGAGTTTGTATTTGTCCCACATCGCAAATTTGTTGGGCTACTATTGTGTATAAGTATGAGTTGGGCACCTCTCGCTCTTGAACTAATTTTGGGGATGAGTTCTACCCAAACTCATTTATCATCGTATCGGAGCACACGGGTTTGGTTTGGAGGTGATGCTTAGAATTGGACCCCTGGCCCATTTGGATTGGGGGCCCATTTGGATAGGCACACTCGGCGTGAGGGTAGGTGTTAGAGTTTGTATTTGTCCCACATCGCCAATTTCTTTGGATGTTATAATTTATACATGTACAACAAGAAAAACGCAGATCAACAACACTTTGGAAATACAACGGTTTTTCGTAATTTCTGTTGTCTTTTACCATATAACAATGGATTTTTGAACCCTTGTCTATTAGCGATTTTTGCCCCCATAGAAAACGATAATTATGTTATTCACAATGGTTTTTTCATATTGTTGTCTATTAGCGCAAAAAAATGTGCTAATAGATAATGATTCTTACAACGATTTCTTGAAACGTTGTATATTATCAAAAACATGTGCTAATCAACAATAACTTTTACAACAGTTTTTGACAATGATTTCAACATCCGTTATCTATTAGTGAAAACATAATAATTAGAGAGAATAATTACATTAATTCTCCTCATTTTTTCCTCCCATTTTTTCTCGACTCTCCCTCTCGCGGCCGCAATCACTGTCTTGCCATTTTCGCGCCTCATTCGCCACCTTGCTCACATCTCGAGTTCGACCAATCTCATCAACGTTGCTCCATCTATTGCTTGTTTGAAGCCCGAACCCCTTCTCTCGGTTTCCCTAATTCGGTTAGCCCTAACTTCAATTTCATTACAATTTCTTTACGGATTTTATGGGACTAAGGGAAATCCGTCTCGAATCTCCCTCATTCGGCAAACCCTTTGTTACACTTCTTTCTTCTCCATTAAATATTTTTTCTTCCCCGCTCATGGTGCCTATATAATATATACAAATTTACTTGTTGTAGATCATTTATTTGCTTCTAAGTGATTTCCAGATTCAACGTGTCCTCATTTGAGTCATTTTCTATTTTTGTGCTATGTGTATGTGTGTGTGTGTGTGTGTGTTGTGCTTAGTTGTATGAAGATTTGGTATGTATTGTTCGTAAGCCTTTGGATACATTGTGTAATTGAATAGGTTTGATGCCTTAATGTGCTATTATTGTGTTTTGGGACCTGGCACGCCGCGATTTATCGGGTCTATGGTTTAGTTTTTGCGTTTGTTGTTTGGTTTTGGATTTTTGTAATTTCTTCGCTGTGGTTTTTGGTAGATAAATTTGAATTTGTGCTTTTTACTAGTTGATAACGTTGCTTTGAAATTGTGATTGAGGACTTTAGAGATTTTGCCTAGATGGGATGCTAAATATGCCTAATTAAGTCTGTGGATGATTTGGTTAAGGTGCGATTTTGAGAATGTTTTGATACTGGGGATGCTCAAGTAAATCATATATATAGTTTACATATATGTTTGAAAAAGCTAGGTGTTGATCGTGTTGTGATGGGAAAACAAGTCATGGACAAGTTATTCAGCACCTAATGTGCCTCTTATTCCACCATAAAGAATACTTGAATGGTTTTTGGTTCAAATATCTTTACCTTAAATTCTATTTCTTTGTATATTTAGAATAACCTTATGATCGCTTGATATATTACCCTTATGGCCGCTTGATAGGCATGCACCTAATGTAAACTCATATGGACGCTTGATAGGCATGCACTAAGATGAATTGAATTGATATATTTGAGAATATGAGTTGAGGTATTTTTAAGTAAAAGTGATTGTGGTTTTGGGCTTGGATGTTGAATTAATACAATAAATCAATCCAAATTCATTGCAAATGTAAATAATTCCCGATCGAATATAACTTAATCAAATACGAATCATTGTACAACTATAGCAAATGCTAGTTGGCCAATAAAAGAAAACCAAGATCGCGCTTAAGTCCACTACAAAATACACAAAAAACTAGCATACTAAAACTAAGCAAAAAGAGAAGAAATGATGACCAAAATCATAAACATGGATTGGTCTTTTTGTACTCCATTGTCTATTTTGCACAATTAACATATCAAAGAGTTAAAGAAAGCTGGAAATAGAATGTACATGAGACTTCGATGCACATGAAAATATCAAGATACATGATGGGTACGAAATGTTTCCCAATGATGAAGATATCCAAAAAACACTCCGGTCTTATACCCCGAACGAGATAAATACGGAAGAAAAAGAGTTGTTATCAATGATAATTATAGATCGCAAGGGAATCATATCCACAAATGTCTTTGGCTGTGTGTGATCAAAACATGAAATTCGTTACATTTGTCCTGGATGGGAAGGATCACCAAGATAGCCGAGTTTTAAGAGATGTCATGGCTAGGCTTAATGGTTTGAGATTCCCCACGGTTAGTTGTAAATTTTGAATTAGAATTATTTAGTGTCTATTAAAATAACATTTGTAATCGAAGTTGATCAATACATTTTTTAACAGAGTCCCAATAATAAGATTCTAATTTCATTTCGTGCAATTACTACTTGTGTGATTTGTGGATATACAAATGGACCTGGCTTTCTTACACCGCTTAGTACCATTTAGATGAGTGGGGTCGGGATCGTCGGCTCCAAAAACTATAGGAACTTATTCAACCTTAGACATGCCACCAAGGCTCGCAACATAATAGAGAGGTGTTTTGGTTTATTGTAACAACGGTGGGGTACCTTAAGAAGTAAAAGTTTTACCCCTGTCAAAACATGAACCACATAATTATGGCATATTGTCTTCTCCAATTATATTCGAATAACTATGGTGGTTGATCTCGTTAGAAGACGAAGTCCCCGAGTATGTGGTTGGCGAAAATAACGTTGCGATTGATAAGGACTTTGTTGATGTAGTAGAGTTTTCCCAAACTCGGACTAATCGGCGTGATAACTTAGCAGATCCATGTACAATGAATGGAGATCCTAAGAGTATGCATAATTGTGTGCATGATAGAACAAACATGGATTTGTTTAGAACATGAACAAAGTTTGTTATTATGTAAGTTATTGTTGACGAGAACATTTTAGTTGTATTAGTAAAGTCGAGACAATTAATATATGTATCTTTGAAGAATGTATGATTTGTATGTGGATCATTAACTTTTGTTAATCGTGTTTGATTTATAATTATGATTGTATGATGAAATGGTAGTAATCGATTTGAATAGGTTTTTTTTACCAGTTTTTATAGTGCATATTTGGAAATGTTATTTCATATTATGGAATCATGTAGGGTACATAAAATGGAGTCAATCGACAAAATGTTCCTAAACCACCGACGCAAGACGCAAAAGTACTACTCATAGTAGGCGATCTTGGACAACTCAAGCGGAGCATGTCCTTCCGCATGCCTTGAAGGAGGTCATAGTTCGAGGTTGGAAATGTGAAAATGGCTTCAAAAGTGGGTATCAAGTTATTTTGGAGCAATCAATGAGCAAGGCCTTTCCGGCATCGATTTGAGTAATACCCCATATCGGTTCAAAAATCCATGTATGGAAGAAAGACTATGGTTCATTGAGTTCAATGCTTCGTCGTTGCTCGGGGTTTGCATGGAATGATTCAGCTCACATATTGATTGTCGAGATAATGAGACATGGAATGACTACGTTAAGGTAATCTTGTATTTTATGGCCACGATGTAGATGTATGTGTGTATTACGCGATTGTTTTTGTTGTATTTAAACATTAACTTGTTTGCAGATTGATCCAAATGCAAAGACAATGTGATTTAAGTCATGGCCATATTACAAGGACTGGTGTGAAATATTCGGGAAGGATAGAGCCACTAGACAAAATGCGAAAGTTTTGATGACGTTATTCGGGATATTCCGAGTGGCCACCAAGATGTAGAGGAGGAAACCGCTCCCGAAAATACCTTCCAAACCCTTCTCCGGCTAGCGAGGCAAATGGTACATCGGTTTTCCATGGTGAAGGTAAGCGGGACTACGAAAAGTAAGACGTCAAACAAAAGAAAAACAACTCGACGAAGTAGATGAGCGATTCTCGAATGCAATGACTTCGCTTTTAGAGAGAATCGAATCAAGGTTGGTGACATAGCTCGCAGATTGGATTTGAGCAAGATGCTTCACCGAAAAAGGGTGGTCGTGTTCGATGCTCTCAATGAAATTCAATTCATATCAATTGAAGATAAAATTGATGTGTCGGGCGATTGTCGGTGATGCTAAGGACATGGACCTTTTGTCAGCTATCATCCGAGAACAGGGTTGTTATGGTACACATGATATGCGAGGCAAGATCTAATATTGGGGTGATGCCTTATGGATGTTGTTTTGTAAAAAACGAATTGTTAATTATGTTTTGTTTTGTTGATACCCTATTAACAATCGGTGTTTTTGAAGGTCATCTTATGAATGCCTTTTTTTGTGAATGGAGCAAAGATATAAAGTGCTAGTAAGACATGTACTTTAACAAAAGCATGTCTTTCCATTCAAATCCAAATCCTTGTACGAAGATTACAATGTTGGTACCCTATATTTTGTAAATGGTGCGAAGTATTTTGTATAGTATTCCGTGCTTTATGATTAAAAAATTAAAGTGTATCAAACTACATCCGAAGTAGATTTCTTTTGTATTGAATGGTAAGATCCAAATCAGATTACCGCATATGATTTGACCATTAAATACTCTTTTGTGGTTTGGAGCTTAAATTCATATTGACTTGTTTATGGAAAAATCAAGTAAATGATACTCGATAACTCGAACAACAAGTAATGTCTGTTTGTATCCCTTGATTTGGATGTGCATTGAATCCTTTAGTCGTCATTGGTCATTCCATGCATTTATTCCCTTGTAAACATGATGGTTTTTCGGATAACCATTACTTACCCACCGCTTTGTGGGAGTAACATTCAATTAATATACCAAATCGCATGGATGTGAACATCCACCACTAATTGAATGCTTTTATGTCTATTTAAGTGGGTTCACTTTTCTTATTTTCATTCGTGTCAATGTATTTGGGAACTCGTAAATAGCCAACATACTAGCAAAGAGCTTGATGGAGGTCGATTAATTTTGAAACAATTCTTTTCCTTATGGATGGTGTAAAGTCTATTGGTCTTCCATTTTTAGTAATGTATTTTCGTTTTGTTGATGTCCTTTATACATGACTGTTCATTTTTTTGTATAGCAATGGTACGCACTAGTAACCAAGTGGTGAAGAGCAACATGATTGGTGTTGGATGGACCAAAGGTGAAGAATAACAACACTACCGGTTGTTTTTCCGCCATTACCGATTAACGAAGAACATAACAAATCTCGCCACTTTCAACGATATCTTCCATACACTCACTCGCGAACTAGTCGATTCATGTGGATGAAACTTCAAGACATCCGATGTGAATGAGCGGATTCATATGTTGAGAACTAATTTCAAGGGTTTCGTGATTTCATAAATCTTCCCAGAGTTGACTACGATATGTTTGGCAACAAAGTCATCGTCACAAATGAATACTATGAACATGTTGGAGTTGTAAGAAATAGTTTATGTGGTTATTCCCATAATACATTGGGTTTCAAGTTACATTAGTTAACATGTTTAATTATATAAATGCAGGGAGAGCAACATCAACCGTTTCTACCGCAACTATGGCTTTCCTCATTACAAAGAAATGCTTCTATGTTTTCAACATAAGGAAAGGCCGCCACCATTGACTTCAATGGTGTGCCTGGGTACACACGAGACAACCCACTAGAAATTGACTGTTTCCTCTCCAATTACTGTATGGGTGATGGTAATGAGGACCGTAATGAGAGGATACTGTGAGTGGGAAGTCCAGGTTGTAAGGGTGGAAATGAATGCCATGATGAGGAACCGAAGGCTCGGTGGTGGACAACAATTGAGGCGGTGGTGTTTCTTTTTTGTGGGGGGTAAGATGATTGGTTGTGGGGGTTTGTTTAAATGGTTGTTAATTATGTGGGCAATGTTTATAATATTAGGTTTATCGATATTATTTTATGTTTTATGTTTAATATATATTAGGTTTGTAAGTTTGTTAAGTACTTTAGTATGCTTAAATTGTATGGGGTTGTCGTCAAATTTTGAACGACTTTAATGGACAATTATGCGTTTAAAGTATGTTGGACTATGCATTTTCCTTTGTTTTTAAGCAAAATAAGCATATTATTGTAATTAGTACGTGAAAAATACTATGTAAATGAAGAAGGACTAAAAGAAGGCACTTTCTTGTAAGAAATTTAAAACAAGTACTACTAGAATCCATATTATAAATACCTAAGAAGCAACATAATTTTCCTTCCAACATTACAACCTTAAAATATAAAAACATACTTAAATATATTTATAGTAGCAAGGGATTTCAGATTTGCGGCAAATATTGGTGGACAATATTGGAAAATTAGTCCACCAATAGAGAGACCCTAGAGCATGTTAGGATGGCTTGAGCGAACCGTTTGTTTCAACACGGTAGCAGTGTGAAGGCAGACGTGGACGGGAGGCCGTGATCCAATTTTCGGACGGCGATAAAATGAAGGACCGAGGTAGTTTTGTTATCGATTGGTTTTGACAGGTTGGTCGATGGAACTTTCGAGCTTCGGATGACCTTTGAGGCCCGAAATTGGCTAGATAGTTCCGAAAGATTGATCTTGGGAGGGTGATGAGTGTAAAATATGCATGCATTTAAGAGTTTAAAATGATATATATTTTATTCATTTGCATGCATATTTAGTGTGTTTTACTTGGTTTTTCTTGTTGGGCGTGATATCGTATATTCTTGTAACTTCTTACAAGAAATGGAGCTAAATTGGATAAAAAAATGATATCACATTCCAAAGTATAGGTCAAGGGCTAAGCTACGAGCAAATATGTGAAGGAGAAAAGTATGGACGATCGAATAAAAGAAAATTTTCTTCAAAAATGTCCAAATGCGCTAACATTTCCAACATTGTCGTGGTTTAGTATTTTGGCCATAACTTTCTCTATAAAATTGCTATTGTGGTTATTCAAGTGTCTATGGAAAGATAAGAGAAAGGGCTACAACTTTCATGGACCCTAGAAGCAGGTTTGGACAAAAACAAGGACAAAAATACATCACACCTGCCGGACCATGTGGTATCTACGGCCGTGCAAAAATGTCGGTGTGGAATGACAAAACCGTGTGAAAAGGGAGGAAAACAGGGGATGGAACCAAGCCCGTAGACCTGATTGTGTGAGCCCACACGGGCATGTGGGAAAGGGCAAAATCCACACAATCGTGTGGTGCCACACGGCCAGGCCGTGTGGGACTCGCCAAATGCGCCAAGTTCTTTTTTCCGCTCCAACTCTACAAGTGACCTCTCCAAGCACCTATATAAAAGGGACCAATGCCTCGAACGAATTTTCATCATCATACATCATCCAATATCACTTCATACATAGAAAACACATCAAATAACACAGAACACAAGAATCAAAGATCTTCTAAGAGAAGAAGGCTAGGTCGCAAGAACACCACAAGGCTTTCGCATCTACGGAGCACAAGAGCTTCGAGGGCTTGGAAGGAGAATCCATCCTAACAAGAAGATGTTTTCTTTCTATGTATAAGATCTTTTGTCCGTGCTTAAATAATGTCATAATGTTGATTCAATTTGTCTATTAGTTTGTAATCAATGTTTGGCATAACTTTTGATTTTAGGGGCATAATCGAAACGTGGATTCATGTTAAATATGATTATTTATTTTCTTAATTAATTCATGTTTTTTCTTTTATGAATTCGAGTGCTTATTCTTAATTGCTTTTTATCCGATCAATAATTAGCATGTCATATTTGTTAGTGCGAAATTCGGAAGAGGAGTTCTAACAAAACAGTAAATTGAATTCGGACATAAACGGGTGTATCAAGTTGGGAGACCTACAACTGTTTGTGGGGAGTCCTTCAATTCATAGATCTTTTGGGAGTTAATAATAGTTGTATAGAGTCGGAGACCTACAATTATTATTAATCTCTGTTTATTCGCCGCCCCGGGAGGGGGAATAGACTAACTTAGAACCGAACCCCATAGAATTGCATGAATTGGTTTTTAAAACTTTACTTGCATTTTGATATTGAAGAAACATGTTGAGATTATATACCTAAGGTTGCTTGATAGTTGTTTGAAAATACTTGTGGGGTTCGCAAATTTATTTATTTTTGCTTTTACTTTTGATATTTATTATAACTTGATATTCTGGTCGCTTTAATAAAATTGGAATACGATGTTATTATTGGCTAAGTGTTTCGAATATCAATCCTTGAGGAATACGACCTTGCTTGTCATTATTCTATAAACTACACCGTACACTTGCAGTTGTATGAACCAAAATATTTTTGGCGAACAAGTTTTTTGCCGTTGTCGGGGATTGATTAGATTCTACTTAGATATAGTAATAAGTAGTTCAATCTTAATTGAAGCATTTTTTGTAAATATTTTTTTCTTTTTTCGATTTTTTTCTTCTTCGTTTCTAACATCTTTTTTTTTGTTGAATGCGGACTGGAATCGTTGGAGATACAAGAAGCCCAAATCGCAATCGCAGCTGCGGTGGAAGGCCAACATCAAATGGGCAAATTCCCTGGTGATACTTAATTCTAGAAAATAGTGCAATGTCATTCGCCGATGGACGATACAGAATATGAAGGCTCAAGGATTTTAACCGACACGGTTCAACGAAAGCGATGCTAGAAATCGAAATCCGGGTCAAGACGAAAAGTTTAGCGCTTTGTGGGAGGCAACCCAAGAAACGTCGCGACAAACCCCTGGGTTAAAAAAACAAAATCACCTTACACACTGCCAGTGTGAGGCCACACGACTGCACCGTGCGAGAGGACTAAGTGCCGTGCCACACGTCCGTGTCGTGTGGCCACCACACGCCGTGTGGGCTACGGCGATGGCAGACGATGACGCATAGAATGCGCAAAGGCCGGTCCCGTGCGGCGTCACACGGTCGTGTGGCCCATCGAAAATTTGATTGGAACTATCCATGTAAGTACTCTTTACGCATTCCTCTTTTCTTTTGATAATTTCGTCATATGTTCGGGACAAAGCATATTTTAAATTTGGGGGTTGTCAAGAATGCGTAAATTAGTATTGTTGCATATTTTGCATTGCATCTAGAATTGCATGTAGAGCATAAAAATTTGCATTAAAATTTTTAATTTTCGATTTTTTATTCTTTTTTATTTAGATTTTTAGCACGTTTATTGCTTTAGCATGTTTTATTGCTTTTGTGTGTGATTTTAATCAAGATTTTTGAATATGCCCAGAGCTTCCGTATGATTTTACTATGAGCATTTGATTTTATGAGATAACATGTTTTTGTGAATAATGCGATGAATAGTTGAGGAGATGTCATTTATTTGTTTGACAATAGTTAAGAAAATTGGGTATTTGAGCATGATGCGAAAAATAAGCATGTGAGCTTTTTGTGCCTTAAACCGCTTTATATTATGTAGACTTATTTTTTTCTTGAGTGTGTCATTCATGATTGATAGAACTCTAGAACTTGCTCGTATCTTCATTGAAGCCAAGTGTGTGTGCAATTTTTGAAAATGATTTAAGGCCATCTTTGTTTAGCCTACTTAGCCTAAAAAGTCTACCTATGAACTCATGATTCCCTAGTTAGCCAATTTTAAGCCAAAACTTTTATTGTTAGCCACATTAATCTTTAACATGATTTTGTCCTGAAATTTCTTGAGCTTATAGAAAATGAATAAGTTTGGGGAGATGTGGTGAAAATTTATGAAAAAAAGAGAGAAAGTTGGCAAAAGAAAGGGGGATGAGCAGATCTGGGTAAATAAAAAAATACATGAAGCTCGAAAAAGAAAGAAATATCTCTGAAAAGAAGAGAAAATCTAGCAAAAGAAAATTATGAAAAAATTATGAAAAAATGAGAATTTGAGGCTAAAGAAAAAGAAAAATAGGCAACAAGGCCTAAAAATGAAAAATGAGAAATAATGGTGGAGTTGAGTTGAAAAGGAAATATTTTGAAAATTGAGTATTATCTTTGAAATTTGGTTGGTGAATTGCAAATATGTATGCTTAAATTTTATTTGCTCAAGTCAAGTCACTTAATACAAATTTTTCCCACCCTTACCAAAGAGCCTACATTAAAACCAAATAAACAGTCCTTTTTGATTATTAGATTGTTCACACAAAAGTGGTCAAGATGTTAGACGATTTGCAAGCCTATGGTAGTTCTACTTTCTTTGGATTGATTTTGAGCGTAAACACTATCCATACACTTTTGAGAGTCGAATGATACACTATCGACATGTGAGTCGCGATGTCAAGTACCCAAGAGGAGATTGACTATGCCGAGTTTATGAATGATGACTTCTTGATAATGAATTGCATGATTTACTTGAGTATGGAGTCAAATGAAATTGAATGTTCATAGTGTTCTTGTGTGTTCGTTTTTACCCCTAGATATTATTTTTCTTAATTTGCTCGAGGACGAGCAATGCTTTAAGTTTGGGGGATTTTTATGAGTGTAAAATATACGTGCATTTAAGGGTTTAAAATGATATATATTTGATGCATTTGCACGCATATTTAATGTGTTTTACTTGGTTTCCCTTGTTGGGCGTGATATCGCATATTCTTGTAACTTTACAGGAAATGGAGCTAAATTGGATAAAAAAATGATATCACATTTCAAAGTATAGGTCAAGAGCTCAGCTACGAGCAAATATGTAAAGGAGAGAAGCACGGACGATCGAACAAAAGGAAATTTCCTTCAAAAACGTCCAAATGCGCTAACAGCTTTCCAACACTGGCAGGGTTTAGTATTTTGGCAATACCTTTCTCTAAAAAATTGTTATTGAAGTGATTCAAGTGGCTATGGAAAGCTATATTATGCCCCTAAAATCGAAAGATATGCCAAACATTGATTACAAACTCATAGACAAATTCGAATCAACATTATGACATTATTTAAGCACGGACAAGAGATCTTAGACATAAAAAAAAACCCTTCTTGTCATGATGGATTCTCCTTCCAAGCCCTCGAAGCTCTTGTGCTCCCGTAGATGCGAAAGCCTTGTGGTGTTCTTCGCGACTAGACTTTTTCTCTAAGAAGATTTTTTATTCTTGCGTTCATGTGTTATTTGATGTGTTTTCTCTGTATGAAGTGATATTGGATGATGTATGATGATGGAAATTCATTCAGGCCTTGGTCCCCTTTATATAGGTGCTTGGAGAGGTCACTTGTAGAGTTGGAATGGGAAAAGAACTCCAAAAACGCGTTTTTGCGGAGTTCAACACGGCCTGGCCATGTGGCACCATACGATTGTGTGGATTTTTGCCCTTTCCCACACGCTCATGTGGGCTCACACGGTCGGGTCGTGCGGGCTTGTTTTCGTCCCTTTTTCACACGGTTGTGTCATTCCACACGGCATTTTCACACAGTAGTGTGACACCACACGATCCGTCCGTGTGACATGTTTTTGTCCGAATTTGCTCTAGAGTACTCATAAAAGTTGTAGCCCTTTATCGGGAATAAGACCTTACTTGCCATTATTCTATAAATTACATTGTACACTTGCGGTTGTATGAACCAAATTATTTTTGCGCGAACAGAGGCCAAGAAAACATCCCATTAGCTCTATTCCAACCCGAGTCCTTTGTAGGCAACCCCGGAGATTTCCAATGTCCTCTGTTTCACCGTCGGAGGAAATGTCGATAACTTCCACGTCATCCAGGAATGGGCTTAGCATGCATTGCACTAAAGTGAAGCTTCAGTCCGCCTAACTGATCACCGGCCTCTTGATATGCAAGTCTTAATTCATCTTTCGTTTGTAAAACAAAGTAGACAAAATCAAGTTATTATGCCAATTTTCCACTTTCTTAGAAGGAGGTTACACACTTTAATTACATATGAAAGGTAATAAAATAATTTCCATACACAACTTACAGTGTATATCAACCAATATCTAAAATTGGAAAGAGTTGTTTTATCAAATATGAATGATTTGATGACAATGAAAAGAAGATAGACAACACAAATCACAATATCCACATAATTGTTAAACACATAATTTTTTCATTATGGATTCTATTTCACTCACACACTATTTGAATGACTAAGGGTGTGCAAGTTGTATCTTAATTTGCTTGATCGGTGATATTATTTGCCAACTTATGGGGCATCAATATATTTAGATTTGATGGTTCATCCAATAGTGTATATTATGCATTCAGCCACTCATCAAGAGAAACCTAATAACCTACAAGTTATAACGCAGTTTAATGTTACAATAATACATCTAAAATGTGTTTACAAATAAGAATTCTCCAATAACTTGAAGCTTAAACTTCAATTTAATTGAATTAAAAATTCTTACAATATTATCACGATTAAACACACAAAATGAATAGGCAAAATGGTTCCTTGGGTTAATATTACATATGAAAGGAACAGTTAATAGTTGTTTCTACAAAAGAAGTTTTCAAATACTAGTTAAACCAACTATTTTCATTGACACATAAGCTTGTGATGCGGGTAAGCAACAACTAACACGAGGAAAGTAATAAACCACGATTATTTGGCTATATATGTATTTTGGTCAACATATTGCACACACATAAACCAAAAACATATTGTTAGATTGTTTCTAAAAATCTCACATCAAACTAAAAATCAAGTCACTAAAAAATGGTATACTCAACCCCCCGGATCGACATGAAATAAACCGTCGATTGAATTCGACTTGGTCCACGATGTGTGTACGTTCAAATCAAAACCATAATAGCATTGCACACGTGAATCACCTCCAAAAGAGGGCGTCGAAAGAGTCACCATTTGGCGGATGAGTGATTATTGTTGTTGCTAGTACTTATTTCAACAACTTACTATCAAAGCCGATTCAAAAGAATTCGGTGATATGAGTCATTACCGCAACCAAAATAAAGAAAATTAGGATTCATATAGATGCTACCATATATTCAAAGATATGGACATAAATTGTCGTAATTTGTAAATGGCAACATTGAAAGGTTCTAATCATGTTTGCAAATTTATTTGCACAATGCAATCTACGGTTCAAGACAACATAAGTTTGCCCTAATTTCAATTAAAGTGTATATTGAAACATCCGCCATAATTCATAACTAAATCAAAGTTATTTTAGTTCCATTACCACCTCGTTGGGAAACAAAACACATACAAGCAACGATTAAGCAAAATTTCAATTCCGAGATCAACCAATGCAAAGTATTGATGTTGATGAATGTTACGGAAAAAAAAGCGCTCACAAGAAGTGTAAATGAAACAAAGAAAAATGACGGTAATACTAAATTAACGTTAATTCATGTACAGTAAAATCATCTCCTCTCGAAGACGATAATCTTGGTCTTCTCCGATGACAAAGAGTGCAATTTAATCGAATCGTTGTTGCTTTCTTAGCTTTTTTTTTTGTGCTACAGCCTAAAAAAAAAAACTATAATATCAATTTATTTTAAGAGAGGACATGATAGCTAGTAATTTCCACATATTGTCTATCTTAATTATGGACTCAAACAAAGAATAGGAAAAACTCTTAAATTTTTTTCACTAATCTCAATCAAAAGATAGATATTCCTAATTTTTATCTCCAATAATACAATTAGCTCTAATCATTGAGTCCTACCTAACCCTCTCAACATTCTCAAACAAGCCGCAAGGGTTTACAATAAGTCTTTTCTTGATCTTTAGATCTCGGGAATATTGTTTAAATATTTTGGGCCCAATTGTAAGTTAAATGTGGACTTTATATATTAAGTTCTAGAATCTTAAAATTAAAGTGGGCTTCGATCAAATTATCCTCACATAAACGGATCTAAGAGAGATTGATGGACTATCAATAATATTCAATATAATTGCTAGAGATGGATGCAAGGTCATTCACAGGAGGAGTTTGCATCACATTTGAGGCGAGCAAAATCCTTGTGAACATTATCCAAATTTGATGGGTCTTGGAGTTCTGTCTCACAAGTTTAGATCCCGAGAGATGGTCTCACAAAAACTCACTCATCGTTATTAATTAGAGGTAGTCTCTGTCGGGCGGTCTAACGGTTAGACGGATCCGGCCTAATGGATTTATCCGACCCGCATACCTAGCGGCCCCGCCAAATGTAAGTCCAAGCGGCTACGATAATCTAGAGGGGGTGAATAGATTATCTCCATCTTTTCGATTTCGCCCTCTTTTTCAAACCGAATGCTCAAACACAATAATAAGGTGCGGAATGTAAACAACACACGCCGTCGATTTAAAGAGGTTCAACCCACCTAGGGCCTAATGCTCTACCACCCCAAGATATCCAGGGATGGATTTCAAAAGAAAAAGAATTTTATTAATTACCAAAATTAATACAAATTCAACTTACAACACCTTGAAGAGCACCACACTCTTCTTCAACACCACCTTTGAGATTACCACAATCTCTTCTTGAAGATTACCACAATCTTCAAACGGCACCTGTGAAGATTACCACAATCTTCACCTCAAGAGCACCACACTCTTCAACACCTCAACAAGAAGATTACCACAATCTTCTTACACCTAACACCTAGTTCACCCAAGTGTGTTCTTACCACAAGAACACTCACAAAGATATCTTGTGTTTGAATGACGACCACAAATTCAAGATTACAACTCGATAATGAATAATACAATTGAGTGCAAGTGTAATCAAGAATAGCCTAGACCTCAAGAATGTGAAAGTGAATAACTAGGCAAATTACAACAAGAAATAAGACAATGTAAGAACAAGTGTATTCTTGAGTGTATCTTGTTGTGTTGTAGTTTTCTCTCTTATTGTGTTGCTTCAATTCTTCCTCTATTTATAGAAGATGTCTTGTACATGATAGGCTCCTCTTGGGGACATGAATTTCAGTAAAAAATTGCAAGACAATTGAAGAAAAGAGTCTGTTAGACATCAATCCCACAATTTAGGGAAAAGTTGTCTCCACGCACAACGGTTAGAATTTTTGTCATCAAACTTAGCGGCGACGGTCGCGCACAAATAGACGTTTGAAAGTGAGAAAACACATTTACAGGCGGCGGTCGACGGTCCGATTTGGTCGACCACGTGTCCGGCCCGTCGAAGAACCAAAAAACGAGTCCGAAAGTTTCGCATTTGAGAAAATGCTCCTGTGCACGGTCACCACGGCCGTCGGCGTCGACCGCACCGCCGCCCACTTGGTCGACCGGTCGACCACACCGGCCTACCACCCCCGTTGACCGGTCAACTGCCTTTTTTCAAAGAAATAGCTTATTCACTGTTTTTCACAATTTTCGTGTACGGGATGCCCTATAGGGTGACCGATTGGCCTCAAAACAAAAGTATTGTCCAATTTTATATTGAAAATAAACTTCAAGAAATACTCCAAAAAATAGTAAAAATATTTTAGACCGATCGGGAGTATTAGGACAATATTTTAGAACCATTGTTTTGGTGTAAAAACACATTAACACAAAATCATCAAAAGTGTTGTCCAATTTATATCGAAAATAAACTTGTAGAAATACTCAGGAAAATATTAAAACAATTTTAAATCATTTAGGAGTATTTGGACAACCTTTAAAAACATTGTTTTGGTATAAAAACAAAATCATCAAAATCATGATAAAATCATTTATCAAACAATCTCCCATTTTTGATGATTACAAACCAAAACAATTTTAACGAGGTCGATTTTGAAAACAAAACCTTTTTCGGTAAAAGGAACTTTCCGTTATGAGCGACAACATTCCACACAATATAATCACAATGATGGGAGTAGAGATATTCAAACACATATAGCAAATGCTCCCCCTATCAACATGCACAACAAGAGTTATATAGAAGCAACTTAAACATAAGCTAAAATATTAGCTTTTCGATATTGAGCTTAAGTATCAAAACTTAAAAGCTCCCCCTGTCAAGGATACATCATTAGAACCGTATATAAGTCCATACTACAACCAATGGACCATGATTCATACACAACCATAATGCACCAAGTGGACTAGATATGATCCACAACTTATGGCTTTATGAAGCCATAGCTTATAGTTTCTTTTCGTTAAGCTTATCTTAGCTTTTATGAGCTAATGAGCTTATAACCTGTTTCTCCCCTTTGGAATCATCAAAAGAATGTTAGCACGATAAATACATCATATATTCATATCAAAGTGCGCAACAAAACCGATGTATCGAGCTATTTGAGCATTGAAGCTTATAAACCAAATAGGAGGGAAAAGTCGAATCATATGACTTGTAGAGGTTTATGAAAACTCATTTGATAAGCAAAACATGATCTCTATAAATGTATAAGACTTTTGAAATCGAGAGAATCATGTAGGTGATGAATTTTTCATTGAAACGTTTTTATCGAACACTTGGCGGGCGTCAAAAATTGAGAAAGATATATATAGCCCCGTAAATGAAATCAAGCCAAGTTTTTCATCACCAAATGCAATTTAACAAATGTCAATCATCAACAATCAATAAGCTTATCACAAAAATATATGAATTGCATTAAGAAAAATACATATAAGCCACAAACTCGAGGGTTCAACCCATTTGAGCTAAAGATAGTGAAATTCTTACCATTCAATCGGTAAAGACGAGCAATGATGATGATAGTCGAGCTAGATAATCTCCAAAATATATAATTCATGCATCAAAACTCATTTGAAGTGAATTGTGTGTGAAATTTGCAAAGGGACGAAAAAATGGCCAAAATGTGTCAAAGTGACGAATGTCAAGACAGAACCATTTTAATCCAAATTATAGCCTAGGGCGACCGGGTCGAGGTTGAGGGGAGACCGGTCGGCGTTGAGGGCGACGGTTGCCCTCAACCCTTTCGACCCATTGTCCGTTTCGTTTTTCCAAAATCCGAATTTTCAACCAAAAATCCAATTTTTCGCCCCTAAGTTTTAAAAACGTGCAAAATGCAAACGTAGACCTCATTCAATATACATTATGTCATAATTAAGCTCGAAATGAGGTAAAATACTCGTGTTAACGATCAAAAAGTCCGCGAGTTATCCTTGAGACGGAATTAAACACATCTCAAGTTTTTGTTAAAAAAATCACAATCCCTTAAAAATATATCGAATCTCAATATGTTTAGTTCGATTATAACGAACCAAATTTTGAATATGAATAACCGTATAATAGATACCGAAGTTGTTATCCTGAAAAAATAAGAACGTTTTAAATCTTTGGATACAACAAGTCATACGTAGAAGTGCCTTTCAAATATTTGAAAATTTCTTTTAATGGCACTTTTAATGAGATTCGTTGGGATAGTTTTTGAAGTCGAGCATATAGACATAAGGCATATGGAATGTCGAGTCTATAGAAATAATACAAGAAAACATACCTTGAATTTAATTGTCGACCGACATGCCTTTCTCAACTTGAGATAGTTCTTCTTTCTTCGATGCCTAACTCCTTCAAGAGTTCTTTTGAAATATAACCATCTATTTGGCATTGAATGATTTGAAGTCCAAGCAAGAAATTGAGCTCCCCCATCATGCTCATTTCAAGTACACATTGCATCAACTTGGAAAAATATCTTGCACAAATATTCATTAGTAGTACCAAAAATATTCTCATAAATATGCACAAGTAAACAATCTTGCCCTTTTTCAAAAACAAAGAGAGTAGTATCAACTTTACCTCTTGTAGAATCATTTAGCAAAAATAGCTAAGTCTATCAACCGTACAAGGCCTTTTTTTTTAAAAAAAAATTGGCCTAGAATTTTAAACTCCGATAGACTTCCATATGAATAAAACCATTTAGAAAATTAACATCCATTTAGTAAAGCTTGAAATTTTCTTAAAACAAGAATGGGCAAGTAAAATGCAAATAACTTCTAAAAGAGCTATGAGTGCAAATATTACATCAAAATCATTACCTTCTTCTTGAAAATACCTTCGAGCTACTAACCTCGCCTTAGTTCGACCAATGTTGCCTTGGTCATCGAGTTTGTTTCGGAGTGCCCATTTTGCATTTATAATCGTTTGTGATGGCATCAACTTCCAAGTATCATTTCCTTTTTAGCTCCTCTTGCAATTCTAAAAACCAATCTTCATCTTGAAGCATCAATTGAGGAATTTGTCTTCTTCATCACTATTGGGCATCCAAATGATCTAAGGTGTTCATAATAGAACATTTACATCCAAATATTTGGAGTATTTTCTTTTCTACACAACTCAACAAACTCATTAAAGGCATTTCTTATATAAGCAAGAAAAATAGCCCAAGTGTAATAACATGCCTCACTCATCAATCACAAAATATCTTGAATAAGAGCATAGTAGAAATAGACACTATATAGACCATGAAGCAAGAAACACATACTATGCATTTAGAATATCATCAAGAATCTAATAAATCATGCAAGTTCAAATAAGCTTAAGAAAGCTACAAAAGGTCTCTTTAGAAATTTGAAAATCCGATAGCATATTGTTGAGACCTCATTAAAAAAAGTATTTGAACAAGAGTAGATAAAGCAAATATGTGCAATCAAATATTGAATAGTGCCTTTCAAAAAATCTAAAAGTCCTATTAATGGCACTTGTATTAATTACTATGAAAAACAAGCACATAGGCACATGGCAATACATATATCGAGTTTATAAGAGTAAGAATAACACAAGTAAACGTACCTCGATAATTTATGCCTTTCTTGACAAATAATGACGTAAGTGGCCATTTGTGAAAATATGTAATTCCTACATAATTCTTAAAACAAATCTAGCACAAATCATAATGATAAAAGTGTAGGCTAAGAGATATCACAAGTAAGCACATGCCATAAAAATCCATAAGAGATGATAACACACTTTAGTCTACAAAAATGCACAAGAGTTTTTAAAAACATCATATAAGGTCTTCTTTTTCAAAAATATTTTAAAAGCACAAATATATATTGAAGACCTTAATTAAAAAAATAAATACTTGAAAACTCATTTTGCAATTAAGACACAAATAAAAGCATGCATAATAACAAAATAAAATGCATATTTAACTAGGGAGATACGGGTTACCAATTACGCCATTTCAATGGGTTGTGTCGTTCCCATTGTTGATGATATCTTCCCCTTGAGAAGTCACTTTGTTGATGATGACTTCTTTGATTACTCCATTTCAAGGTTTGTTGCCTTCCCATTGTTGAAAGTCTTCTTCTTTGAAAATCATCTTGTTGATGATATATTTGCCATTTCAAGGATTGTGTTCTTCCCATTTTTGAGTATATCCTCTTCTTGAAAATTTGCTTTGTTGAAAATAGTTTTTCTTCTTCTATGATCAAATGAAACGGTCATTTGATGTCTTCTTCGCGGTATAAATTTTCTTCGATCATTATTTCGCCGAGTACCTAATATGACATTGTTTTGTGGTACCCTTATGTGTTTGGGTCCTTTGGGATTAGTCTTGAGACTTTTAAGTCTCCAACAATAATTAGAGCTATTTCTAGCTCGACAAGAATTAGCCGTATGACCCTTTTTACCGCAATAAAAACAAGTAATAATTCTAGGAGCATAATGACCAACATGCTTAGAGACTTGATTCTTTTTCATATGATTGACAACATTAAACTTATGATCAAGTTCTAGTTTCGAATTATCACAATAATCAACAATTTCATCGGTATTTTCAAGTTGGATTTAGATAAATCCTTTTTCATGCCTTCAATATTCTCAACAAGAGTACTATTTTCTATTTCAAGGTTTCTAACCTTATCAAGAGTGGTGGTGTGAGCACATGATAGTGATTCATAGGAAGTAAATAAACTATCCTTATCATTTTTCAAAATATTGAATTCCTTTTTCAAATTTTTGTACTTAACAAGCAAGCTTTGAATTCATCTTGAAGATCATCAAAATCATTTTGCAAATCACTATAATCATTTTGAATAACAATATCATAAGAAGTAGAGGGCTTAAGACATACCTCATTTTCTTCTTCAATGCCCATAAAACAATGTTCAACTTCTTCATAGTTGGAAGTTGTAAGAGGCTTGTTCCTTAGATTTGACATTGTATCCCTTTGAGAAGTAGATGCTTTTGTTTGACTCCTTTCATTTGCAAATACTCCATAGATGGCTTCTAATTTTTGCCATACTTCATGTGCCGATGGAATTCCTATAATATGTTCATATTCCAAATTAGTAAATGAACAATACAAAATATTAAGAGCTTTACCATTTAAGGAGATGGATTTCTTCTCTTCATCATTGAGTTCTTTGGTGTGTGGTGTATCTTTCATCGGAATGGACTCTCCATTTATGACGATGTTCCAAATGTCGAACCCGCAACCTTGTAAATAACATTCCATTCTTTCTTTCCAAAAATAAAATTTTTGGAATCAAATAGTGGTGGCTTGGTGGTGGAGGTGTCGGATAGATGAGCTTCGTTAGAGTCGTCGATCGTTTCTCTTCACTCGCGATGTGAAACGAGCTTGCCAAAGAGTTTGGCTCGATACCACTTGTAAGTCAAGCGCTACGATAATCTAGAGGGGGTGAATAGATTATCTCCATCTTTTCGATTTCGCCCTCTTTTTCAAACCGAATGCTCAAACACAATAATAAGGTGCGGAGTGTAAACAACACACGTCGATTTAAAGAGGTTCAACCCACCTAGGGCCTAATCCTCTACCACCCCAGTATATCCAGGGATGGATTTCAAAAATAAAAAGAATTTTATTAATTACCAAAATTAATACAAATTCAACTTACAACACCTTGAAGAGCACCACACTCTTCTTCAACACCACCTTTGAGATTACCACAATCTCTTCTTGAAGATTACCACAATCTTCAAGCGGCACCTTGTGAAGATTACCACAATCTTCACCTTGAAGAGCACCACACTCTTCAACACCTCAACAAGAAGATTACCACAATCTTCTTACACCTAACACCTAGTTCACCCAAGTGTGTTCTTACCACAAGAACACTCACAAGGATATCTTGTGTTTGAATGACGACCACAAATTCAAGATTACAACTCGATAATGAATAATACAATTGAGTGCAAGTGTAATCAAGAATAGCCTAGACCTCAAGAATGTGAAAGTGAATAGCTAGGCAAATTACAACAAGAAATAAGACAATGTAAGAACAAGTGTATTCTTGAGTGTATCTTGTTGTGTTGTAGTTTTCTCTCTTATTGTGTTGCTTCAATTCTTCCTCTATTTATAGAAGATGTCTTGTACATGATAGGCTCCTCTTGGGGACATGAATTCGTAAAAAATTGCAAGACAATTGAAGAAAAGAGTCTGTTAGAAATCAATCCCACAATTTAGGAAAAAGCATCTGTTTGACAACGGTTAAAATTTTGTCGCCAAACTTCAGGGCAACCGTCGCGCACAAATAGGCGTTTGAAAGTGAGAAAACACATTTACACAGGCGGCCGGTCGGTCCGAAGTCGGCGTCGACCTGTGTCCACCGGGTCGAAAAGAACCAAAAACGAGTCGAAAGTTGTTTCGAAAATGCTCCCAGTGTCACCGGTCAGTCACGGTCGACCGATCGACCGCGACCGCCGCCCACTTGGTCGACGGTCGACCACACCGGTCTACCACCCTGTTTGGTCAACTGACCACCTTTTTCAGCAAATAGCTTATTCACTTTGTTTTTCACAATTTTCAGTGCAGGGGGATGCCCTATTAGACCGATTGGCCTCAAAACAAAAGTATTGTCCAATTTTATATTGAAAATAAACTTCAAGAAATACTCCAAAAAATAGTAAAAATATTTTAGACCGATCGGGAGTATTAGGACAATATTTTAGAACCATTGTTTTGGTGTAAAAACACATTAACACAAAATCATCAAAAGTGTTGTCCAATTTATATCGAAAATAAACTTGTAGAAATACTCAGGAAAATATTAAAACCATTTTAAATCATTTAGGAGTATTTGGACAACCTTTAAAAACATTGTTTTGGTATAAAAACAAAATCATCAAAATCATGATAAAATCATTTATCAAACACCAAATACTAATATTTTCATAGGATCTACTAATTACTTTTAGTTGGAATACTAATACTTCTTATTAGAAAAATTAATACTTTTAGGATGAATTATGAAAACCTTTCATGGAAAAACTAATATTTTTCCAGTTGAACAACTAATACGTTTGGTGGACTACTAATACTTTTGACAGACAAAACTAATACTTTTTAGGGGTTTATTAAATATTTTCAAGTAAACTACATAATAATACTTTTCGATAAAAATCTAATACTTTATTGATGTCCTGGTGACATTATACTATTGTCCAACATTACAAAAACTAATACTTTCAAGTGAACTACGTATTAATACTTTTCGGAGGGATTGCTAATACTTTTCGAACGATCGCTAATATCGATCCCTGCTAATAAAATAACACTATCATGGTAGGTTTTGAGGATTCGTCTAATAGATTTTGACCGTTAGACCGTCTTACAGGAGTTTTTGTCTATTAATTATGGGCTAAGTGTAATTTCATTTCCAAAAAATTATATAATCTTCACCTCTTCGATATTAAGGTAGATCGTATTTCCAATACTTTATGCATTGTTGCAAAAGTAGAAACAAAAAGTCATTGCTAATCATTTACAATAGAAAGTAGACACTTAAATTTAAGTACATCTTGGGAGCACTAATACAAAAGACCATTCAGAAAATGGGTTTTTATAAGTGATTTTTCAACAAGCCTCCAACTGTCATTTCTCTATGATGAACTTTGGGAAAATTGATTTATCCAAAAGTTTATTTTAAATTAACCACCAAACATCGATTTTCTTTGAAATAGATTTTTAGATCCAAAATTTTATCTCAAAAATACTCCAAACAAATAATAAATAAGTTAGTACATATGATTTGTAAATAGGTTGTAAAATAATTTTATTTGTATGTGAAAGTAAGATAGAAGCAAACATAAATTTAAAAACATCATCTCCCACCTACTTTTAGAGTCGAATAAATTATGCAATATCGAAATAAAATCGACATTTGAAAGCAGCATAAACTCGCTTTTTATTTTTTCTTTTATTTCTTTTTGCTTTTTCTAGTCTTTTAATGATATTCACCTTTTTTTTAAGTCTTTGCAAGTGTACCTTATAGGGGTTTTATAGGGGTGTTTGGCTAAGCTCATTTAAAAGATTTTTCAAGCTGACTAAATTTATTTAAAAGACTTCATACATTTGATAAGATTTTTATAGATTTTATAAGAAGCTAAATATTATTTTAAAAATAAGTGTTAAGAGTGTTTTGATGAAGTAATATGATAGAGCTTTTAAAATATCAAGTAATTATAATTTTGCAATTAAGGTAATCAAAACTAGTAAAAGATGTTAAAATAATATCTTATTTTAAATTTTGCAATTTAAAACAATGTCAAGTCTTTGCTAAAATCGTTTCTTCATAAGGAGAGAAGTCTTCAAGTCTTCTTATCCAGGAAGTTGGAAATTCTTCAATTGGGAACTTGTTTGTACACGTATACAAGCGTTAGGGGGGTTCTTGGGGTTGTCCAAGGTGCCCCTCCGACGCTCAAGTTAGTTTGGTGAACGAGAGAATAATTACGACAATAATTGAATCTTGAATTAAATGCGTCGTAGGAGAATTATTAGAATCTACTTACAAATGAATAGGAGATACCTTTTTATACCTAGGAGATGGGCCATGTGGGTCATGTAGGAAAAATCGGCCTACGGGCCATCCGCGTAGGAGAAATCGGCTATGAGCCAATCCCGATTCCTTTTGGGGTAGTGTTATTTTATTAAGAGTCAATTGGGAAATTAATATTTAATTAATATATAAACTAAATTATATATTAAATAATTAAATATCGTTTTTGCCCCCAACATACCCTTAGGTCGAGACAATTTTGTTAAAATCGTTGAAAAAATCATCTCGGTGAAAATCGAGCCTAGACAACCGAAAATCGGCGGAAAAAAAAGTTTTTATAGTTGTTTTTTTAGGCGTCATAGATGATAGGTTGCCATACGATTGGGCGATTAGCGTCTAACGATTTTTGCAACATTGATTTTAAGTTTTAACTATGCAAAATGCAAATAAAAACAAAGGGCAAAAAGCTAATTGGAAATAAGACAAAAAGGGGAATTTTAATGGAAATAATTTTGTTTATGGAGATCAATCTTGTACTACAACGATGATAGAGACTTGATTGTAAGCATGTAGAGGTGATTGACTTGGGTTTAATTTAATCTCACCCAAGTCGCGCGTGTGTTCCTTCCCCTTACTATCTGAGCTGTACTTAAAAAAAAAAAAAAAAAAAAACTTTGTTTATGCCACGTGACACGTAATGGAGGCAGTAGCACTCGCTTCTGTGCACTGCAGCCGCGATGGAGTTTTGACCTTATATTTTTAGGGTTGAGATGACAGGTGCGACAAGCGCGTGAGCCGAATAACCGGCGCAGTTGTTTATATGGGACATAAAAGGCGCGCATTTTCCCGATTCCACTTTTTTTCTTTTCTTTTCCTTTGTTCAATCTTATTTGCAACTCAGTCCCCAGGTTTAATTAAATATCAAATTTTCCACTTGGATTATTCATCTTTGACAGTTACATCCCATAGAGAAACAAATATGCTCCACGCTCTTGCCTAATCTTTAAACTTTAGATCTTGACTCCTCATTCCTATGTATTTATATGGGCAATGCAGGGTTATTTTTCATGTGATTCGTTGAAATGTATTTATTAAAAAAGGTTGGGATAATATAATCGGTGATGACACCGAGCCGAAAGCGCATTAGTCCATGTGGCCATTCGAAGACATGTGTATGTGGGACCCACAGAGCAATGCGCGGACCGTGGCTTGTCGGTGTTGATGACGTGGCGCGGGTTGGGCTCGGCTCCTCCGAGCCCGGCCATGGCGGAAATTTGTGCGGACAATTTAAAAGATAACTATCCCAGGTTAAGGAAGGTTAAGTGCGCCATTAGCACAAGTAAGTTGACACTTGTCAAAGATAACAACTGCGGATGAGTTGACAAATGGCAAACACTTGGGTCAACATGCACGCTTTAGGAATGACAAGTGTCCCTTTGAAATTATTTTAGTATTAAGTGTACTAGTGATTA
This sequence comes from Rehmannia glutinosa, assembly GCA_016081115.2. Lineage (NCBI taxonomy): Eukaryota > Viridiplantae > Streptophyta > Magnoliopsida > Lamiales > Orobanchaceae > Rehmannia > Rehmannia glutinosa. The sequence continues at coordinate 1,328,143 of JABTTQ020002046.1, forward strand.
TTAAATACCCACTAATAGGCCTCATTTATGAGAAAAAGACAAGAGAGAGATACTTAGAGAAAACGCTTGTAAAATCACTGTTGTAAGAGAATCCGACTTTAAACTTTCTCGATCGGCATCATATATAAAAAGCGATTTAGCCCTCGAACTAAAGCCTATTTCAATTTCCACGTATTATATTCTCGTACATATTTGCTTGTTGACCAAAACGCACGTCAACAAAAATTGGCGCTAGAAGAAGGGCCCGTCTAGGTCGATCTATCTTCCGATTAATCAAGTCACGCGTGAAGTCGGGGTAAAACTCGTGTTAACTCTTTCAAGTAGACAAAATGAGTCAGCAATCTCAAACGCTCGTGTAAATCGAAGATCCACCCCTAAATAATCAAACGGCCAAACTACCAATGGCTTTAACGTGCCCCTGACCAAGCGAGGAGCACGACTTTGTTCCTCTTACTCACTTATCGCAAACCCCACATTTGTTCAACAAATGAACCAGCTAATCTCCCAAACACTTGCGACCACTAATTCACCAATACCTCCACTCCCCGTAAATACTCACCAACCTAATCTCCCAATGAATATTAATGTTAATCCTCAAGTCCCCATACCTCCTCGCGATGGAGGCCGATAGACTAGTTCGGGTAATGAACAAACATGCGGTCGCCATGATAGAAGACGGTTGCATGATGATGCAGAGAGCAAAGTCGGGTAGCGGAGTCACTCCCGAGCCTACGCGTCACCGCCGCACCCGCTCCGTGTTTGCGGGCGGTGGGATTGACCCTCTCCGTCCCACCCGATCGAAAAGCTCAGGCTCGATTTTCGGGTGAGAGATGGCTAGGGCCAACCAAAATGCGGGGCCCTAGCCCACTGGAGAAACGAGAAGCGGAGATTTTGCGTCTCCGCCGTCGTCGATTAAATGAGTTGGAGGATGTCCTGAAGAAGGTCGTGTCAAAGGCCACATCATGTAACCATCGGCCCTCCGTTGTATCACCTTTTTTTCCCAAAGATTCTATCAACCCCTTGCCGCCAAAGCTTAAAATTCGCAAGTCGGTCTATACAACGGAGAAACCAACCCGACGACACACATTCACAAATATTTGGCATGGATGGAGCTCTGATCTAGCGATGCAATCCTGTGCAGGGCGTTTCCGTTAACGCTGGGCGACCGAGCCCACCGTTGGTTTCGGACCCTGCCGCAAGGGTCCATTCAATCTTGGGGTGACTGGCCCCAGCGTTTGACGTATTTTCTTACCTCCAAAGTCCGAGTTGCACCAAAAGATTCCTTGTAAACATTAAGCGGGGAAGGGTGAGCCTTTAAAGAGTTACATAGCTCGGTTCAATAAACAAGTCGAGAAATGGAGCGGTCTCGGATGCGTTATCTTGATCACGGCCATGGCGGCCTCGCTCCCGGCGTGGTTCAATTACTCTATCCATGAATTGGGGGCGACCTCATATCAGGAATTTTTTATCCAGCGGAGCGCCATATCTCTGTGCGGAAGAGAACATGGCGATCAACGTCTTGAGAAGGCGTGGGGCGCAAAGAAAGATGGAAAGAAGGAGCTGCCAGGATCGGGGTCGGGTTTGAGACCTTTCTCGAAAACCCGACCACGGGTATAAGGCACGACAGGATGTACGGGCAAGGTTCTGCTGCGCTTAAGGAGTGTTTTGACCCACACTCCTTCGGTGATATGGAATGAAATGCGGGGTCTTAATTTGTTGCCACCGGCTCGGCCCTCGAGGCCAGAGTCGGCCAAGTTGGATGCACGGAGATATGCGCTATCATAAGTCGATTGCCCATAACACGAGATAAGTGTCGAGACCTCATCGGGGAGATCATGCGCATCGTTCAATGGGGCGGCCTGAAAAGATACGTCCATGAGTTACCGCGCCACCAGCGCTCACTCCAGGTGTAAATCCGGCGGTTGGTGAATCCAACTCACCTACCGTTGCGCCGAACGAGAATCAAGGTAGGGAGATCTTGATGATGTCGGTGTAAATAGAATTAACACCAATACGGTGAGGATAGCCGCCGAACCGGAAAAAAGCAGATATCGACAAGCGCTCATGCGGAAAAATAAGTTCGTGGCGTAAATTAGAGAAGGCGAACCGACATGACGCTTCATTTTCTCGGACATGGATGCCGACCAGGTGGTCCACCTCATTCGAACCCCTGGTCATCACGGCACCTATTCTAAGCATTAGGTCCACAGATTCTAATCGACTCGGGAAGCTATTCGTCGGTTATCTATGTCCGAGCTTTGGGAGATTGAGCGTGGACGATAGTTATATTCGTCCATGTAATGATAGTATTTTGGGATTTGGTGGATGAACGCACAAGCGGATCGTTATTACCACGTTTAAAATAATCAACGCGATTCGGAGTATAATGCGATTATTGGAAGGTCGCTACTTTACCACCTAAAAAGCGGCCGTTTCAAAAATGATATATATCATTTTTGTGTGAAATTTCCAACCGGATGGAGAAGCCATCCATAAAGGGAATCAGATGGAGTCACGAGAATGCTCCTCAAACTCCGACCTGCGGAGATTAATGTGGTGGAAAGGGGAGAAACCAAAGTGGGACGGTGAAAAGACGACCAAAGAGAAAGGCATGCCCGAGGGAAGAGATGGTTGCTTGATAAGTAATCCGGTAGACGACCGGAAAGGAACCAATAATTGAGAATGGGGAAAAATCGAATTGAGGTGGAGCCGTAGGAGAACAAGCGGCGACAGAAGACGATTTGCCCCTGCGAGAAAAAGGAGGGGCGAGTAATAAAAAGAAGCACGGAATCGGTGGAAGGTCAACACGATTGATGTCGACAAATAACATGGGGGACGCGTAATTACGCATTAGCCACGACCTCCAAGATCTATGCAGTCACGACCTCCAAGATCCATTCCGATCGGAATTGATCGAATTCCTTTGAAATAACCTTGATGTCTTTGCATGGACACACTCGATATGCCGAATCGACCCCAAACATGCATGCCATCGTCTCAACATTGACCTTACATTCGATAGGTAATCCGAAAAGATGCAGCTCGGCCCGATAGGCGGTCGCTCCGGAGGCCGAGGTTAACAAATTGCTTGATAATCACTTCATTAGGAGGCCCTTTACCCTCTTTGGGTGGCCAACCCCGTATTGATAAAAAAAAGCAATGGTCAATGGCGCTTTGTGTAGACTTCATCGACCTTAAAAAGGCGTGCCCCAAGGACAACTATCCTTTGCCCAACATCGACTACATGGTAGATGCCACGGCCGGTCATGAGCTTATGAGTTTTATGGATGCATACTCGGTTTATAATCAAATTCGGATGCATCCAGGATGATGAAGAGAATACGTCATTTTTCTCCGCTCGTGGCGTGTCTTGCTACAAGATGATGCCCTTTGGGTTAAAGAATGCTTGGCGACCTACCAAAGGTTAGTTAACAAAATGTTTGAGGAATTGATAGATCGTACCATGGAAGTTTATGTAGATGATATGTTGGTAAAATCCTTGTACATATTCGATCACCTCGTTGATCTTAATAAAATATTTGCCATTTTGCATGAGAGTATAAGATGATGTTAAACCCTAAAAATGCACTTTTAGGGTCGGCTCGGGTAAATTTCTAGGTTATATGGTCACCAAAGGGGAATCGAAGCCAACCCGGACAAAATAAAAGCCATAATCGATCTTGAACCACCCAATTCCATCAAAAGAGTACAAAGCTTGATGGGCCGACTAGCCGCCCTAAACCAATTCGTTTCGCGGTCCACGAGATAAATGTAAATCCTTCTTGAAATCATAAAAAGAATAAAAATTTTGAGTGGACCGAACAAACACGGGCCACTTTTGAGTCACTCAAACAACACTTAGCCTCAATCTATGTACTACAAAAACCAACCCGAGGAGAAGACTTGTATCCGTACCTCGTAATCTCTCGAATCACGTGATCGGCTCGGTCTTGATTAGATTGGATAACTCCATCCAACACCGATTTATTACACAAGCCAGGCTCTACACAATGTCGAGCTCAGGAATCCACCTATGGAGAAGCTAGCCTACTCACTAGTCATTACCCCAAAACTCCGCCCGTATTTTTGGAGCACAAGATTGTAATCTTGACCAACTACCCACGGCTGAAGCAAATCGCACCGGCCAGGACACTTCGTGTCGGATGATTAAATGGGTTGTTGAGCTCGGCTAGTTCGATATTTTGTACGAGCCACGCACAACAATTAAAGGACAAGCTACCGTGATTTTGTAGCTAAATTCACACCTTCCATCCAACTAGAAGTGGTCGAGGATCAAGAATGGAAGTTGTTTCGTCGATGGCTCTTCCACCGCAGCCGAGCAGGCGGGATCGTGATAATCTATCCAAAACTAAAGTCTCTATTGCTCGGCCGTGCGGTTTTGATTCCCATCAACGAACAACGGCGAAGTACGAAACACTCGGCAGCGGGAAATGGCGGCGTCAATGGGCCTCAAATGGTTGTTTGTACACACGACTCACGGTGGTGGTACATTAGATCAATGGCGAGTACGCACGGTAAAGAACAAAAAATTGCGCGATACTTGGACTTGGTCAAGAAAAACTTTCGCACTTCAAAGCAGAAGTCCCGCATGTTCCCGAATCGAAAACATGCGGCGGATGCCTTAGCTCGGTTAGCCTCCAATCCACGGACCGACGCGATTGCGGATGTAACCATCACCCACCGTCCGTCCCATCACTTAATATACGAAGATACATGCCAATAAAGCAACCGGTGACTGGACTCATCCAAGTATTTAGAGAAGGAATTCAACCGAAGACAAGGCCGAGGCAAGAACATTACGAACGCAGCTTCTCGGTTCACACCGATAGATGGTGTCCTCTGCATAAGCGTGGATACTCCGTCCGCTCCTTCGTGTGCCTCGGAAAGCAGACGCGGACTACGACTGGGAGGTACATGAGGGCATATGCGAAAATCACGTCGGGGCCAAACGTTAGCTTACAGGCGACACGACAAGGGAACCATCGCCGTCCCGAAAAAGGATGCAACCGACCTTGTCAAAAATGCGAAAGATGTCAAAGATTTGTGCCACAAGTTAGGTATCACCATGAACAACTTACTTCCATATTCAGTCCATGGTCGTTTGCCAAATGGGGAATGGACCTCATTGGACCACTCCCCACTGGCAAAGGGGGCGTGAGATATGCCATTGTGGCGGTGGATTATTTTACAAAATGGGTTGAAGCGGAACCCTGGCAAAGATAGATGAAGAAAAATTGTTAACTTCGTATGGAAGTCCATTATCGATAGAGTTTAGGATACCATACTCGATTGTCATAGATAATGGGAAACAATTCGTAGAATAGGAGGTTTCAAATTTTGTGAAGGATTTCACATTAAAAATAATTTCGACCCGTACCACCCACAATCCAACGGCAGGTCGAAGCGGTGAATAAGATACTTAAATATACTTTGAAGGCGAGTTTGGAAGAATCTAAAAGCAATTGGCCCGAGGAGCTTCCCGGCGTATTGTGGTGGTCGTATAGAACAATGCACCATACGACCACGGGGAGACACCCTTCTCTTTGGCCTATGGAACCAAGGTTGTCATTCCCGTTGAAATCGAAGCCCCTACCTTTAGAGTTGCAAATTTCTCCGAAGATAACAATGAGGCCACTCTCCGAGCCGATTTGGACCTACTAGAGGAGAAAAGATGCAAATCGAGATGAGAAACGCCGTATACAAACAAAGGAGTGAAAAGTACTTCAATTCAAAAGTAAAGGAAAGAAGGTTCGTGTCGGCGACCTCATTCTAAAAAAAAGAGTAATCTGGGATTGAACCTAGCCGCATGAAACCGACACAGGAAGGTCCGTTTTTGGTCGAAGAAGGTCATGTTAAATAGAGCGCATACGAGCGAGTACTTAAGTGGAGAAAAGTTCGCACATCCATGGAATGTATCATATCTTAAGAGGTGCTATCAATAAAGTAAGTAGTTTGTGATTCAAATACGATTCGAGGACTTATCGTTTCATCCGATATTCTCAGTGAGCTCTCCTAAAGGGGGCAATTTTTATTCGTCTCGGCCAAGTGCGAGCGCCGTCTCATTTGCCTCGGCCCAAGATCCAAATGTCGTTTTGATCGTCTCGCCACGTGTCGGCGCCGACTACTCATCTCGGCACGTCCTTGCACGTCTAAATAAAGGAAGCTCGCCCAAAATGCGAGCCTACCCAAAATAAAGACTCGGCTTAAGTTCCGAGCATAGAACTTGGCAAATAAATTCAGCAGATTGAAGCCCACTACTTATGCCACATGAGCACCGAAAGCCGAGCCCTATACTTGGAAAAGTAAAAAAAAGGCAAGTAGAGCAAAAGCCATAGAACAAAAAAAGAAAGACGAGCACAATACTTAGCAAAATTTGAAAATATGAATACATGCACAAGTGACAAGGGAAGTTCCATTCATTAACAAAATATGTACAATGGGGGCCGGAGTCGTTACATCAAAAGGCTCAAGGCCATATAGCCTACAAAAAAGAAGAGAAAATACAAAAAGGACAAAACTGGAGACAAAGTGTTCGAGGTCCCAGAGGAGGAGGAATCTCAATGGGCTCACTGAAAGCCACTTCTTCCTCGGGAGGGGTGTGTCTCGGCCACCGCGGTCTCGGCAAAGCGGGGGACGAAAGGCATCAAGGTCGGCGCCCAACTGGGCAAGCTCCTCCTCGAGCTCGGCTACGGTCCTGCCAAAGCCTTGAGGTCTTGGAAAATCTCCCCGATCTTTGGTTGCGTGCCCGCAAGTCAAGATAAAGGAATATTCTTTCGAAATTTTATAAGCCCGGACGACCTCTACCCGATCTTCTTCAACCTGCCCGGGAGGCTTCATCCGCCTCCTTGTGCACTTTGGCTACACGCCTTTCCATTCCCTGTCGTGGCAAGTAACCACTTCCTCTAGCTCTGCGACCTTGGCCCGTAGTTCTTATTCGGCCTTTACGGCAACCTCCCTATCGGCGTTGGCCCCGACTGCGCCTCCTCCGCCTAGGTCCTCAAAGACTGCACCCCTTGGAGGGTGGCGTGAGCATCTTGTAAGTCCTGGTGGCGCCTCTCCAAGTCCTCCATCCCACCAATCATATGCCAAAGGATTCCGGTATTACGACCAGATAATCCCATGACATATTGGGCCTTCTCCTTCCGGCCAATCTCTAAGCAAAGCGCCGACACCCGTAGTCCAGGCCCGCGCCAAAGACGTCCCTGGCAACTGACCGCCTCCGGCAGATTCTTTATTTGCTCGTCGGTGGGCGTGGAACATTTGGCAAACTCCACGAACCATCGAGGCCGCGATCCGGCCATTCTTTTGCACCCCTCCTCTCTCTCATGGCTCGGTGGGATAAAGTGACCCTCCCGACCAAGGTCTTCCGAAAAGGTTCTCGGGAACCCACCCATTGGGATTTGTACAAGAGGCTGGCGGGGTTGGCCTGGTCCTTCCGTCTCGACCGGCTCCTCGATCACAATGCCCCATGTCTTCTTTGGAGTGGGGGATCCCTCCCTCCGGGATAGCATCGCAGGACCTTTGCCCGAGCGGATCTCTTCCCTTCTAGCCGCCTCGGCATTGATGGGTGGCTCAGCGGCCCCTAGCCCCACGGGCCGCAGTGTCTCTTACGCGGTGGAGGCGAGCAAAAACATCCACACCGCGCCCTGAAAAAATATTGGTTGAGTAAAGAACAAAAAGAGTTCGAGAATTGAAAACGAGTACGGACCTTGGGCCCCGGTTGGTCTGGTCGCTCAGGGTCTCGCACTTTCCCCGTAGGCAAAGGTGATGGACCCTGAGGCTGGCCATCGTCGGCGACGGCCTCGCCGCTCTGTCTGCCGACAGTGCCGTGCCAACTCGGGAGTTTGTCCTCCTCGCCCTCGCGGGCTTCTCTCTCGAGGATCCTCCTCGGCCTCCTCTTCCACTATTGTCGTCTCTCCCTCGGCCACCCTCTGGCCTCTGGATCGCGGATAGGGTAGACACCCTTGCAGACCGACCGTTTGGGTCGACAGTGCCCGGTAGCCAAGATCTTGATCCGTCTATCTCTCAACCCCATGGCCTGGATGTTGTCCCACCGGCGGACAAAAAGCGGCGCCGAAAGCCGATGGATGGAGGGTCGGTTCCTAAGTAAAGAAAAATCAAGGTTAGATAGACCCAAAATAAAAGGAAAAAAAGAGAGGAAAAGGAAGGATGTACTTTAAAGCTAAACGTGAACTCGAAGGGGGATGGAGGACGGATTCCTTCACCCCGACGCGAGTCCGCCACTCGTCTCTTACCCAAAACCACTTATCCTTCCACTCCTTTAAGGATTGTGGAAGGCCTTCGACCAGCCGTCTAGGTACTCGGCCTAGTGTGCACGTAATACCACACGATAGCGCGCCTGACCCAACGTCGATGGGGTCGCCTTCCAAACGAACAACTCATTCATCTCCGCGAACCGGGGGGGTACCCTTACGAGATGGAATAACACCGTAGTCCAATAATTCGACCCCAAGACGGGGGTGTACTGCGATAGGGGAGGCCCCACTTGCGAAACCACGGTGTGAGCACTAGCGGCAATGGGAATCGCAACCCGTACATGGCCGGGAACATGAACGGTCATACACCCCTCCCGGCGGGTGCCAGGGCACTCCACGCCGTCCGACAACCAAAAGTGAATGCCGGTAAAATCTGATACTTACGACGGGGCCGCTAATGGAATCATCGCATCTTTGGTATGTCGTTTAGAGTCGCAAGAGCCACCACCCGGCCCTCCACGTGTAGTCGGGTCCTCCTCCCCCGGCCATCTCCATGACGATGGCCCATATGTTATGCGGGCCTTACAACCTCGAGCCCTCGAGGCCTCATCGACCGCTTCTCATGCTCGTGCTCTTGCTCTTGGGGATTCATTGTTTTTCTTCATCTCGTTCGTTGACTGTTTTGGGATCGATGTTTAAAGCTTCTTCACCTGGGAATATTCGGGCTAACCTGTGCTCGTAAAAAATGCCTTCCGGTAGATGGTGGTAGCACGGGATCGAAGATGGTGTGTGTCTGTTCAAGTGGGTTTCGAAGGGGGCGTATGAGTCGAACTTGAGAGCTCAATGATCCGGGATGTGTGGTGAAGTTCTCTAACTGGAGAAGAAGAGACGGAAAGAAGGATCGGATGGGGGATCTTCTATTTCAATCTCAATACTAAAATTCGGTTTTGACTCTTCTCAAAATCAGACATATTTTCTAAGATATAAAAGAGAAGAAAAGATAAAAAGGGGAAGTACCTAAGTGTTCTTGAAGCTTCGTATTCTAGGCCGACTAAATTTCTATTCAATCTATGTTGATGTTGCTCGGAGAGTTATGAATGCAAAAGTATCAAATGAAAGAGGGAATGAGTATTTATAGATTAACTTCCTTGGAAGCGATCCAGTAGCGTCTTTTCAAAATTTGAAAAATTGTCATAAACGTCACAATCCTCTGCAGTAGTAGTCGTGTCCCCTCGTATCCTCGCGAAAAGGTCCAACAATAGAACGCCACGTGCGGCCATCATAACTCCTAATTAATGCGCCGTTTCGGGCATTAATTAATGATCGACAATCATCGTGACGTAAGACTTTTAAAGTTTCTCTTTCTCCATTAAGATTCATGATTAGCATTTAAAGTTTAAATCCGATTTCAAGAATCCTTCCTCGAATTAAACTTGGGGGCCATTGATGACACCAAGCCGAGCCGAAGCAGTTAGTCCACGTGGCCATTCAAAGACATTTGTATGTGGGACCCACAGGACAACGCGGACCGAGCGATGATGTCGGCATTGATGATGTGGCACAGGTTGGGCTCGGCTCCTTCGAGCCCAACCATGGCGGGAAATTTGTGGCGGGAAATTTAAAGGATAACTATCCGATTAAGGAAGGTTAAGTGCGCCATTAGACAAGTAAGCTAACACTTGTCATCATAACAACCAGGATGAGTTGACAAATGACAAACACTTGGCCAACATGCACGCTAGGGAAGGACAAGTGTCCCTTTGAAATTATTTTAGTATTAAGTGTAATAGTAATTATTAAATACCCACTAATGAGATGAGTATAAATAGGCATCATTTATGAGAAAAGAGACAAGAGAGAGATACTTAGAGAAAACGCTTGTAAAATCATTGTTGTAAGAGAATACCGACCAAAAATTTTTCTCTTGGCATCATATATAAAAGGGATTTAGCCCCGAACTAAAGCCTATTTCCATTTCCACGTATTACATTCTTGTACATATTTGCTTGTTGACCAAAACGCACATCAACAATCGTAAACAAGCTTTTGTTTAATATATTTTTAAATTATTTATTGCTTTATTGTAATGATATACATGGTTAAATTTATTATTTTTCAAAGTTTTGGTGTTGGGAGTCTTAGGTGTTTTTCTTTTTTACAACAACGAAATTGCATTTATATTAATCAAAATGAATAAACAATATACAAATCCTAAAGCCATACGAGAAATCCCCAAATAAATTCCACATTTCAAACAAGCAAAAAGGAGAAGGCAAACAAAAATAAAACTAGCGAGATATGATAGATCATAAAATATCGATTAAAACTCGAGTGAGTTGTGATTTTGGTTGGATAAATGTCTGTTTGCACTTCTAATCATGATTTGGCTGATCTACACAAAGCTACTTTATGATCTGGATCTATCGAAAGCGATGAAAAACAAACGAAGAGAAAAAATAAACCAATTCCCATAGAGAGGAGAAATCGATTCCCATCAAAAGGGAGAAATTAAAAAAAGGAAGAAGAAAGAAGAAGAAGAAAGAAACTATTACAAAGTCTCATGATAGTTTGGTTTTGTATGGGCAACATAGAGTTTTTCATTGATTAAGAAATACTTACCATATTCTTTAGTAATTAATGATTTCTCTCATTAATAATATATTAAAGTTGTTATTCTCGTACTTTTTTGTATTGGCATCCTAAAAACTTTTCCCCCAACCAATCTAACTTTATTGGTTAAAAATTGTCTAACTCCTTCAATCGCTTATAAAACCACACTTTTGATTTTACTAGATAGACAAACACTCTTATAGGATTGATATACGGGTCAATTAAAATCGTAAAATGAATCCTAAACTCATACCCACCGATATAGATGGTGGCATTTTTGTAATATTTTGGGCCAATGACATTTTTGTAATATTTAGGCATCGATATAATATTACTTTCTACTAAAAAAATTAGTTTTTCGAAAAATATTATATATATATTGAATGGAAAATGTTATAGTTTTATGTGAACAATATTACATGTTGAATGAAAAAGTATTACAAATTCAAATGAAAAGTATTAATAGGTAATCGAAAAGTATTTAGTAGTTCATATGAAAAGAATTAGTTTTTCCCCTGAAAAATATTATTATTTTTCCTAAATAGTACTCGAGTAGTTTCCCATAATATTATTAATTTTTCTTCTAAAAATATGAGTAATTCTCTACGAAAAATATCAAGTATGTAGTTCCACTAAATTTTGTCATTCTACGCAGTGCCAAAATGAAATTTAATTTTCCTAAATTCCACAACATATTCCCAAAAGTTTCTGCATCTTTTTCCGTTTCATAACTCAAATCTCTCTTTATTTACTATTTTTCTTCGTTCACTCTAACAATCACTTCACGTAAAGGGCCATGCACACCTAAAAGATTGAGTTAAAGATTGACATTTTTGGCAATAACACTAATATGTATGTTGATTTTCAAGTTCGTTAAATTATATTTAAAAAAAGATAGCTACAACATGACTTATGGTAAAGTAATAAAGACATACAAGTATACTATATTAAATAAAAACTCATAATTAAACAAAATAATCAATGAGACGGTCTCACAAGATATCTCTGTTTTAAAAAAAATCGCAATTTGAAGTTTCGGTTTGAAATTAGTGGAAAACAACAAAATACCGCATTGTGATTATCCTAGTTGCAACAACCATTAATTGCGTATTTATTTCGTGAATACGAATATGGATGGCAATGGGTAGGGTACCCACTAATTTAAGGCTATTCATACCCGAACCCTATAATATTTATACTACAATTACCCGTCCCAAATCAAATTAAGAAACTACATATATTACCCTTACCCATCTCAAATCCATCTCACGATGCCCGCGTCTCACCGTACCCGCCTAAAACCCGTTTATTTTATATAAAAACCTATAATTATATGAATATTTAGATAACTATTAAATGGACACCTACCACAAACTAATTATTATATAAGAAAATGCTAATATGTTAAATTCTTAATAAAGATAACAATTAACCATTTTAATTTTGTGAGTCACTACCTGGCTATCATCATTCATAAACTAAATCAAAAACATTACATAAATACAAATGTAACCAAAACATTCCTTAAAAGCGTAGAAACAACATTAGTACATCATTTAATTTATAAAACTACACTATCCAACATATAGTTTTATCAAGCGACAAAGATAAAACAAAGTTGATATGATCACAAATTTAAAATAAATAACAACTTTATGTCTTACTTGTACAAAATAAAAATTTGTGTTGGGCCACATGAAGAAATGTATAAAACGGGTTCGGGTAGTGGTGGGTATCCGAGAGGTAAAACTAGGGATGGCAAAATGACTTGTACAGACGGCACCCGCCCCGCCCCGTGACTCCGTGGTGGCGGGCGGGCGGATCGAGTATCACCTCCGCCCCGCGGGTACCCGCTCCACTCCGCCCCGTGCGATTATTTTTAATATATTTAATGTATATTGTACATGTATATTATATAAATAATATAGTTTTATGTATTTAATGTTATATTTAACATATATAATGACAAATTTTATAAACAATATGTATTTATAATACAAAATATAATATTAAAAATTATTAATAATATAAAATATACGATAAAAATAGAAAAAACAATAAAAAAATCCAACACTTGGTCACCCGCCTCGTGTAGGGGACGGGGCGTCTCAGTATTGAGATACCCGTCCCAAGATCGCCCATTGTCATCCCTAGGTAAAATCATATCCTACAGTATATAAATGATAGTAATTTTCATCCCATACTGCCCCAAATTCAAAAAAGACTACCCATGCCTATCCCACTAGGGTCGAGCGGGTGGGCACGCGTCTACCCGTCGCCGCCATCCCTAAATATGGGCCATGGGGTAAGGTGGGAGGTAACCTAAACTAATGCAAAACCTAAGGACCATATTGCAAAAACTTTTGGAATAATACATTTCATTTTCTCTCCACTTCCTCCACATCTAATCCGAACCAAAAATTCGCTCCTTTCCCTCGTTTTCCACTCTCTTACCCAACACGCACACACTACACACACTAACTCACCAAACTTTTCTCCATTAACAATATCAAAACCCTCATTTTCCCTCCATATCTGGAAATCGAAAACCCCAAAATAAGCTCTTCTAACTTTGTTAATTTGATTAACGCAACAAAACAATGGCTGGGCCTGGAGCTCCGGCACATGATGAAGTGGCGACGCCTCCCGCGGCGGCGGCGGCAAATGGCCAGATCGCCCGCCAGCAGCGGACTCCGCCAACGATGATCAGGCGCCAACTCCCCTTCTCGTCCATGAAGCCGCCGTTCGTTCCCCCTGATGATTATCACCGCTTCTCCACTCCCGCACGCGCCGTCGCGGATTGCTTGCCCGAAGCTATTGTGGTCAAGTCTCCCGTGCGTCGACCTCTATTACTATTTTTTTTGTTTTTCCTGTTTTCACTGCTATTTTTCTGTTCTAATTTTGTACGTTTCCTGAGCTATTAATATCTGAAATGAATTACTATTTTTTGTTATTTACTTGATGGGGTTTAATTGAATTGTAACTTGTTAAATGCAATCCATTCAACCTCCTAAGAACTCAGGTTGCTGGATTTTTCATCTGATGCCTGTATTTAGATCTGTAAATATTGATGGAAAAGTAAGAGATTTCTAATCGTCCATCACATACCTAAATGTGCTCACTGCCTTGAATCTCTCTCATGTTATATTTGCTACAGCTGAAACAATTTACGGAACCACCCTTGAAGTTCTCATGCCATTTTTACGAATCTCCCACTAATTATCATTTAGCGTCCTGGAAACCTTTTTCATAAAATTGATAGTATTGGCCACTTCATTAAATTGTGTAATATATGATAGGGAAAGCACCCACATTGCTTTTAGTTCAGGTGTTTGACAATCACAATACCGTTTAGCATCATAAACCAGAAGCAGTTCATTTGGGTACTGAAGTTCCCTAATGTCATTGGTATATTTATGTATACAGTACATAACAAAGTGCATAAGTGCTTTCGTTTGGTGTCTTTTGTGTTTGCTGACGTAATGTTCAATGGTGATTCTCAGCTTTTGAAGCGGAAGAATGGGTATGAAAACAATGAAGTTGGTTCTAGTGAGAGGACATCAAGTCCGGGATACAATGATAGGGTTAGCAGTCCCTTCCGTACACCAGTATCTGGGAAAGGAGGACGGACAAATGGCCGTTCAAAGGTCACCAAGAACAATAGATCTGTACCTTCAACCCCCGTCTCCAATGTTGGTGAGACATTTTCCCCTAAATTGGTCATGATTTGATCGCTAACTACAGAGAGCATATTAATACAAATTTTAATGTGGTATTAAGAAAATGACTTTCAATCACAAATACATATGATCTTTGATAGTTTCATTTGTATATAAACCAAATAACATTATCAGTGCACAAATTTGCAGATGCTCCATCTCCTCTTACTCCTGCTGCCAGCTGCCGATATGATAGCTCCTTGAGTAATCACGTCACTCTGCATTTGGGGTTAAAATCTTAAGCTGTAGTTGCACGAGTGTATTACTGATGAGTATCTGCAATATCTCTCAGGTCTTTTGACAAAAAAATTCATCACGTTAATAAAGCAGGCAGAACATGGTGAACTTGATCTAAACAATGCAGCTGATACTTTGCAGGTGATCAATCTTTTAGATGAATATGCATTTTTGGAGTATTTATCAGAAAATTTAACTGAAGTTCTGCTAAGCAGGTGCAGAAGAGACGGATATATGACATAACCAATGTGCTTGAAGGGATTGGCCTTATTGAAAAGAAGCTTAAGAACAGAATCCGCTGGAAGTAAGTCTGCTTAACTATGTTTTCTCTAAAAAAATACTACGGTATTTTTGATTTTGTGTTGCACATCTTAATTAAGATATGGAATGTCATCAAATTTGGAAACTTAATGGAAATCAATATGATTACTTGCCAGGGGACTTGATCCTTCAAGACCTGGAGAAGTGGATGGTGATGCCACTCTTTTGCAGGTAAGCAGGAGACATGCTTATTTCTGATGATTTTCATTTGAACTACTTTTCTTCCTTCTTGTGTAAGTCTATACATGAACTAGTAGAAACATACATGCTGTTGGCCTTTTGTTTTGTAATTTTATTTAGAATTTCAATTATGAGGAATAATGTATAAGTTTGGTCAGATTTGAATCATTGGCAATGTGTTATTCACTTCTTTCCTTGTGCAGGCAGGAATTGAAAACCTGTCCATGGAAGAAAGAAGTTTGGATGAACGAATAAGGTAACGGTTCATTCTTGTCAAGCGCTAGCCTATCATCGTAGTTTTATATTTTCTATGCTGATTCTTCAGAACCTTACAGGCAAATGCAGGAAAAATTGAGAGATCTGAGTGAAGATGAGAACAATCAAAAGTAAATTTTCATCGAACTAATACCATTACTTGATTAGAGTAGAACTCTTTTTCTCTTTGCTAATGCCGTTTGGTTGTTGTAGATGGGTTTTCGTAACTGAAGATGACATTAAGAATTTACCCTGCTTCCAGGTTCATTTCTTATCCTTCTGTGGTGTTTACACCTAACAATATTTATGTATTATGAGGTCAGGTAAAAGAAAAGGTGGGTGTACATTTCTTTGATTATGCAGTGCTCCGGATATAGTTCAATCTTTCAAGTGTTTTAACTTTTTTAAGTGTTAATTATGACAGAATGAGACCCTAATAGCAGTCAAAGCTCCCCATGGGACCACCCTTGAAGTCCCAGATCCTGATGAGGTATAGGAAGAAAAGCTGAGCTTACATGAACAATACTAATACACTAGTAATGCTTCTTGTCATTTAAGTAATTTCCATTTTTGTATATAGGCTGTTGATGATCCACAAAGGAGATACAGGATTATACTCAGAAGTACAATGGGTCCTATTGACGTTTACCTTGTCAGGTACCATGTTGACACTTTTGACTCCCATCTCGGTTAACCTCTTCATTCCACGAACTGTCATTTATCCTTTTTCCTCTTTCTGATGTTTTTCCATTTTGACTCAGCCAATTTGAGGAGAAATTTGAGGAGATGAATGGAGTTGAACAATCAACAAGCTTTCCCCTTGCCTCAAGTTATGGCTCAAATGAGAATCCAGCCATGGAAAGAGCCTCCTTTACGGAAACTTCCGAACAATATGAAGCTCATACAGAAGAGAGTCATGGACTTAGTTCTACTTTTGATGCTTCACAAGAATGTACTGGAGGAATGACAAAGATTACCCCTTCAAATATTGATGTGAGTCTGATCTCTCTGTCTGTATGAGTACATTTGACTTGGGTTAACTATTTGTTTTTCTTTATGGCTTCTTGAACAGAATGAATGAAATGTATCTGCCACATAAGTTAAAAGGTATTCGTAATACTGATTTTGAAGGATGATAACAGCTATCTGGTGCTATTTAGATTTTTCCAGTCCTAAAATACCTGATACATTGGTGCTCATTTTAATAGTTTAGGATAAAATTCAGAGGAGCAGTATTCTGAAAGATGAGATAAAGTGGTAACAACTAGCATCCTTAATGCTTCTTCCACTCCTTTCCTAGTTTTCTCTACCTAAATTTGATCTTGATTATAGGCTTTCTCTGGTAAAGTTATATTCCTTAATGGTTGCATTGGTCTTGCGTAAAATGCTGCAACCTAAATCATTTTATGCTCCATTTGGATTGATAGATTTGTAGCTAAGGATTTCAATTTCATAATAACAAATCCGTTGAGGTTACTTGGATGAAGTCATTCTATAATGGATCTTAACCATTGGAAGCTACTTTTGGATTCATTTTGGAGGATTTCAAATTCATCTTAGATGGAGTCATTTGAAATCCTTCCCCCAAATCCTCCCTTCTAAATGCAACCTCAGATTTTATTGACTAGAGAGTCTTGTGCATTTTTCGTTGCAGTTCAGAGACATTAAATTAGGAATATATTGATCTAAGGATTCTATTGAATCATCTTGTGTTTTTGCTTTTTTACAGAGTGATGCAGACTATTGGCTTTTATCAGATGCAGATGTCAGCATCACAGACATGTGGAAGACAGATTGTATCCTTTGTCCAATTACTCATTCGGTTTTCCTATTTTTTTTTCTTTTTTTCTTTTCCGAGACATATTGTTTGAATGGTTAATTCTTTAACTTGTACGACAGCTGGTGTGGAGTGGGACGGGGTAAATATGCTTGTTGAGGAGTTGGAAATGACTGCTATTGATATACCAATAGGTCCAAGACCACATACTCCACCGGCTGGTGTTGCTGATTTACCTCCTGTTGTGGACTAACCACCTAGATGATTGCTGTTGTGTAATTTATCTGGCCAGCTGGCTTATGTGAACTTCAGATGGTAAATGCTCTCCCTGCATTGCTATTCTCATCTACAAAATTTCTGAAAGATATTGAATATAGGGATAATTACAAAAACTACCCCAATGTTTAACCTAATTACAAAAAAGTCCAGTTATCTCTCAAAATTACAAATATATCTCCTTGATGTTTGTATTTACCTAACAAATACCTTCCTCTCGAAGCCTTTTGAGGGTGCAATGTTGTAAGCTAAAAACAAAGTCAGGGGGTATTTGTAATTTTAAAAGATAAGTGGATTTTTTTGTAATTAGGCTAAACCTTAGGTGTAGTTTTTGTAATTAACCCTTGAATATATTGGCCAGGAGCTTAGAAAATTGCAAAAGAGGATTTGAAGAAATCAAATTGGTGAGGCACTGGGAGCTATACCTCTAATGTACAGCTGAACAATTGCTTGACCTCCAATTTC
The DNA here is from genome assembly GCA_016081115.2 of Rehmannia glutinosa. Lineage (NCBI taxonomy): Eukaryota > Viridiplantae > Streptophyta > Magnoliopsida > Lamiales > Orobanchaceae > Rehmannia > Rehmannia glutinosa. The sequence goes on from JABTTQ020002046.1 coordinate 1,346,220, forward strand.
CGGAGGTTAATAATCATCACTTATTTATATTTTACATGTAATGTGGTGGATTGCCTGAGATGGGATGTGTGTGACATTGGGTAAACCAAAATTCATGGACACTGAAATTACCTGCATTATTTCATCATCATCATCAATCGCACCTTATCCCACTATGTGGGGTCGGTGGTGTGAAGTTTATAGTGTTAACTAATTGTCTAAAATTAGTTAACACTACAAATTCACACAAAAAGTAAAGTCACAAAGTTTTACGCCGGATGCCCTTCCCGACGCAACCTTCATACTAAGGAGAAATGAGATGAAATTCCAAAACCATCATTATAGGTTTTTCCACTTGCATGGAAAATATGATGAGACGGCGATGAGTTGAGATAGTTGCTTAGTCATGTCCCATTACATGATTGATATTGTAAAATCAACATGTATATCATGGAATTCATTTGCTGTATGAAATTCATTTGCAGAGAATTGGGAAAAATAAAGGAATATAATATATATATATATATAATATATTCTGCAAAAACATTAATATTGTGATCGTTTTTTTGTGTGAAAATTTGTTGAGATCAGATGGATACTTTTACGGATTAAAACACGACGTGCCCAAATAATTTAATATAGTTTATTTCGTCAAACTTCACAATATGAATTATTATTTCAACTTTCACGAGTAATTTGAATTTCTAAATATAAAAATAGTTGAACTAACTATTGTATATCAAATTGTTCTCATTAATTTTGTTGGCAAATACTGAAATTTTGTTTTCCAATCACTGTTTTTTCTTTTCTTTTCATAGACGCAGAAAGTTTAACATGTCTCTCAGGTGCAATACAAAAATGCCTTTTATTAGTAACAGCCATATAAAATATCAGCTAAAATTTTCAGGTAAATAGTTGGAATGCATAATAAACAAGAAAATTGCAGTACTGGTCTTATTAGATTTCGGGCATTGTGATTTTAGTCTCATGGTTTTAAATAGTCCCATTAGAAATGTTTTATTGTAGAATTAGTCGCGCGTTAGTTCTTCCATTAGTTTTTGTTTTTTTTTTTTTTCGCAATTTCGGTCCTGTAGTTAACTTTGTGACTAAAAGAGAAAAATTATTACTAAAATCGCAAAATGAAATTAGGACTAAAATGAAATCGCAATGACCCTATCCTATATGATCAAAATTGCATTTTTCTTCCAAATAAAATATTAAAACAAAAAGCTGAACCAATTTTTCACATTTGCTGTCATTTGATTATTTATTTAACTTTAAAATCATCATTCAATAAGAAAATGTTAAACGACGAAAATTGTATGATCAGTACATTTAGTTAAAGTTTCATACTATATTACAATTCTAAACTGATGTGGTTTCTTTTATTCATATATTAAAGAAACAATCAAACTTTTTGTTGTTTTAGTAGTATGTGATTATTTTTCATCTTATACTAATTTTCTTGTATATGTTCGAGTCCGTCGTCAGAAAATGGACCAAAAGAACTATTTCTCTTTTTATTGTACATGTGGAATGTAACATTTTTTTCTTCTTTGTGATACTAATTGTAATGCTTATTTTGTAATATAATTGATTAATATAATATTCATTATGTAACTTTTTTATTTAGTTGAATTTGTAGTACTAAAAAATAATTATATAAATAAACAAATTGGTTATAATTATAATTATAAATAAAGGTGAGAATAAAATATTCATTATATTTATTGGACTGGTTCAAGTGGATTGGAGATTAATTTATGTAATAAATTTAAAATTCCCACCCCAGTATGTGGACACAGGTCACATAGTCAACACAATTTTGCATCAAATATAAACCATGGTAATAGTATTTTTACCACTATCATTTACCTAATTTTGAAAGAGTAAAGTGAAACAAAACAAACCATCATTTTACCTTCCCAGTGCAGGCTGCTGAGTCCCCACAGGTCAAAAGACAGCTCAAAATCATCGAACTGAAGAGGATCGCAGAAAACCTCTCTTTCCGAACAATGGCGATGCCAAGACTATCAATAGTTTTTTTCATAGCACTATTTAGCATAATTTCTTTGGGGTATCCGGTAGCGACTCAAACAACGTGTTCTCGCCGTGCAGCGACGCGTCGGTGCAGAGGTCCGACGGTTTTACATTTGGGATCGCGTTCGCAGCGAGAACGGCGTTCTTTTCCAACAACACTCAGCTGTCTCCGTGCGACCGCCGCCTCTCGCTCTCCTCCGGAAATTCTCAGGTCGCCGTTTTCCGCCTAAAGTCGACGAGATCTCCCTCCTCACCATCAATACCTCCAACTTCTTCCCGGTACTTACAAGTCTGCGTATATACTGATACTTAATAATTGATTGATTGATTGAGCGTCACATATGTTTGATGATCATTACTTTATTTTTTTAATTTTGAAGAATTTCTGGTTTTGCCTTTTCTGGTTGACTGGTTGGATTTTCTGGATTAGTTTGTTGATATTGTTATGTAGTTTTTTTTTTTTTTTTTTTTTTGAGGGGAAAATTCAACTTCATTCAGCTAAGAGGATTGCTCCTCGGAAAATACAAGATATTGCAAGTTGGGAGGTATGTCACCAACATGATATCCATTACATTCATCAGAAAACGCAAAACGGGCCAAATTATGAGCTAATCCATTGGCACTCCTAGGAACAAAATTAAAAGAAATTGAGTCAAAATCAGAACACATAAATTTGATGTCCTCCATAATGCTCCCCAAATACGAGAGGTTGCCGTGGCCTAACTTCAATCCATTTATCAGTTTGAGGCAATCCGATTCAACCTGTATTTGTCTAAGATTAAGATGTCGAGCTATCTTAATTTCTTCCCCGCACGCCAACGCTTCGCCACCTCGATATCAAAGTGCAGGGTAAGGTGCTTGGACACCGTTTTGCACAATATTTCCATCGTGATTTCTAAGAACCGCTCCTAGTCCAAAGGCCAATGTTTCGACAAGAGAGGCATCGAATTAATTTTTATGATTCCTGGTGGGGTTTAACCCATTCTTGTGCAATTGCAGTGTTATGGTTGATGTGGCCAGGTGATTTGGCTTGTTGGAAATCTTGGAGACACCTCATGGTGTAGAGAAACAATCCTGGTGGGATAGGACTTTGCTTTGAAAAGTTAAAACATTTTTCTAGCGTGCCATAACTCCCAGGAGCATGGCAAATAAGCACCGAATTCGTGATTTTGTATCTTCGAGATCTCGAATATGAAGTCTGTTATGGATGCGATTTTGTGTCCACCAATTGGTACATCTGTCTAATCGAAGCAAAGAGGCCCTCCAAAGAGAAATTGCTCCAAGCGCAATCACGTAAGGCATGTTGTTTGTTTCCATGTGATCGTGGCATCTAATGCAATATGGATTTACGTCCACCTTTTTTTGATTAAATTTTGTCCCCGGGGAGGATACCATTAGTTGCTTTCCATAGGAATACGGACCTTTGGTGGAACATTTAAGCGCCATATCCACCTCCAAATATTCGAGACGGGTCCCAAATGAGAAGCGCACATTGTGTTGCTCTATCAATGGAGAGTGCAATTTGGTATCCTGATTTAACACTGTAAAAACCATTTGTCGAGTAGTGCCACACCAATCTATCAATTCCTCCGGAATTTCGAAGTGGTATCGAGAGGATTTGCTTAGCTTCTGTTTTTCGAGAAAATCTCATGTATGGCTTCAGAGTTCCATTCGCGTCGCCTGGTAACATAAGCTCGCCGACTTTTAAATCCATTGGCCAATCCGATTATTTCGTGATGGTGGAAGTTCCCGCATTCCTGAAGCCACGGGTCGAGCCACACTCGTGTTTTCTCACCATCTCCAATACGCCAGCGCAAACCCTGCAATAACACCTCTTTACTAGCCATGATGCTTTGCCAAGTAAAAGCTGGGGTTGTAGCTCTTCATGGCATTCAAGAATGTATCATGTGGGTAATAACGAGCTTTTAGAGTTCGGCGAGTAGTGAGTTATCATCATTTAGAAGTCTCCAACCTTGTTTTGCTAGCATAGCTTTATTGAACGCCTCAATGTCTCTAAAACCCAGTCCTCCTTCCTTTTTAATGTGCATAGTTTTCGCCAAGAAATCCGGTGAATTCGCCTTTCATCTCTTCTTTGTCCCCACCAAAATCTCGCAATGAGAGAGTTTATTTTCTCGACATACCCCCAGGAATTAGGAAGCAACTCATGAGGTATGTTGGTATTGCTTGTGCCACACTTTTGATAAGTATTAATTTTCAGTAGTAGATAGAGTCTTCGCTTTCCAATCTTTCGATTTTTGTTCACCCGATCTATGATTCCTTGAAACAGTGACTTTTTTGGAGCGGGCCATCTTGGCGGGATGCGGGTATATAAGCATGTTTATGGACCCCCAATTGATTCGCAAGGATCGGGCCAATGTGTGGGGATGCCTCGATGAAATTCAGCTCGGATTTTTCAAAATTTACCATTTGTCCGAAGCTTCACCATATGTGCTTATGATACTTTTTATAACTTCAATCTCCTTCATGTTCGCTCTTCCGAAGATAATGCTATCATCGCAAAAAATAAATGGAAGATAGAAGGGCCCTTTTGCATATTCTAGCACCATGTAGTTCTCCTTGAGATTCTCGATCGCGAATTAAGCGAGAAGGCTTCGCGGAAGAGAAATAAGTAGGGGGATGGGGGTCGCCTTGGCGAAGACCCCTGAGGGGTGAAAGGGTGAACCTGGCAATCCATTAGTAACATTGAATATGAAACAGAGTAACACATCTCATTATTAATGAAACAATTGAGTTAGGGATTCCCATTTTTAGCATGGTTTTTTCCAAGAATACCCACTATACTCGATCATGTGCCTTGCTCATATCAAGTTTAAGTGCAAAAGTCCCTCTTTTTTGTGCGTTGTTGGATTTCATAAAGTGAAATATTTCAACGCTAACAATGCATTATCGATAATTAGTCTTCCAGGACAAAAGCCGATTGACATGGGTGAATGACATGAGGCAAAATTCTTTTTAAACGGTTCGCAATGACTTTTGTGATTATTTTAATAATAACATTGCACAAGCTAATAGACGAAAATCACTCGGGGACTCGGGCATCTTTTTTTTGGGTATAAGGGCGATATGTGTTTTGTTAAGAGGGAGGATCCACACCATCATTAAGAATACTCGAATCACGAAATAACATCACTTAATAAGAGAGAATTGTTGGTAAAATAGAAGCGGGCATACCGTCAGTCCCGGGGGCCTTAGATGGGTGCATTTGGTTGATGCCGCCACAATTTCGGCCTTCATTGAAAGGTGCACTAAGGTCATTGTTAAGCTCCTCTGTCATTTTATTCTCGATGGCGTCAGGACTCTTTCCATTCAAGATCAATTGAGGATTTAAAAAGGCGTTGGAAGTATCTCTTAATAATCGTGGCTATCGATCGTGTTCTTCCTTTATGTTCCCACACTCATCCCAAATTTTGTCAACGGAATTACGTTTTTTCCTTTCGGCCGCCACTTGGTGAAAAATGCGGTATTCTATCCCCATCATGCATCCAATTAGTTCGTGATCTTTGGAACCACATGGTCTCTCTCTCCTCATGAGCTCGATATTTTATTCTCGAGATTTTTGATGCGAGAGATATTTTCACCGTGGGGGGTAAGGATTGGGTTTTTGTAGTTGCTCCGCACAAGTGTGATTTGATTACGTACATTGCCGAAATGAGATGCTTTCCACGATAGTAAGGATTTTCCAAGTCTTTGAATTTTGAGATTTAATTGGGAAGGGCATAGCATGTCATTGGTAGCCGAAACCAGGCTTCTTGGATAAAGGGTTTGCAAGATTCTTCAGAGCCACATTTTTTCAAATCGAAAATCCGCGGTTTTTCTCGTTCTTTCTTCTTGCGATTTGAGCAAGAAATTACCACCGGGCGGTGGTCGGATGCAACCCTTACTTGATGTTTAACCATATAGGGGAATTTACCCACCCGGTGATGTTGGCGGCTGCTCTGTCGAGCCTTTCTTGGATATTAGCATCTTGAGGTTGTCCGTTTGTCCACGTGAATTGGTATCCGTCGTGAGGGAGCGTCAAGATTGCACTCGGCTAGCGTTTCTCAAAGCTAGTAACTTCTTGTCATCTTTTCGTCGTCCCAGTTTTCTCAGTGGTAGAGAATCTCGTTGAAGTCAGAGACATAACGAGGATGATCATCGTGCGTCTGAAAGGCTTCTAATTAATTCCCATGTATTTGTTTTTGGTTTTTCTTCGGCCACCCATAAACACACGTAAGTCTCAATGCTCGATGAACTAACGCCCCCGATAATCTGCGTCTAATGTGGTGTGTCGTTGAGAACTAACTCTAAGCGGTAGACTATCCTTCCACATAAGACAAAGCCCACCTCTCCGCCTCCATTACTCCTATCACGATTAACAATATGGTAATTGGGTAAATACGATAATTCACAGATCTTGCTCATTTCATCTTCGTCTAACTTGGTTTCCATTAAGAAAACCACGGTGGGATCTTTTTATGGATATCTCGTTTAAGCACTTGGCGTGCGAGGGTTCCCAAGCCTCGCGGTTCAACTAAAACAACTCATTGAGTTCGCGGGGCTGCGTCTCGGCGATCTCGCCCGTTGAAGTGTAGGTACATGGAGCATCCACAATTTGAGACATTTTGGATCTTTTCTCGGGGTTTCTTTGCGCTCGGTTCATCCCGGTGTAGGTGTGTTTGCATGTTTGCGTTTTTGGTGGGTGTATGAGGTGGGTTCGATGGGGGTGGGTATTTTTGGTTGTTTACGTCCACGTTTGCGGTGCCGTGTAGGGGAGCTAGAATTGGTTGGGGTAGACATATCTAGTATTGGAGGGAATATTGGGAGGGTTGTGCTATTCTCGGATTTGTCTGCATCGGGTTCTGCGGCGAGTCTTTTGGAGGTAGGAGGGATATTTGCGGAACAACTTGTGAGGGGGTGGCGTCGAGAGGGTGCTTTTTGGGGATATGAAAAGCATGGGGGTAATTGTTGGTGGGCTCGAGCTAGTGGGTGCATGTTTTTGGTTTATTTGAGGTGAAGTTTGTCGGGTAGTTTTTTGTATTATGGAAGAAATGGCTATATTTGTGTAGGATTCTTTTTGTTGGACAATTATTGGTGGGTTTGAGATAGTGGGTGGGGTTATGTGGTTTATGGGGATGTTAGTGGAAATTGCAGGTTGTAAAGGTGGGGTGGTGGAAAGTTGAGGGCCCATTATGTTTGTTGTGGGATTGGTAATTGTTAAGAATTCCAAAGTGGGGAGGATTGAAAGATTTTCAAATCCAGTGGTGGGACACGTGGGTTTTGGTGGTGGGTTGGGTGTTGGTGGGATCGGCTTTTGGTCTTTGGCTAGGTGGGCGGGTGGGCTCTACCATTGTCTCAAGTGTTCGGGCTATTGGTGAGGTTTTTAGTGGAAGATTCAACTGGGTTTCGGGCTCTTTTGAATGGTGATGCTTTCGGTCGGGCCCGTACTTTGCGTCCGATGGATGCGGAGCATCATTACTATCATAGTTATCACAAGCTCGGTAATGGTGTCCGATTAGTCCGCAACCATAGCAATAACCAGGTAATCCTTCATATTTGAGAGGATCCCGTAGAGACTCCTTTTAGTTTTATTGTTATACCACGTACCAGGGGTTTTGTTATGTCAATTGCTACTTTGCATCTTGCTGACTTTCCAAATAAGCTATCCGGTGAAGGATCCCATGCCTCGAAGCTGCCGACTTGTTTCGCGATCAATTGTATTGTTTTTTCATTCATGCACGTGACAGGGAGGTCGTAGACTCGTATCAAAAAGAAGACTCGTAATATTGAGGGTGGATGGTTGTTGCATTCTGTGATAGGTTTGATGGCGAAAAGGAAGCCTTCAAAATGCCATGGTTGATTTTTAAGAACCCAATCTCGATCACGGTGTGTGCGACAACTTGGCGAATAAGAACAAATTGTTCCCCGTTCGCGGTGTAAAACCCTTCCTTGGTTTCCAGGATTTCTTCATGGTTTCCATTAGATAGTAGGAGTTTAGGGTTTTGTTGGTGTAGAGTTTTCCCGCTAGGCAGACAGAAGAGGCGCCAGTTGCACTATGATTTTCTGTATGTTCGGCATCCAAGTCAAGTATCTCGGCCTCCTTAGATGTGAGATCAGCCATTTTAAATCCTCAACTGCTTGTTATGGAAGAGAGACCTGCACGTCACCTGAAAAAACGAAACAGATAGAACAAAACTACAACCCTAGAACAAACCTAGACAATAAAGTTTAAAATTCTGGCACACACTGTGGAGAAAGAAAGGTTTTATGGGGATACCTAAAAGGGAAAAAAGAAACTGAGGAATTAACAGGACACACAAGAGTAAAGAGATTGGAATAACAAATCTAAGCTACCTCTAAAGAGGGACTACACTCGGGGAAGAAACCCTAACAAACCCTATCGAGAGGGAACCCAGCTCCTACATGATGAGGAGGACAACAGGGGTTGAGGCATTTAGTGCATAATTACTAAACCCTGATATTGTTATGTAGTTGATGTGCGAATGTGTTGTAAATTTGTCTGCCAGAGAATTATTATTTGCTTATCGTTTGTTACTAACTTTCTGTTGTTGGGAAAATTGGAGATTGTCGGATTAATGAATGGAAAAAGGAAAAAAGAAGTTGGACTGAATGGAATGAAATTTGTTATGCTTTTGGCCGATTACCAACAAATATATGTTATAGTACATGTTGTGATTGGAACATACTCTGACAAAAATGTGCTCAAGAAATCGTGTTGACAAATGAGATGAAGTCTATTGACTAATTGCATCGATATGTTCAGATCCTGTTACTTGCATCTGTATACATTTATTGAGAGATATCTTAAGTGAATCTTGGGGTGTCTTGGGAAAGAAATCTAAAATTGTTGGTGCATAGAGCAAAGTTTAGTCCTCTATATTGGTGGAAGACATAGCGTATTCCCCCATGACAATGTAAGTGTAGTCTAATGCGGGATGATTCAATATCTAATGAAATATAATGAATTTCTTGTTTTTTCTCATATTGGTAATACTTGGGTTTATTTGGAGGACCTGTTTATTGTGGGAACTCTGGGATGTTTTATATTTAATGGAATAGAATGAATTTTTTGGTTTTGTCATATTGGTTATACTTGGATTCATTTGGAGGACCAGTTTATTGTGGGGACTTACAGATTAGTTGCTACCCTTTTTTATTACTTTATCTCCTTTACAAAGGGATTGGATGGAGATTTACTACAGAGCAACGGAGTTCATTTGTGTTAACACTCCTCGTGTGATCCTCAATCATATTCAAGAAGATGGTTGAGCAACTAAGTCCTTGCTATCATTAGTCAATCAAATGAATTTCCTTGGCTCCTGCGCGTGGTACTATTTTGGTCTTGAACCTCAAAGTAAGTTTGTTTAGGTTCTTGTCGTACAATTGCCGACCTGAAGTCGTGTAAATCAGTATTGTCATTTTTAATCTGTCTTGTGAAGTAGAGTAGTAGTTTCAAAGTCCTTAAATTAAGAAAAGTCAACATACAGCTTGCAAATACTTATTAGACTAGTCCATTGTGTGGTTTTACATTGCTATACATCTGAAGTTGTTTGAATGGTTTATAAGGGCTTGGTTGTCTACTATTTGGCAATATGCTCCTCGAACCATTTCTTGAGCTCCAATGCATAGAGAAGCTTGTTAGACTCAAGTCCAACACTAAGTTTGTAATATTTTTATTTATCTTTTGTTAAATTTTGGGGTTATCAAAAAAATGTTGGTAATTATAAATTGGTCAAACAGTATTGGTCATGTGTTAGGCATAGCGTTGCAAACTCCCCAAATCAAAGAGTTTGTGCAGCTTTACACAACTAAAATTTTATTGTTCAAAGGAATCAGTGGTACGTAGAAACCATACTCATGAAGGATATGGTTTTTACAAGGAATGTATCTGATTGGTCCTTACTTTTGGTGAGTATATGCAGTGAGCACTGAGCAGTGATAAAAAGTATAGCAGTGAGCACTGAGCAGTGATAGTGGTTTGCCGGTAATAAGTCATCGAAGGTTGGAGGTATTTTAGACTTTTTTATTAGACAAGGTGTTAATGAGTTGGATTCTTGATGGTCTCTGCCGAGATGTTCATGTTGGCAGTTAGATGTGGAGGAAAGAAAGAGAGAAGACATTGTCGTATAGATGTTCTTTTTAAGAAGTCAAGTATGAAACTTTATCTGTTTCAGCAGTCCTGAGCAGATGATATTTTGGTGCGGGAGTGGTCATTAGTTGTGAAACAGCCAAAATCAGGAGGTGGCAATTTATTTTCAGATGGGATACATTGCCTTTGCTGTAAGGGTCTAAAATATGACGCGAGACGTGAGGTATGGCATTTTGGAGCATCCAAAATTTTCTCTTCTGGTAAGGGACTTTTTTTTTTTATGAAGGTACCATCACTGTGCACAATTCTTTCGACAGAATTATTAAGTGCGACAAAAAACTATAATAAAAATATTTTCCTCTCAGTACGCTATTACTACGACAATGCTTGTGTCCTCTTTACTTACATTTACTAGCACATTGACATAAATAATATTGCGTAGAGTTCGACTGACTTGGTTTACATGGTAGCTATCTAATACCATAGTTTTCTTTTTCTTTTATTTTTTTTTTTTTAAATTTGCACAAATTTTTCCACGCTATATATATTCATCTCCTGCATTTTTCCCCTCAAAATTGTCCAGGATTCTGTTGGAGGTTATATGGTGGCATTTGCTGGTCGAAGATATGCTGCACGGTCAATTCCTGCTTTTGTTGCGAACAGCACATACATTGTCACCAGTTTCACTCTGGTAAAGGAAGTTAGCCCTTACCATTACATTTCGCTCAAGAATTTATTCATTTCCATGTTCAGCTGGATCATTCTTATTTTGATGCAGGTTCATGAATTTAAAAGGGAGGCTGGAAAACTTGTTCTGGAAAAGAGATGGCTGTTCTTCTTGCTCGGGCAGAACAAATTTTGTCTGCCTTAACAATCAAGACTGTGCCATCAGAACCAGTAGCTGTAGAAATCGAGGCGGATCTGTAGATTGTAGCCTCGGGATACAACTGGCATTTTCTGGCACGGATAAGCACGAGTCAGTTTTGAACTCATGGTACGAAGTTCAGAACCTTCGTCAATATTCCCTCTACGGCTTATATTCAAATCTCAGAGATTCTCTCACCAGTCAGTACAACAGAATTTTCTAATTGCATCATTTTTCATCATGCTGTAATTCCCGTTTTAAGTGTCATTTCAAGCTTCACTTTATGTTGTTTTCTGTATTTTTCGTAGTCGTCATGGTTGTGTAAATTTAAATGTATTCACCCACCGGACATTGTGTGAGATTTTCCACATACATTGATGTTTTGAAGTTGATTTGGTAGTTATTCACTTATATGTTCACCTGAGGAAAATTAGTGTCAATTACTAAAACTACCACTAAGGTTTAGCCTAATTACATAAAACTCTAGGGCGTCATTTGGATTGATGGATTTGAACTTTGAAGTTGAGGATTTCAAATTCTTAATAACAAATCCAACGAGGTTGTTTAGATAAACTGATCTTGCAATGGATTTCAAATCTTTGTAATTTTTTGAAGTCATTTTGGAGGATTTCAAATTCATAGTATTAGGAGTCGTTCAAATCCTTTCCCCAAATCCGTCCATCCAAAATGCAACATAGTTTCTTTCAAAATTTAAAATATTCCTTACAACTTTATTTGGATTGATGGTTTTGAACCCACGGATTTTCAAATCCATAGTAACAAATCCATTGAATTTTTTGGATATGATGATTTTACAATGGATTTCAAATCCTCATATTCTATTTTTGGAGTCGGTGTGGTGGATTTCAAATCCATCTTGTTTGGAGTCATTTGTAATCTTTTCCCCAAACCTTCCTCTCAAATCCAAATCCTCTCATCCAGATACAACTTTGAGGTGTTACAAATAAGTAACAACTCTTCGATGTTTGTATCTGCTTAACAAATACTCTGTTACAAACAAACCCTTTGAGGTTTGCTTACTACTGAAAAAAAAAATCACAATAAATTTTGTCTGGGGTCTTTCACCGTAATCTTCCAATGCCCATCAGGAAAACTAGCATTCTTAGCTCTCTGTCTATACGTTCGAATCCTAGCATCCATTTTAGGAGTTAAAGAACAATACTGTCTCAGCTTCTTAGGCATTTTATCATAAACATGCCACCACTTCTCATGAGCTGAATCACTTGCAAATTGTTGACCTTCAACCTTATCCCAATTACAATCATAGTCTTTGTAACACATCCATGGCTTCAAACCAAGGTAGTGTACCGTATACGTATCGTCTCGTATTCGGTGTACATAATCAGGAACAGATCCGAAGAACTTGAGATGATTCAGCTTGGCCGGAAGACGGTGCCACCAGGGGAACATCTCGTTCAGAAAACCCTGATCACCACCGTTATACGATTCCACCACCGACCTCTTCCTCATTAGGGTTTCGAATGTACACGTGGACGGCTCTACTAACATCAGTCCTGAGTTGAAAATGTGCCTATCGTTTCCAGCAGCTGAGATTTGCGGGTAAACGAAGAACTCATCCAAATTTTGGGTCGCTATGAGATCAGAGTCGATGAACATGACTTTGTCATACTCTATGAGTTGCCAGATTCGGAGCTTGCTGTAGTTCCATTCGTTGTAGGCGTTTTTCTTGGAGTGAGGGCTTCGTATCCGTTGGATTCGTTTGATTTTCCACCCGGCTGATCGGAGACCATCGATGGATCTCGGAGATATGTGATCGTCGGCGAGCAAGACGAGGTCCTTGGTTGAGTTTGATTGGATGATGCTTTGGGCTAGGGCTATTGCACCACATACATAGGCTTCTGATGAATGTAGTACTGTAACATATGCCTCTCTTGGCTTCTGGATACTGTAATTTTTGCTTTTGTCACTCTGTCTTCCCCATAATTCTTCACCTGATATTCAGTCACAGCAAAAACTAACATAAGGAACATATACATTAAATTACAAAACTACCCCTGAAGTTTAGTTGAGTTACAAAAAAAAAACAATTATCTTTCAAAATTATAAGTACCCCTTTAAATTATTAGAAGCACCCTCTTAAGGTTTGTATTTACTTGATAGAAACAACTAACAAAAGTTAGATAAAAAGTAAATTACAAAATTACCTTCAGGATTAATCTAGTTAGAAAAAATCCAGTTATCTTTCAAAATTAAAATACCCCTTTAAATTATCACAAGCACCCCTTGAGTTTTGTATATTCTTAACAAATACTTCCCCTCGATAAATGCAATTTGTAAAATTGAAACAGATATCAAGTCGGTAATTGTAAATTTGAAAGATAATTGGATTTTTTTTTTGTAATTAGACTAAGTCTCAAGGTTATTTATTGTAACTAATCCTAATATAAACCAAGGCAATCAAGAAAAAAATGAGACAAGTATTGAATGGAAGGAAAAAAAAGCCAAACATATAAGTTATAACTAACCAGATTGTGCAAATGGAGGGCTAATTTGGCAACTCCCCACAGGCATAACCACCTTCTGTTTAATCCTCCTAAGTTGAGGTTTGTAAACCCAATAATCCCCAAAATGCCAAAAAATGTCATCACATCTAAAAATCTCCCACATAGGGCCACTTGAGCCTATAAACACAGCAAAAATTGGTCTATCAACCCCATTTCTCTTCCTCCCACTTCTCACTAACAAATTAGCCACCACCAAATTTACTTGCAACCTAAAAACATCCCTCAAACCATCTTCCTCACAAGGAACCCTAGCAACCACCACATCCAAATCTTGATAGTCTTCGAATTCCGGCATCGGAATTTTCGGACAATTTGAAGGTGCGTTCTCATCGATCCACTCCGGAAACAAATCGGACCATCGCACGCCATCCTTAACCGGGACGAAATTTACCCTAACCATTTTCGTCCGTTTTTCCTTCATTTTCGTTGCATCCATGTTCACGAATCCTACGTTGACCGTGTTTTCGTCTCCGAATTCTCGCGCAACGACTTCGAACCACTTGGGATTGTTTCTTGCTAATTTAGGGTATGTCATGGCCTTGTTTTGGAAATCATCATGAAGTTGTCTAAGGTAGTGTATGGTGAAAAGTAGAAGGGCAATCAAGAAAAGAATGAAAGGAAATGTGAAAGGCTTATTCTTTGGTTTGGAGGGCTTGGAATAAGCCATTTAATTTTTGTTAGGTTTAATTTTGTTTCTTCAAAAAATGGTGGAGTTGAATGTGTTTATATGTAGGTGCAAATTAAGAGCAAAAGGTATAGAGTGCATGGATGCACGTTGCAAAGATTATTATATTTCGTGTCTAATCCGTTTGGTAGTTTTTATAGTATTTTGCTTAAGTTTTCTACAATGCGGGTGGCATGTAAGAGATTTGAATATTCTCTTCTAACTAAAAGTTTCCAAATTTCTTATAAGCCTGCAAATTTTGATTAGGTGTTTGATAAAATATTATGATCAATGATTGAGAGTTTATGACATGTATATAATATATATAGTAAATATTAAAGTAAAAAGGATGCAAAGGTTTTGAAGTTCTTTTTAATGATATATATTGCAATAGATACTTAGAGGATGTGGGCACATATGTATAGAACATATAATTGATCACTTAATGGCTGTAAAGTTATCAAAATGAAATTATATTCTCCAACACTTTTTTTTTTCTTTTTCTGTTTCTTTCTGAACATAAGCTAATGGTATTAAACTTAATTGGAAAGTTTCTATATTTATGTTTAGTTTCCTTTTTTTCCAAAATAATTTGCATTTTTAGTCTTATTATCCTTTTGGTTTACTCATTTTCTACAATTATTTTTTCAAAGACATTTTAAAAGACAAACTCTGTTTCCAACTCTCACCATTTTTCTCTCTATTTTTTAGTTGTACATCTTGTTTTCAAGAAACAAAGTTCCATTAAAATCTTAAATAAAATTAAGATAAAATGTCAAATCATAAGATAAAATTAAGATAATTTTAGAAAGTGGGAATATCATTTGCAACAACCCAAAGTCAAAGAAACTCCACACCAATTATTTATTACATTGTGTCTCTCATGCTTCGCCCAAAATCCCTTAAAACTAGGATGTCAAATGGGTTGGGCCTGTTCGGGTTCGCATGGGCTTGGAGTTGACCAACTGAAATTATATGGACCTAAACCCACCACGGAACTAAGACTCACTGGGTAGACCTGTTTAATAATTTTGAAAATATTAGAAAATATATTTTAATAAAAAATACTGTAAAAATATGTTTTTTTTTTAAAAAAAAATATCATTAAAAAATATATAATTTTTTAAAATTAATAGTTATTTATTGGGCTGGTTCTGAAAAGAAATAGAGAAGTTGCCAAGATTACACTACTTTCCGGGAAAAGTGCCACTATTTACGCTCAATTCCTTTATATACGCTCCCGGTTGATTTTTTTTTTACTTTTTTTACGCTCCTGGATATTTTGACGTTTTTTTAAATTTTTCTTTTCCAGTACTGCTTTCTATGTTATTTTTGTTGTTTCAATGTTGTTTCCATTTGTTTTTTGGTTGTTTCCATGTTGTTTCGATGTTTCAATATGACTTTTACACCAATTTTTTACTTTTTTTTGTTCACATGTTATTATATATATTGTTTATCTTATTTTTGGATTGTTATATAATATTTTTAGGCAAAAACTTGCGTGAGACGGTCTCACTAATTTAGATGTGAGACGGAGCCCTTACACAAAGTTTTAAATGTTTTTTTTTAGATTTTATTTTTCTTAGGGTTTATATTTATTTTTGTAGGGTTTATTTTATTTCTTGGGTTTATTTTTAATTGATTTGGGTTTTTAGGATTTTTAGTTTTTTTTAGGGTTTATTTTTTATTTTTTGGGTTTATTTTTGTTTTTTGGGTTTTCTTCATGGTTCATGTTTTTAGGGTTTATTTTTGTTTCTTCATGGTTCATTATTATTTTTAAATTTATTTTCATGGTTCATGTTCTCAAGAAGAGCGAGCCCTTAGGATGTCCGTCTCACGGATTTAGATCCGTGAGACCGTCTACCTATTTTTACACTCTTTTTATTCATGTGGTGTTTTTATATTGTTTACGTTGTTATATATTGTTTTTAATGTTCTTCTGATGTTTCTTTGTTGTTTCCGTGTAGTTTTTGGCATTTCAATGCAATTTTTACCTATTTAAGCTATTTTGGTTCATATGGTGGTTTTTATATTGATTATGGGTTGTTTCTATATAGTTTCTAATGTTGTTATGTTGTTTCTTGATTGTTTCCATGTTTTTGAGTTTTCAATACCTTTGATCAAAAATTGGATTGTGTTTTTTTATTCATTGTTTCTATATTATTTTCAATTTGTTTGGTTTTAATATGTGTTGTTTTATGTGTATATTTCTTGATTTTTTAAAAGATTTCGAGAATAAAATTAATTATTTAATGAGGGCAAAATAATTTATTCTTTGAAATTTTATTAGATGAAACATATTCGAAACAATATTGAAACAACAACGTAAAAAAGTCAGAAAAATTGGCGGGATCGTAAAAATGTCCAAGAAAATGTGGGAGCATAGAAAACTGTCCCTTTTTTCTGGAATGTGGGACAAATGTGTCCTAAACCCAAAGAAATACCCAATTAAACGGATTTTTCATTGGTATCCCTATTTATTATTTAAAACTTAGAAAGTGCCATCATTCTCTTCGTCTTTGTTTCTGATGAGGCCAAATGGAAATGCAAATCAACTCATGAATAGGGATGACAATTTTGACCCGATCCGTGGGTATCCATCCCGCCTCGCCATATTTGGGTCATCCTGTCTCGTGACCGGCGGGGGCGTAAGCAGTGCGGATATCATTTTTGTCCTGCGCAGTGACGTCCCGCCACACATATAATATTTATTTTTAAAATATATATTAATACATATTTTCATATATAATATATATTATAATATAATTTTTATGTATTTTTATATTATATATAACATTTATACTTGATAATAACAACTTTTGTAAATAATATTTTATAAATATTATATATATATATATATTTTTGTATTTAATTTAATTTAAATCGGATAGAATGGGTCGACCCTCCCCACTCGTCCCGTTCTAGGAACTCATATTCTTGGTCAACTATGATCCACTATGTGGGCTGTGACAGGATTCATATTCCTATTTTTTTAAAAGAAAAAGGAATTGTTCGGATTATGGATATCTGTCCTTTTCAAAAATATTGCTGTCTTTAGGAGAGGGGCCAACGATTACAATAGCTAGGATTGGAACTCAGGATCTGAAGCTTGCAATTAGTTGCAAATGCAATTTCAAGCGCTAGAGCAACCTCTGGCGGTTAAGTCAGGCGCATTCATGCATTGAAATGAGGCGTGTTCATGCATTATAATAATCAATAACACAACTTTATTTTAATTTATAGACATGCGAAATTCATTCAATAAAATGAAAGAGAAAATTTGAACATAAAATATGGCCGGTCCCACAACATACCTTCGTGAGTGTGGTTCCATCAATTTCTAACGGCAAAGGCAAATTCGGGATAAAGTGTGCAAAATTTCTGTAATTATTTTCAAGTTCGTAAATGATGGGGTTAAAACTGCAGATCCCTTTGTCACACGTGACTACAATACAATTTTGCACAATTATTCATTTCAATTAGTACTTTATTATAACTTTAAGAAGATACGCCATCACTTGTCATACTATATGCAGTAATAACTCATAGTTGTCTGATAAACAATTGCACTAATGATGTTTTTTTTTTTTGGGCACTAATGATGTTAATATTCTTACTAATGTGTTAAGTAATTTTCATCATTTGAGGTTATCAGCTATCCCAGACTCAACATTATCGTAATGAACTGTGTCATGATTAATTATAGTAATCATGTTTTTAGGGCATTTGGACCAATTTGTTTTTGGTGTCATAAACCGATTCAACAAATAAGATATCTATTTTCTTTTATTGATAAGGACTGAAGGAAGCAAATTATTTGCTGATTTTAGTTTGTAACTTACAAGTTAATAAGGCCTAAAACAACATAGAGCTGTGTAAATAGACCTTTATTTTCATATTATACTTTGTCAAGCCATCCTGATATTGTCTCCTCCAACAAAGTAATAAAGGAATCAATCTTGTACTTCTGTTGTAGAAATTTGTATTTTTATGGCGATCCAAATTTGTTGCATACAAAGACGTGTGTCTCCTCTCATATTATTTCTCTTTGTATTAAAAAAACGAAGTAACAAAAAATCGAGATTAGAGTGTTTGGTTAAGAAAAGCAAATGTTTTATATTAATTTTTTTAGTTAAATGACAAAAATATTAGAAGCAATTTTTAGATTATGCAAAAAAAGATATAAAAATGTCAAAATAAACTTATATTTTATAGATGTGAGACCCCAAAGTTTTGATTAATCAAATTGTAATAGTCCGGATATTGTATCGTGTGATTAAATGTCACAAATTGATATTAATAAAATATAGTTTAATTTCTTTTATTCTTAGTATTTTATTAATATATTTTATCTCCCTAACTTACTAATTGCTAATTCTAACTATCCCTAATGATATGTTATTAAACATAACTTGTATCATTTGACTTATCAAATCAAACAATAAGAATATGGTACTTGACTTATGTAGGGGTTTGGACTATAGGACATTGATATGAAATATCC
The DNA here is from genome assembly GCA_016081115.2 of Rehmannia glutinosa. Taxonomy (NCBI): domain Eukaryota; kingdom Viridiplantae; phylum Streptophyta; class Magnoliopsida; order Lamiales; family Orobanchaceae; genus Rehmannia; species Rehmannia glutinosa. Next base: position 1,364,925 of record JABTTQ020002046.1, read on the forward strand.
ACTATGTGAATGTAGATTGGAATATCACTTAAAAAAAAATTTAGAGGAGGACTTACAAAAGTGGACGTCCACTTGAAGAAGGAAAGGAGTAAAAATTTTGTCCTCTTCCTCTTGTCATTTTCCTAGCATGATAGCATTTTCCAAACCCAAGACAAGTTACACCAAGCCCAAGAAGACCCTTCCACTTTTCCATAGCATGCTTTCCATAGCCAACTCCCAAGAAATCAAAATCTTGACTACCTACACTAGGAGGGAACGGCCACTTAAGGATAGAAAAGGGGATAATTTGTGTTTTACACCTTTTCATCCAACTCTTACACAATCTCACCAAAAACATACAACTCTCTCCCTCTCAAAAACAAAAGGACCGAATCCTAACAAAGAAGAAGCAAGGAGGCCGAAAATTCTAAAGAAATGAGCTTCAAGTGAAGTTGGAAGACTAGTTACTAAGACAAGGTAAGACTCCCTTAATATGTCACCTTAAATTTTTTTTTCAGATCTTTTTCTCCTTCTTTCTCATTTTCTCCATTTTTCTCCATCTTTGACCTTCCAAAATCGCCACTTAGGGGCTGTTCTTAGAGCCTTGAGAGGACCTTGAGGAAGCTTGGGAAGGCTAGAAGCTACCTAGACCATCTTTACCAAAAAAACTCTAGAAGAGGTGGATGAACTTTTCAAATTCATGATATTTTTTTATGCATAAAATAGCATGAATAATATGTATTTATATTACTTATATTTCTGGAAAAATAATTTAGTTTTATTTCTGGAAATTTTCGCACAAAAAGAATATGTGTATGTACATTTATGTTAAAAGTGATTTTACATAGAAAGATAGCTTTTGTATGCTTATATTTTTTTTCTTGTGGCATAAATGTATGTTTTTTTTATAATATATATATTTCTGAAAATTTCAGTCACTTATATTTCTGTAAATTTCGAAATATTTATATGTGTATGAGAAATTAAGCCAAAAGTGATTTTAGAAAATAGCTTTTGTGTGTTCTTAGGCCCTTTTATTATATATGAGCTCAAATAACTTAGATTATGAGAAAAATACTTTTAACATACCATAACAATAATCTGGACTTGAGGACTTGTGAATAAAATCGTGTTTGGGCCATTTTTGCAATTATAGCATAATATAGGGCCAAAATGATGAAAATCAAAAACTACGAAACCCCACTGAAAAATCCGAAAATTGGTACTAAAATTACTGTAATATAAATAAAAATAATAATTGGAACCCTCCGGGTCAAACATACGCGAATACGCGAATTTTAGACACTTAATTGAAATTTTCCAATTCTTAGGGGGCTAAACTGTAAATTTCGAAAAATATGGAAAGTTACTGTTCCGAGAAATTTATGAAATTACTTTAATTAGTATTCTGGATCATTAGCCCAAAATTTACGGAAAACGAGCTTGAAACGAGCCCTTAACGATAAAAATTGACTTTGGGGTTAAAATAGAATTTTCAGAAAATCGGCAGTAAACCTAGAAATTTTTGAAAAATGTTTTTAACCTACATACTTACTACCTCAAAAGATTATTAGACTTGGAATCTCGTTAAAACCTTTTCCGGTTTAAGAGATATCAATTTTTAAAAGTATCGGGTCAAAATAATAAATTTGGGAAAAACTGGGGCTGACCTGCAATTTTCGAAAATTTGACCCGAGACCAAAAAATATGATTCCTTAGAATAATTAGAAAAATTAGGGGCTGAACTTGCCATTTTCCGAATCCGGGATCACAACTTATGAAATTTTTAAAACCCGACATAAATTTTTCTCTTTAATTAAAATATTTTATTTTAAAATAGAATTTACCAAGGTCATAAGAATTATTTTATCTTCTAAAATTCAGTTTATTTATATAACATTAAATATTTTATTAAATTAATTTTTTATTTATAAATTATTATCCGAATATTATTGGGGATTTTCATAACGACTAATTGTCATGATAATAAGGCGACTACCTCGTCGCATAATCTGAACCTTATTAAGAACTTCGACATAATACATTGAATCAAGAATAGAACCAGCTAGATTACCCTCCGATATCAATGTCGTGTCAATGTCGGACCGATTGAATATCGGACGCGGCGTCTATGAACACGCCAGTCTCTTCGACTAATCGATCGAGTTGGCATCACACTTTCCGTGCGCAACCATTTGATACGAATTGACGGATTTGTGGAATGTATAAGTCGCGTATGGGATGGGTAGCTTGGCTACGATCTCATCTGGCCTCCATCGCCCAACTCCCAACCTCGAGCCAGGACAGAGAGTACGGTGGGTGATTGGGTTGTAGGATTTGGGGTATAATCATGATTATGACGTTCTCCGAGCTTAGCTGGCTCCATTGTGGAGACGTCGTGACAATCGGGATAGCGGCGGCCCTATCGACAAGAGGATATGGTGTATTGTTTGGGAGATGATGTTTGAACGACTTCTCTGCCGTATAAGGTGGTGTCAGGTTGGCGTCACACTTTCGTGCGCAACCAACTGATATGAATTGACGGACTGACTAGGTTGGCGTCACACTTTTGTGCGCCACCAACTGATCTGAATTGATGGATTGACTGCTAAATAATATTAATAAAACTATTAAGTATATGAAAATGTCATCACACGTTTCTTGCATCAAAACTTAGGAAACGACCGCCTACTTTTTTCCAACCAGAGGATGAGACCCTACCGGAAGAGGAAGGTGGCGAAGACTTTGATGCTACCAACTAATCCTATATATTACCGGACCTTGAGTCAATTGAATTTTATTTATGTTATTTTGATGAACGAACAATTGTGAAATTTGTAATAGCCGGGCGTAGGACCCGTAGAACCATTTTGAACAATGATGTACCTTTATTATTTCCACTGCGACATTTCAAACTTAGATTATTTGACTTTATGTATAATTTGGGATTTTCTGTTAGGATTGAATTACTTTTGCGAATGAATAATTGGTTTACTTCGGGCCGGCTTAAGTAAACCGGCCTAAGTTCATTTGACTGTGTCACGGCTCCGAGTTGGGGCGTGACAATAAAAATACAAAAAAAGCACTTTAGAGGAAGAAAAACAACACCACTCTTTTGAATTATAATTAAATTTAACATTTGGAAAACATCTAAAATTATTCTCCCTCTATTTAATTTAAAAAAAACCAAAAACTGTTCCAAACACGTAAGGGTGGGCCGGGTGGCCACCATACAAGTGGCTACGGTTTCAGAACTAACACATTTCGTCCATGGTTTCGGCTCTGGTTTAACCAAAACTAATTTTTTATTTTATTTTGTTAATATTTTAATATTTTTTAAAAATAATTTATCAATTTTGGTTACAGAAAAAAAGGGGGTAAGGAAATAAAAAAAAAAGAGATTTGGATTTAATATTCATAATAATAATAATAAGTTTTGGACTTAATATTAATAATAATATTAAGTTGCATACGTATCTCTTATGGTATATGATCGATCCCAAAATTACTCCGCTCCTCCAAATCATGCTCCGATTGAACTCATTCGTTGACTGCACAAAAGAGGGGCCGGAGGGTTGCTCCGGCGTACCCTCTCCGACGCTCAAGTCGAACTCTATCGAAAGAAAATAATTAAATAATACATGTGTAGAGGTAATGTAGAAGAGAGGATAATAGAATACTCCCTTTATATAAGATTCTACCAAGTAAAACCCTAATAGAGTCCATATTCGTATTTGGGCTCATTCTAATATTGAGGCCCATTCTATTGATCCAATTCAATAGGGCCAATTTAGGCCGTATCGATGTATAGATGAATCAAAGTGCACGTAGTTCGATTACAATATTTGGTTAAAGACGTCTCTCATGCAGTTGCGAATATAAAATATTATAACAAATATTTAACATTTACTCTAACATATTTTTATCCCCAAAAAATAAAAATTGTTGATTATAACCTTAAAACCGCCACTGTTCTTAATACCGAGGAACAGTAACTGAAACCGATCACAATTCCGGTTCCAGTTTTGGAATTGATTATTGGTCAATGGTTCCCATAATCATTGATCATGATTGCAGTTCTGATTTGGAACCTGGTTCCGACTTCCGATCCATGTGGCCACCATAAAAACACGTTTTTCTGCCGTCCTCCACTCTAGTGAAAGCAATTATGCCAATTAATGGTAATAACTAAATATATTTAATTTGATAACACAATGTTTTTTTTCTTTTTTTGAGCAAATGACTAATTTCATCATACATTCACATATCAAAAAATAATATAACAAATTCTAATCAACACACGGATATAAAGGAAAATACATTATCAAATAAAATTGATTCTCATAATTATGAAATGAATCTCTCGAATCCAATACGTTTTCATCGTAAAATCTTCAACCATCAACTTCCAACCTTCAAATATATTAATTAAAAACAAGAGTTAATTAATTAATGTGGCTGAGCAGCAACACATGATGAATGGGTCCAGAAATCCTTTTTTAAAAAAAAAATGGGTCAAGAAATCCTTAAAAAAACCAAAAAATGGTAGTTTGGTTTGAAAATGAGCTTTTACCCCGGGGGCAATAAGCTATAAGCTTCCCTTCAACACGATTACTTTATTATATTACCCACTTTTACAAGCTTACTCCATTATAATATATATTAATCTCATCATTCTGGCTAATGATGATTACTCATTGCTTATTTTATAGCAAAAGTTTTTATTTGTTTGTTAAGAAAAAAATCAAGTCCCATCATGAATACTTAACATCAACCACTTTTATAAGGTTGGATGGATAAGATTCAATTCAATTCAACCTACTAAAAGTTTGAGAAAAGAAGAGGAATCTACAAAGACGTGGTCGTCATACAATGCTTTCATGTTTATATAAATTTCAACTTCTTTTTTGATGCTATATAAATTTCAACTATGAGCACATATTTCTTGATGACAAAAACTTGCGTGAGGCCGGTCTGGGATTTAGATCCAGTGACGATTTGCCCATTATACAAAGTTTTAAAGGTTTTTTTGATTTTATTTTTCTTAGGGTTTATATTTGTTCTTTTAGGGTTTATTTTGTTTCTTTGGTTTATTTTTAATTGATTTGGGTTTTTAGGATTTTTAGTTTTTTTAGGGTTTATTTTTTATTTCTTGGGTTTATTTTTGTTTTTCGGGTTTATTCTTCATGGTTCATGTTTTTAGGGTTTATTTTTGTTCCTTCATGATTCATTATTATTTTTAAATTTATTTTCATGGTTCATGTTCTCAAAACGGAGCCTTAGGAGGTCCGTCTCACGGATTTAGATCCGTGAGACCGCTTTCACAAGAGACTTGCTCTTTGTTGATTTGTCCATTGGCGTTTTAAGAGTGAAGGTGTGTCAAATTTATTTGATCATATTCACAATATCTTGCGTATCAGTTTAAGGGATTTTCTTTTCTCAATTTAGTTAATTAATTATTATTATTAATTTTTTATGAAAATATATTTGAACCAAGAAGTATCCTGCAAGATTTTAGAAATTAAAAATATGTCCTACAATTAAAAGTTAATTATTTCAAAAGATAAAATTTTATTATTGCTGACACAAATTTTTATAATTATGAACCTTAGAACAAAATGAGCAAATATAATTTAAAACAACTTGTACAATTTGAATTTTGTCATTCAAGTTATAAAAGAGATAATTACAACCACCCCTTAGGTTTTGGCTAATTACAAAAAGCCCAAGAACAGTTTCAAAATTACAAAAAATCCGTCAGGTTTAATTATGTGTTAAATTTAAAGGGATAACTATTGTATTTTTTATAAATATCAGTTGGTTCTTGATATGTTTTTTTGCTTAATGAAGATGGAATATTTAAGACGGAATGAAATCCTAAGGTTTTTTTTTTTGTAAATTTCAAAATTTTTTGGGGTTTTTGGTAATTTGTCCAAACCTTAAGGGTTTTTTTGTAATTATTCCTTTATAAAACATGAGAGATTGTCAGGAATGGATAGCGCCAATTGCTACTCTCACCATTTTTCTATTCTCTGGAAAAAGACGCACGCGCTCTCCGTTGAACAGTCCGACAGGTCAACAGACGCCTGCGTGAAATTCCAAAAATACCCTCATCTCCTCTCCTCAGCTTAGAACTTTCTCTCTCTAAAAGACTAAACAAACAATAAACAAAACAATCCCCTCTCTTTTTTCTCTCTCTAAAACAACAGCAATCAGACTTTCGCGAAAAACGAAGCAGATCAAATAATCAAATTCAAAGAAAAATCTAAAAAACCAAATACGAACAGCACCGAGAGAAGCTAGGGTTTCAAATCCCCTCCCTCCACCTTCCAATTATATTTCCTTTCCCTCGCTTTTCTTTCAATCTCCATAAAAATTGTTCATCTCAGATCAAAATTAGCAGCTGAAAAACCACCTCGAATTTCCCGGAGAATATCATTCTCAGGACTCATCGCTGGAAAACTTTTTTCCCGGGAAAATATCAGGTACGTTTTGTTACCGAGCTTCAATGTAACCAAAATACTCTTGCACACACGTAATAGTGGAAATATACGTCTATTTCCGTGCTAAATGTGCCAAAAAAAAAAAAAGAAATTGCAAGGGTTTTCGTTTATGCCATTTCGTGATCCTTTTTTTGGCTTTTTTGGTAGGTAATCTGTGGAGATAAGGTTTTGATCTGAAACCATTGTTTTTTGTTGAGATTGTGGAAAGAGAGGAAAATTTACACGTAACCTGAAGGAAAGCTTATTAATATATTAAGGAGGAGGTGTTGGAGCTTTTGATTTCTCAAGATTTCTGTAGTTCTTCGTGTAAAAGAATTTGTTAATTAGCTTGTATTGTGGTTGTTGGGTTTGAGGTTGTATTGGATGTGTATTGACCATGGAGTCTGACAATTCGCCCCCATCTCCGAGCCTGGTCAAATGTTGCGACTGCGGTTGCAGCTGTTCAATGATGAACAGTGCAATGATGAACAGGTCCCTTTCAGGGACATACCTTCGATCTGTCAAGCGTAAATATGATGAATTTGATGATGAAAAGCCGTTCACCATCCCAGGCTTTGTCATACCGCAAAATGCCCGTGTGGAGATTGAAAATGAATGTCAAGCACTGCGTGAGACAGTCACCAGTCAACAGCAGACTATTCAGGATCTCATTTCCGAATTGGAGGAGGAGAGGAATGCTTCTTCGTCTGCTGCCAATGAGGCCATGTCTATGATTCTGAGGCTGCAGAGAGAGAAGGCAGAGATTCAGATGGAGGCAAGACAGTTTAAGAGGTTCGCAGAGGAGAAAATGGCACATGATCAGCAGGAGACATTGGCACTGGAGGATTTGTTGTATAAGAGGGAGCAGGCCATTCAGTCGCTTACTTGTGAGGTGGAGGCCTATAAACACAGAATGATGAGTTATGGGCTCACGGAGGCTGAAGCTGATGGAGCTGACGGGGACAAGGGTATGAGCCGAACAATAGCATGAATGAGAACATGGAAGGGCAATTTGTGTTTCCTCATTATGAGATTTACCCTCCTCTTAAGTGCAATATAAACGAATCCATGGTTTATCCAGATGGTGATGATGAAACTGCTGACATTGAGAAATATGAATCCGGGGAAACTCCACATTCTCGTGATCAGTTAAAGGATTTGGAGTACCGAATCAATCAATTGGAGAAAAGTCCGAGGACCATTCAGCCTGATAGGGAGTATGTTGGCGCGAAAAATGTGCTTGAAAAGGTAATAGTTGGTCAATCTCCAAGACGGGCTAGGCATCTTAGGAAGTTTTCTACTGACAGCTCAAATTCACTATTTGCAATGGGTAGAGAAATAGGCCCAGATTCTCCAAAATACGGTACCAGCTTTAAGAAGACAGAGCTTTCTCATTTGGATTTGACTTCTAATTTGAGGAAGGTCGATAATGCATCAGAAGTTGGGGATGACATGGACGACAGAGTTTACACAATCGATTCCATTCATCAAGGAGCTTCAACTAATGGTATCGTGGACCACAACGTATCTGTTGGTATCGGTGGTGATGACTATATGACGACTCCTAGAGATTCGCTAAATCATTCCGATGTTAGAGACCTAGAGGTCCAGAAGCTGTATGCGAGGCTTCATGCTCTCGAAGCTGATAGAGAATCAATGAGGCAGGCAATTATTTCTATTGGGACTGATAAAGCACAACTTGTACTGTTGAAGGAAATAGCTCAGAACTTGTGCAAAGAAATGTCACCATCAAGGGGAATGCCAGTGCAGAAGTCAGTGGTTAGGAGTTTTTCCTTCGCATCATTATTCAAGGTAATGATGATGATAAATACTCCAATTATATTTCTTTGTTGATACTTGATGCTTTCTTATCTGATTTCGCAGCTCTGCATTTTTACAGTGTATCTTCTGTTTTTGTATATTGCTGCATTATCTACAATTACACATTGATCAAGCAAACTTTTTTCTTTTTTTTTTTTAATTGAAAAGTGAGATGAATGTTTCGGGTGTGTAATGCAACCTTCCCTACTGGACATGGCATGCCCATCTTGCGAGACAACTTTCATTCTGTACATGCCAGATCATGAATTTGTAACGGCATCCAATTTCCAAAAATATCTAATTATGTCGAACTTTCCATTTTTGGAATGGAATAGAATCAAGATCAAACCTTATCCAACTGTATTTACGTGAGGTTCCTCTTTAAGAATGTCCCTGAGGGCTTAGTGGATCCATGATTTATGTTTCATCTTTGGTTTCCTTAATTTGCAGATTAGTGAAAGATAGCATACTTTTATTTCTTTCATTAGATAACAAAGCATGGACAGTTTTCATTCTAGTATCACTTGGGATGTGTTTCTGGCAAAGTGATAGCAAGGCCAATTATCTTTAAAATTGTAGTGAAAAAGTTTCATTAATTTCTTTTTGAAGAAACGCTTAAGATTATGAGCTGTTGTTAACTAAATATGTTGTTTAGCATTGGAATGTGAAAGGCTATTGCAAAATATAGATGACGCATACCGTATGCGACAAGATCTACAGTTCCAGACAATAAAGCCTCTCCGTAATTGGCCCTTTGCTGTTGCTGCATGCGCGTTTAGTCATTAGTATATGGTTGGAATCATAATAGTATGACGTCAGCTAGTTATTCCTATTGTGGAGAACCTCTTTACTCCATTTTGTGCTATGTGCTTCCATTTTAGATCATGCTTTTCTATTGACACAAAGTGTTATGTTTTTCTTTTTTCTATTAATTCTCTCTTATCTTTTTGTGCTTCCTTATTAACAAAAGTTTTGAATCATTTTTCTTCCTATTTCATGTTATATTATTCCAATTGATGGAATGCTTAGGGGAAATTTCCAAACCTTTTTGTAAAGGAGTTAACCTTTATTAGCGACAAAACCCGTCTTCGACGTATTTGGACCAGTTTGTGCAGTCTTGCGTTTGTAATAGGTTATAGATCATGTTGTGCCGACATGTCTTCATAGTTTAACATACTATGGGATATATATTTATTATATCCTGGTGTCTTTTGATGGTGCTATTTCAGCTTTTTCATGACTGCTGATAAATATTTCTTCTTGTTCAGTGGATCGTTTCTTTTGTTTTCTGGAGAAGAAAAGCACGCAGATGCAAGTGAGTATATCTATCAAATTTGCCGAATAAGTAGTTACTGATTATTATATTCTCGCATATTTGTACCCTTATTTCGTCATTCTATTTTGCTTGGTAGATAACCCTTGTCCCTATTAGATTCTGTTCCGCCTAACTGAGCTGCTTTTTTGGCTGCATATCACATATGTGGCTAGTAATCCTCTAAATTATAAGTGTGTACTCATGAAATAATGTTGTTCGGATTTGTAAATTAGGGGGAAAAAGCAACTCATAATAATTGCTATCACTTGACGAAATAAGAGCTAATAATTGCTACCCTTTTGATGAAATAAGAGCTAATGGTTAGTAGTACATGACTCTTAGGTTGCATTTGGATGGGATGATTTGACTTTGTGGGAACTATTTCAAATGACTCTAAATACGAAAGATTTGAAATCCTCCAAAATGACTCCAAAAATAGCTTCCAATGATTTAAAGTTCATTATATAATGACTTCATCCAAACATCCTTAATGGATGAATTTGTTATTATGAGTTTGAAATCCTTAGCTCCAAATCCATCAATCCAAATGGAGCCTTAATGATTTGTATGGCTATGGGTCAATATGTAAATATCGAGCCTTGCATGTTTCCTGAAAATTAGGAAGCAAGAAGAATGAACGAGAGGATATTCAATTAACTTGACGATTCAGATAATTAGTTTACCGTACATCTGTTGCAGGCGTAGATAGGGGGGCCAGGGGGCCCCAGCACACCCCAAATTTTTTTGTCCCGTTTTTCAGTGGAAAAAAATTAAAAAAAAATTTATATGTGTTTTTTAAAGAGAAAAAAATTGAGCTAGGGGAAAATGAGGGGAAAAATTTTGGGCTAGGGGTAGTAGCCGGGCTGGCTACGCCCTGATCTGTTGCTGACAGTTACTCTTGGAGATATTCTACCTGTATTTATACATTTTTTTCTTATGGTTTTAGGTACATGTTTGGGTTATCAACCAATAATGCAGGCTTGCTAATGCTTTTAGACCGAGGTCCTCGTGTCGGACAATGGAGATTTATATCAAATACAAACTTGTGAAACTGATACTAATCTGCTCTGTATCCACGATCTGTGAATTCTATGGTCACCCGTTTGGACGCTGTTTAGTTTTAAGCTTCTCTTCTTCAGATTATGCACCACATTGTTTCTGTTTTTTTGTATTTTTTTGTTGCTGTGGGATTGGGTATTCATTATTTTGTGCAGTGTTTTTTTCTTTTTTCCCTTGCATTTGTGGGTATAGGATACAAATAGAACACCTCCATTTGTGGGGTATAGGATACATTTTTTCAGTTGATCAGCAAATTTATGGATACTGTATCCTTGTTTGCGTTTGGCTTTGTTGGAATTTAGTGAGAAATATGCCTTTGGTGCCTTCTGTATATTACGTGTTCAATTCAAAAAATGTGCTTATTTTTTTAAGCACTTTCATGTTCATTTTGCTCACTTGTGCCATAATTGTTACACATTCAATAGTTTCTTGGGATGCAGCATTTGACAACATACAATTTTTAACCTTTGCCCTCTCTAACATAAACAAGATCGATAAATCCATGTTGAGACCATTTCTGCCGTTGGCATCATTTTAGTGCGTATTTTGCACTATTTTAGTGGAAAAATATGCATTTCATTTCTAGCAATTTGCAATAAATTCTTCATGAAAAATTAATATTCCATTATATCCACTTTAGTGCATATTTTTATTTACTAAAATAATTAAATAGATAAAAAAGAACAATTTAAGCGCTATTTTTTAGCGTAAAAGTGTTTACATTTTTGAAATGGCGCAACTTTTGGTGCATTATTGGGAGCAATTTTTTGCTTCAAGTTGAAAATACAACACTCTCATGGAGATCTTCTTAGAGCCAATAGGGTAGCAAGCTTCACGCTTTGGCAGATTCTATAGGACAACAAGTTGACTTTGAATAATGACTTGTGTGGTTGTTTCCATAGTCAGAAATTATTGATTTATGTGTGACAATTGAGATTATGTTATACATTTGATTAATAGAATGAAAGATACATTTTATAATGTTTTGGAAATGCGAGTTAATGGAATGAAAGATAAATTTATTTAGGTTTAGTAATAATAATATATTTGATTGAGTAGTTTTAAGAGAGTTTTGGATATAAAATACGTAACATAAATATAATTATGTTTGTTTATGTATTTTTATGTACCATTTCAAAATTTTATGTATATAGTAATTTGTAAAGTTTTATTTAGTTTTACTTACATTTTTTGTCATGCACATGATTAATAGATAGGTTTTAGTCGTGTTATAGGCCCTTCAACCGAAAATACATCATAATATAATTTGTAAAGCAAAATATTTTAATTGTATTCAAATATTAAAATATCAACATTTACATCAAATCAAATTCCATAAAAAAGTGAAAATAACTCTCCTCACAGAAAACCCTAGCCATCCTCCTTCATACTCCATGGAGAATGAGAAGAGTGATTTCCAATATTCTTAGTCTATTTTTATAGATAAGTTGTGAATTTTGCTTGTCTCCAATATGTGAATTTTGTTTTTAGTTAAATAAGTTATGTCTTCATGCGTGGACTTTTATTAGAAGATTCGTGATATAACTAAGATCAATTTCATTGGTATGCATTTTGTCCAACACATTCATTGTAATCAATTATAAGTTTTGAGCGGAATTCATTTTGATGCGGAAAACAAAATATCACTATTTATGTCTTAGTTTTCACTTTTTAAAATCATATTAATTATCTTGTCAAAAAAAAAATCATATTAATTAGGGTAAATGGCATGTCACCCCCTAATTTTATAGTTTTTGGCACATAACCCCCCAGAATTAACATAACACCACTTCACCCCCTAAATTTAAACTAATGATAGCACTTTGCCCCCCAGAATTAACATAACACCACTTCACCCCCTAAATTTAAACTAATGATAGCACTTTGCCCCAGAAGCCCATTCGGGCCAATATATTAAATATAAAATTGAGCGGGCCTTTCTAATGGGTATTCTTGACATGCCAAAATGCCAAATTCACAAAAGAAAATTTTAAAATTATTTGCAATTTATTAAAAAAAAGTTATAAAAATTCCAAACTTATTCAAAAATCTAAAAATTGAAAATATTAAATCCCAATAATTTGTTTAAAAAACTAAAAATAATAAAAAAAAGTAAAAATAATTTTAAAATTATAAATTATAAAAATAAAATATGGAAATTGTTGAGAAAACTATAAATCATATATAAAAAAATTGTCATTTATTTAGAATATTTTAATACCAAAAAAAAAACTCAAAACTCTTTCTAAAATTTTCTAAAAACTAAAAAGCGATTTGGAATAATTTTAAAACATTTTAGAAATATAGGATATCAGAATCGGGATAATAAAATCTGAAAATTTTTAGAAAATTTTACAAAGAGTTTTGAGTTTTTTTATTTTATTTTGGAATTTAAAATATATTAAATAAATGCCAAATTGTTTTATAAATGATTTATAGCAACATCCATATTTTAATTTTATAATTTTAGGGTTTTAAAATAATTTCGATTTTTTTATACTATTTTTAGTTTTTTATCAGATTATCTTTTTTTTTTAATAAAAAAATAGACTTTTGAATAAGTCTGGATTTTTTATAATGTTTTTTAATAAATTACAAATAATTTTAAATTTTTTTGTGAATTTTGGCATTTTGGCATGTCAAGAATACCCATTAGAAAGACCCGCTCAATTTTATATTTAATATCTTGGCCCGAATGGACTTCTGGGGAGCAAAGTGCTATCATTAATTTAAATTTAGGGGGTAAAGTGGTGTTATGTTAATTTGAGGCAAAATTTATCATTAGTTTAAATTTATGGGGTGAAGTAGTGTTATGTTAATTCTGGGGGTTATGTGCCAAAAACTGTAAAATTAGGGGGTGACATGCCATTTACCCTCTTGAAGTGGAATTTGGGAGTGAGCATTGTGAAAAACCCTTGAGGAGCACAGTAGCCTCTTTCCTTCCCCCTGGAAAAATATTCTACGGCGGCTCAAACCCCTTCGTCTTAAACCCTTTGCCACCATAGCCCAACAATGCTTAGCTCCAGAAATTTGCTGCTCAAGACTAGCATTAAAAGAGAAAACAATCCCGCAAAACTGTTTCCAAAAACGCAAACCTAATTCCAAAAAAACCAAAAATCGAATCCAGAAATCAAGAAGCAGTCTTAGCAACGCCACCCCAATTATCAGGGGAAGTCGAAGAACACGAACAATTTGGAGCAGAAGGAGAGGATGGTAATTTCAGCTTAAAGGGCTCAGCTCGATCTCACTCGCATGGCGTCCAGCCACTTGGAAATCTCTACTTCAGCGCTTCGTCCATCAATTCGAGGAACACGGGCCTCGGTAATTTGCAAACCCTAACAGACGAGCTCGTTCTTGAGATTTTAGGGCTTTTGAGTGGACCCCACTTGGGGGTGTTATCAACTGTAAGCAAATCCTTTTATGTTTTCTGCAACCACGAGCCTCTCTGGAGGAACCTTGTGTTGGAGTCTTGTGAGAATGGGTTCTTGTACAATGGTTCTTGGAAAAGTACTTTTGTTAGTAGTGTTCATAAAAATTCACCTAAAATTGTCAGTTGTGCGATTAAAGTTAGGGACTTTTACTCTGATTACTTGTTTCAGAGCTGGCTCTGTGCTAATCTTGAAATGAAACCTGAGTGGCTTGAGAGGGATAACATAGTTAGAAAAAGGGGAATTTCTGTTGAGGAATTTGTGTTGAATTTCGAGGAGCCGAATAAGCCGGTGTTGTTGGAGGGTTGTTTGGACAATTGGGCTGCTATGAAAAAATGGGATAGAGAATATTTAGTTGAAATTTGTGGTGATGCTAAATTCTCAGTTGGGCCGGTGCAAATGAAGCTTGAGGACTACTTTAGGTACTCGGATCAAGTGAGGGAAGAAAGGCCATTGTATCTTTTCGACCCAAAGTTTGTCGAAAAAGTTCCAAAATTGGGTTTGGATTATGAAGTCCCTGAATACTTCAAAGAGGATCTTTTTAGTGTTTTGGGCAATGAGAGGCCAGATTATAGATGGATTATAATTGGACCAGCAGGGTCAGGATCGTCATTTCACATCGACCCTAATTCGACATCTGCGTGGAATGCGGTGATTAGAGGTTCTAAAAAATGGATATTGTTTCCTCCTGATGTGGTGCCGCCTGGGGTGCACCCAAGCCCGGATGGTGCTGAGGTTGCTTGTCCTGTTTCTATAATCGAGTGGTTTATGAATTTTTATAACGCTACGAAAAATTGGGAAAAAGGCCTGTTGAATGTGTTTGTAAGGCAGGAGAAGTGATATTTGTGCCTAATGGATGGTGGCATTTGGTTATTAACTTGGAAGATTCTGTGGCCATTACACAAAATTTTGTTAGCAGGTATAGTTTCTGTTCCTTTTATGTATGCTAGTGATGGTGATGATAATTTTTCTTCTTTTAGTTTGCTTGTTTAGTAGTGCATAATGTTTTATTGGTTTTGGGGTATTGCTCAATCGATGAAACAAGAACAACACGGTTTATCCCCCTTGGTTAAGCTGTCTAGCTTGGCAGTATAAACATTAATATGATGTTCAATATAGTTCTCAATCATTTGGTTATGGATTGGATGAAAGCCTAAATAAGAAAATTTCTCTTGTATAGGCTGAATTACAAAATTTATCCCGAGGTTTAATCTAATTATAAAAAAATCCAGTTATGTTTCAAATTTACAAATACCCCTTCAGAGTTGTATTTACTAAACAAAAACCTTCCTATTGAGGGTGCAATTTGTAAAACGTAAACAAATATCAAGGTGTATTTGCAATTTTGAAAGATAGCTGGGTTTACTTTTTTTTGTATTTAGACTTGCTCAAGGGCATTTTGGGTAATTATCCCAATATATTTTGAATCTTCATATTGCCATTCGACTGAATCATCCTTAGATTTCTTTCAGATGGCACTAAACATAAGTGTATTCAAGCACAATCCCTAGTAGATCAATAGGTTTCAGGGTCCACATATTTACTTTAAATGGTTAATTACAAAAACTACACATGAGGTTTAGCCTAATTACAAAAAAACTCAGTTATCTTTTGAAAATACAGTTACCCCTTGACATTTGTTTTTAGCTTTCAAAATGCACTCTGAAGAGGCTTCAAGAGGGGGTATTTGTTAGGTAAATACAAATCTCAACTTCTCAGGGAATATTTTGTACTTGTGAAAGATAACTGGGTTTTTGTAATTCGACTAAACGTCTAAACCTCAGGTGTAGTTTTTGTAATTATCCCTACTTTAAATGATTTACATTTGCCCACTTTTTGTTTTGAGTTCCTAAAATAAAAAGGCCACCAATGTCTAGTATTTCCAATGTCAACTTGGTTTTGCAGCAGAATAGAAGTTCTAAGGTATTATTTTTGTATTGCAGGAGGAATTTATTGAATGTTTTGGATTTTCTAAAGAGGCCTAACGCGAGCACGCTTGTGTCCGGAACAAGAGATAGAGTGAATTTGCACGACAAATTCAAGAATGCTATTATGTCGTCTCTACCGGGAACCTTAGATGAGTTGATAACGAAAGCAGAGGAGAAAAAAAGAGAGCAGAAGAAACTTTCGTTCTGGGAGTCTGTAACAGATTCCAAGGTGGGTGCCTTCAAATTTTCGTTTTAGGACTACATCTCAATGGGACCAGAAAATACTTCATAGCTAAAATTAGTCTTCAAATCTTACTTCAATTTTAAATGTCTCATTTCTGGCAACCATAGGAGAAATTTTGAGAAAGCGATTTGAGATTGCAGTCCCATTTCATTTTTGAAGAACAGGGACATCCAACATTGATTTATTTTAATCCTAGCATGAATTTATATGTTGTATTAAATGATTTTTATGAAATAGCCTTGTTTTATTTTCAATCAAACGAGTCTCGTTAGAATGAACAAATAAATTGGCCGGGCTAATGATTTTACAGCCTTGTCAAGAATTATATGCATTGCAGAGATTTCTTCCTAACCCTTTTGACCTATGATAAAAAACCCTATCGTTTTTCAGATTGGACATGTATAGCTGAAAAGCTATACAAGTAAATTAAAACTGAAATTAAACAGGGAAACTAGGGTTGTGATAGAGTTGTGATTGGTTGTGCTTTCACCGTCCAGTTTCAGAGAGAATAATGGTGAGTTTTTAACACAAAAATTTATGTGAGATCCGTGAGACGGAGCCCCAAATACCCAAACCCGCCCAAACACACCCATTTGACCCCATTGCACGCTCAACAAAACCCAAATACCCGTTGAACAAACCCTATCTTTTTTCTCTCCCCGTTTATTTTCTTTAGAATCTATTACCGTTTTTATCGTTTTTCTTGCGATTCTCTCCGTTTGTTTGCGATTTTTCAGTTCCAAGTGCGACTCTCTTCGACACGAATAACGGGTATTTATTTTCTTCCGTTTTATTGCGGTTGTGGTTTTTCTTGATTTTTTATGGATTTTGCTATAAAATGTATGTTAGAGTTTCTTGATTTACTTGTATTTTTAGGTTTTTCGACTTGAGCATGTACTTTTTATATGAAATTTATTTTAGGGTTTTAATTGAACATGTTAATTTCTTAGGTTTATGTATTTTTGACTTTAATCTGCGTGTTGTTGTTTTGATGTTTTTGTAAATCGAAAGTTTAAGAAAAATTCTTTGGATTTTGGGAATGTTTCGATTTTTGTTTTTCTTTGTCTGAATTTTATGAAATGTGAACGCCATTTTGTTGTTGTTAGTTATTGTGTCTTCTCGTGATTATTATAAATTATGGAGGGACATTCTACAACAACTCTGTCGAGAGGAAATGGTATTACAAAATGAAGGCATGAAAAAATATTCTTTGGAAAAAGGAAAAATAAGGAAAAGATTCGAGTGAAAGATCCAACCAAATGCAATTCCAAAAAAGCAGAAAAGTATCACGAGAAGGTTGAAAAGAAAAGGAAGATAAAACAGGTAAAAGGAAGATAAAAACATGTGTAGTCATTGTTTAATGTATGATTTATTTGTAATTTTATTTCTCGTGTTGATTTGTTGATTGTATTGTTGTTGCGGTGGAGATGAAAAAAAAAAAAGCTCGACGTGGAGGAACATGGTGGGAAAAAGCGAAATGCGAGGTAATGAGATAAATCATACATTAAAATTATCATTTCTCATGTTAAAAGCACCATTTTGTATGTTAAAAGTATCGTTTTCATGTTAAGAATATTAATTTGTTAATTTATTTTTGAGAAATCTTGTCATATAGAAGTACCACTTTTCATGTGAAATGTAGTATCAATTGTCACGTGAAAAGTATCGGTTTGCATGTTTAGACTATTAATTTGTTAATTTATTTAGAAATACTCTCATATAGAAGTATCACTTTTCATTTGAAAAGTATCAATTTTTCATCCGAAAAGTATCAATTTTCATGTTACGACTATTAATTTATTAATTTATTTAGAAATACTCTCATATAGAAGTACAATTTTTCATGTGAAAATTATCACTTTTTGTGTTAAAAATATTAATGTTCATGCGAAAAGTATCACTTTGTATGTTAAGACTATTAATTTGTTAATTTATTTATGAGAAACACTTTCATATAGATGTATCACTTTTCATGTTAAAAGTATCACTTTTTGTATTAAAAATATCAATTTTCATGTGAAAAATATCAATTTTCATGTGTTAAGTTATTTCGAGGAATACTTTTTATTTTGGATTGTTGTAGAGATTTAATTAGTCAATGTAAACATCAAGACTTATTTGAGTTTATGAAAAAGTTGAGTGATAAACAAAAAGTCGACGTAGAAAGTATAAGATTTAGAGGTTTGTTGAGACTTTGTATATTGATTCAACCTTTTCCTATGGGCATTGTTAAAAGTTTGGTGAAGAATTTTAATCGTCTTAGGTCGGATGTTGAAATTTGATGATATGAGTTTTATTGACACGCCGGATGACATATATAATAGTTTTTTAGTGCGAGAAAGATGGAAATGATGTTGAGGAATTGGATCTTGGAGAATCTATTGGTCCGATTGATGATTTGAAGGAGAAGTATGAGAATCTTTGGTTTATAAGGTGAACAATGTGACTCATAACATGATTAGTTGATGGCGACTTTGATTTTAAGCGGCTTTTTGTAATTTTTGCTTATCTTTTTTTTTGACGCCAGGGACGAATAGGAAAGTGAACTTCCATGCAATCAAATCAATCGTAGACGTGGACAATATAGGGGATTACGGTGACGTTCTTATATTCTAAATTCTTATATTCTAAAAAAGTTGTGCATAATAGTGAACAGATACAATAGGAACCCGAGAGCAAAATATATCAGTGGTTGTGTGTTGGTTTTATTGATATTGTATTTTCATATATTGAAATGGCAGGGCAATGCTGAACCATCCACATTACCGCTGATCTCTGATTAGACATCTGAGAAGTTAAGAAAAAGAGTCAAGTAAGAAGGCTCAATTGGTGTGCTAGGTCGGGGGTGAATGGGTAATAATTACATACCCTGTTTGAGGAAGAAATCTACAAGCGAGAAAGAGACATTTGGAAAAAATGACAAAGAACCCTTAAGTAGTAAAGTGAAACAAAATGTAGAAGAAGTTGACGAACAAAAAGATGCTGAGCTTGATGATGATGAGTTGCATGATTTATCAAAGTACATAAACCTTAAACTACCAAAGGGGAATGATCTTGATGATGATTTTGTAGAAGTTGGCTAGAGATGTAAGTTCATGTAAAAGTATCACTTTTTCTTTGAAAAATATCACTCATTATTGTAATACTTTGAAGTGAAGAATATCATTTTCATGTGAAAAGTATCGAGTTTTTTATGTTAAAAGTATCACTTTTCACATGAAAAGTGATACTCTTCACTTCAAAGTATTACAATAATGAGTGATACTTTTCACTTCAAGTGAAAAGTGATACTTTTACATGAACTTACATCTCTAGCCAATCGTAGCTCATCATCATCAATCTCATTCCCCTTTGGTAGTTTAAGGTTTATGTACTTCGATGAATCATGCAACTCATCATCATCAAGCTCAACATCTTCTTGTTTGTCAACTTTTTCTACATTTTGTTTCACTTTACTACTTAAGGTTTCTTCGTCATTTTTTCTAAATGTTTCTTTCTCGATTGTGGATTTCTTCCTCAAACAAATTGGGTATGTAATTATTACCCATTCACCCCGACTAGCATACCAATGAGCCTTCTTGCTTGATTCTTTTTCTTAACTTCTCGATGTCTAATGAGAGATCAGCGGTAATGTGGATGGTTCAACATTGCCCCGCCATTTCAATATATGAATATAATAAAACCAACACACAACTTTTTTAGAATATAAGAACATCACCGTAATCCCCTATTTTGTCCACGCCACGATTGATTTGATCGCATGGAAGTTCACTTTCCTATTCGTCCCTGGCGTAAAAAGAAGATAAGCAAAAATCACAAAAAGCCGCTTAAAATGATCGCCGCCATCAACTAATATGTTATGAATCACATTGTTCACCTTATAAACCAAAGATTCTCCATCAATACCATACTTCTCCTTCAATTCATCAATCGACCAATAGACTCTCCACGATCCGATTCCTCAACATCATTTCCATCTTTCTTGCGCACTAAAAAATATCATATATGTCATCCGATGTGACAATAAAACTCATATCATCAAATTTCAACATCCGACTGGTACTGTTAAAATTCTTCACCAAACTTTTAACAATGCCCATAAGAAAGGCTGAATCAATACAAAGTCTCAACAAACCTCCAAATCCTATACTTTCTATGCCAACCTTTTGTTTATCACTCAACTTTTTCATACACTCAAATAAGTATTGAGGTTTACATTGACTAATGAAATCTCTGCAACAATCCAAAATTAAAAAGTATTTTTCATAAATAACTTAAACACATGAAAACGGATACTTTTCTTATGAAAATTGATACTTTTAACACAAAAAGTGATACTTTTCACATGAAAAGTGATACTTCTATATGAAAGTATTTCTCAAAAATAAATTAATAGTCTCAACATGCAAGCGATACTTTTCACATGAACATTGATACTTTTAACACGAGAAAGCGGTACATTTCACATGAAAAGTGATACTTCTATATGAAAGTATTTCTCGTAAATAAATTAACAAATTAATAGTCCTAACATGAAAACCGATACTTTTCATATGAAAATTGATATTTTTAACATAGAAAGTTATACTTTTAACATGAAAAGTGATACTTCTATATGAAAATATTTTTCTTAAATAAATTAATAGTCTTAACATGCAAACCGATAGTTTTCACATGAAAATTGATATTTTTAACACGAAAGTGATACTTTTCACATGAAAAGTGGTACTTCTATATGAAAGTATTTCTTATAAATAAAGTAAAAAAAAATAGTCTTAAAATGAAAATTGATACTTTTAACATACAAAATGATACTTTTAACATGAGAAGTGATACTTTTAATGTATGATTTATCTGTTACCTCGCTTTTCGCTTTTTCTCACCATATGTTCCTCCACGTGAGAGCTTTTTTTCATCTCCACTGCAACAACAATACAATCAACACGTAAAACAAAATTACAAATAAATAATACATTAAAAGTTGATCGCTTTGTTTTTATCTTCCTTTTCTTTTTGACCTTTTGTGATACTTTCTCTTTTTTGGAATAGCATTTGGATCTTTCGCTTGAATCTTTTCCTTATTTTTTCTTTTTCAAAGCAACATTTTTTCATCTCTCTCCTCGAGTTTTTTTTTTTTTTTTTTTTTTTTTTTGCGGGAGCAGGACTTGCGTGGCTTCATTTTGTAATACCCTTTCCTCCCGACAGGAGTTATTGGAGAATGCCCCTCCATAATTTATAGTAATCACGAGAAGACACAATAACTAAGACCATCTCCAACTCATAACACCAAATTTGGTGTAAAAATTACTCCAAATTTGGTGTTTTGGTGTGAATTTTTGAAAACCATCTCCAACCTATTACACCAAATCTTACGCCAAATGAATACTTTATTCTTTCATTTTCATTTTCTAGCAACCAAATTTATTTATTTATACATTTATTTCATTTAATTATAGTTTATTATTGTTAATGTAATTAACTAAAAACTTATATTTAATTAATATTACATTAATTAATTATATTACAAAAATAAATATTAAAATTAATATTAGTATCTCTTTTAATTTAATTATAATTATTTGTTATTTATTATTATCTATAGCCAATGTTAATTAATTATTAAAACCAAGTAAAATAAATTAATTATATATAAAATGGGGATACAATTGGAATTTAAATTTGAAGAAGAAGAGAATTGGAGGGCAAACAGGAGATATTGCATTACACCAAATTTGGTGTAAATGAATAATGTTACACCAAATTTGGTGTTTTGGTGTAATTTTTCAAAAGCATCTCCAACCTACTACACTAAATCTTACACCAAATGAGTATTTAATATTTTCTTTTCATTTTGGAATGACAAATTTATTTGTTTATGCAATTATTTCTCTTGTTTATATTTTATTACTATTAATGTAATCAAATAAAAACCTATATTTAACTAATATTACATTAATTAATTATATTGTAAAATAAATATTGCAACTAATATCACAAAATAAATATTACAACTAATATCACAAAATATTACAACTAATATCACAAAATAAATATTACAACTAATATTAATGCAATTATATTGCAAAATAAATATTACAACTAATATGCAATTAAGTTTAGTTTATAATAATTTATTGGTAAATATTAACTATTGTTAGTTATTATAATTGTTCTTCCAAAATAATAACTATATAAAAATTTAAATAACTAAAATCATGTTACAAATGAATTATATATCAAATATAGGATACAATAGAAATTAAAAGTTTGAAGTAGAAGAAATTGGAGGGCAAAGAGGGAATGTTTGTATTACACCAAATTTGGTGCAAAGGAATAGTGTTACACCAAATTTGGTGTAACACTATTCCTTTACACAAAATTTGGTGTAATAATGTTTAGAGTTGGGTTGGAGGGAGTTTTTTTTTTTACATATTTGGTGTTTTGGTGTGGGATTTGAAGTTGGGTTGGAGTTGGTCTCACTACACCAAATTTGGTGTAAGGTTTAGAGTTGGGTTTGGAGGGAGTTTTTTTGCATATTTGGTGTGATAGTGTGAGATTTGAAGTTGGGATGGAGATGCTCTAACAACAACAAAATGGCAACCCACATTTCATAAAAATTCAGGACATCAAAACAAAAATCGAAACATGCCCAAAATCCAAAGAATTTTTTAGAAACTTTCGAGGTTTACAAAAACATCAAAAAACAACAACACGCATTAAAAGTTGAAAATACATAAACCTAAGAAATTAACATGCCCAAATTAAAATCCTAAAATAAATTTCGTATAAAAAGTACATGTTCAAATCGAAAAACTTAACAAATACAAGTAAACTAAAGAATCGCAGATGGCGGAAGAAACCCTAAGAAACTCTAACATATATTTTATAGCAAAAATCCATAAAGAAATCAAGAAAAACGCAAGAAAAATCAAGAAAAACCGCAACCAAACCGCAAGAAAATCGAATAAAATAAATACCAAATTATTCATGTCGAATAGAGCAACACTTGAATCGAAAAATCGCAACCAAACGGAGAGAAAATCGCACGAAAAACCGATGAAAAACGGTAAGAGAAATTGAAGAAAATAAACGGGAGAGAAAAAAAGAAATAGTTTGTTCGGCGGGTATTTAGGTTTTGTTCGGCGGGTATTAGGCGGAGCGGGGTGTTTGGGCGGGTTTGGGTATTTGGGACTCGTCTAACGGATCTCACGTAAGTTTTGTGTTTCAAAGATACCACCTTCCAACTTTTGAAAAAACCCCTTCAAGATACAACGTTATATAAAATAATATTTTCGTTTCCTCAATTGTCGATACTAACTTCAAAGATTGGAATGGTATCCCGGACACATGTCGAAAAACCCCAACTATTTGTTCGTGTTGTAAACAGGGTGATTTAGGATATCACCCACCAAAAGAAGTGAGTTAATATGTAAACATCACCAACAATAAAGCAATAAAAACGATTTAATGGATGAAACTCATCCCCGACGGCTCCCACCGCCCGCCCCTAGCTTCATGGAGGAGGTGAATCGTGGGATATCTTCAACAAGCTAGGGTCCCGAGCTTTAGATTGAGTCATCACACAATAAATCCTCCTCCAACTTTGCTATCAGCGATTCGAACCTCCACGCGCCTCCAACTTTGTTGCATTTTAATTCGAACCTCCCACATTGCCTCCAACCCATTTGGCGGATCGGGGATGGGCCAACCAGGCCCCGACCCACCCTCTTTTTAAAAAAAATAAAATTAGTGCTAATTTGTATAATTTTCTTGGGTTTTTATCCGCCCACCTTATCGGCTCACCCCTTAGGTTGTCCATGCTCCACCATTGCTCCAACTTTGTTAGCATGCAAATTCAAGCCTACTATGTCCATCTTTGTGGGTCTAGCGAAAGTGGATATCACATCACCCAGGTCATTTGCACTAGTTGAGCTATACCTCGGGGCCAATAAAAATAATTTAATACGCATACATAAGTGATGGAGCTAGTGGTGGTCGCCACCCTTTTTATAAATTTTGCAAAATTAATATAATTTTTACAAGTAATAATTATTAAATTTATAATTTTTCATGTAAATTATTGCCCAATTGCCCCTTACAAAGATTTAGAAAAAATCTTTTTATCCACTATTTTAAAGAAAAATAAATCTCGCTCCCTAGTGTTAAATTTTCTAGATGGAGTGATATGGGCATGTTTGTTTATGTTTCCATGGTCCATTTCAGTTCCGGAGTTGGAAATAGAATTTTGAGAATTTATTGGTTTTCGTGTGGAAATTGGGATTGTGTTTGGATGAATGAATTGAAATGTGTTTTATGTAGGGTTGGAAATGAGATTGTGTTTGGTTTGAGTAGTTTTGAAATATTATTTTATGTATATAATAATTGAAAAGTTGGTAGTGGTGGGGTCCATTTCAATATTTTAATTTGAATATATAATATTATATTTGTAAGATTATAGTTGGTGGGTCCCATTAAATAATTATAATTTAAAAATAGTAATATTTTAAGTAGATAAAGTTGATAATAGTGGGTCCCATATATATAATTGGGTTAAAATATGAAAATAGTGATTGATAAGTAATGATGAGTGATGTAGAGTAGTGTATATGTTTGAGAATAGAAATTATAGGTTTGAGATGTTGTTTTATGTGAAAAATAGGAAATGAAAATGATGATTTCCATTGGAAATTTTATGAACAAACGTGATTCCACTTTTATGTATAGTTGGAAATTAGAAAGCGGCTATTGGAAACATAAACAAACAAGGCCATAGGTTCTCACAAAATGTAAGTGTAAGGATTATTTCTTAAAAATGAGTTCTCTTGGCACCATGCATGCATTGCATGAAATTTTACGTGATAGCACAAAAGCGTGATTCGAATTTCGATACATTCATTGCATGGACAGACAGTAATCGTGCTCACCACCTGCAATTTTGCGTGAAAAAAACCCATTAGAATCCGAACCAATTAAATGGACCGATACATTCATATTATTCCACAATTTTCTCACTGCTTTTCATGATTTTCTCTATCTTCTTCTCAATTACGCCTTTCTTCTTCATTCATTCACATTTTTCACACCCTTATCAAAACTAAACTATACAATTCTTTCATTATATTCTTCAATTCAAATTTGATTTTCAGAGTTGATTTTCTTCTGTTGTTTATTTTTGTTTCGTCTCCAAATTAAAGTTGCATTTTTTTTTCTTTCTTGGACTACATATATTATTGGGCTCCAATAATCTCAAATTATTGGTACCCCCTGAACAGATTATTCAATCATTTTCTGCTGCAATTAATTTTATTTTTTCCGTGAAATTTTGAGTCGTTCTGAAACAATATCATATTTTTGGGGGTAAATTTCGAAGGGTGTTTTCTCGAGGTGGGTGTTAATTTAATCGTAAAGCCTCAGCAATTGGGGCTCCTCTGTGGCGAATGGGATCATAATTCACGTTTAAAATGGTGGAATTCAAGAGCGCTAGGGTTTTGTAGAAATTATTACCTAGCGTTTGATGGGGAATACATGTGTGGGCCCTAATTTGGGGAGCAGGGGTTTCTTACAGTCTGTCACCGCCGCGGTCTGGAAAACCCGGTCGCCGGAGACCCTTCCAGCCCCAAATCAAGACCACGAATCCAGCATTAGTAACAATAAGAAGGATAGCAACACAAATTCAGAGAGTAAAGCCTCTGTTTCTAGTCGGTCTGATAATGTGCAGAGCACCGCACCTACACCGATCAAAATCGCCGGCGATGAAGCTAAACCCTCGAAGCCGGAGGAAAATAATAACAATACTAACAATGCCAGTAATCCAGCAGAGGGGGCCAAACAGAACAAGCCTGGTCATATTAAGAGAGTATCGAGTGTAGGACTAAGAGTCGAATCGGTTTTACAGCGAAAAACGGAGAATTTGAAGGATATATATAGTTTAGGGAGGAAATTAGGGCAAGGGCAATTTGGGACGACATATTATTGCTTGGAGAAGGCAACTAACAAAGAATTTGCTTGCAAAACAATTGCTAAGAGGAAGTTGACTACTGAGGAGGATGTGGAGGATGTTAGAAGAGAAATTCAGATAATGCACCACTTGGCAGGCCACCCCAATGTTATATCCATCGTTGGAGCTTACGAGGATGCCATTTCAGTTCATGTTGTGATGGAGCTTTGTTCGGGTGGGGAGCTTTTCGATAGGATCACACAGAGGGGGCATTATACCGAAAAAAAGGCTGCTGAGCTTGCTAGGATAATAGTTGGTGTTGTGGAAGCTTGTCATTCGTTGGGAGTTATGCACAGAGACTTGAAACCAGAGAATTTTCTTTTTGTGGATGAGGAAGAGGACTCACCACTTAAGACTATCGACTTTGGGCTCTCGGTATTTTTCAAGCCAGGTACTTATATAAGAACTTACCGATGTATCTTTTCTGTGATTATACAAGTACGAAACGAAAGGCCGTCTCCATAGTTAAACCACGAATAATCTTTAGTGATGGTAAAAGTGGGCATTCTGGATAATGTTTGGGTTTTGGTAATGAATATCAGGTAGCCAAATGAAATTGGGGTTTTAGACACATTAGAAATTCACTTGATCAATGAAATTGGGCCTATATTTTGTGAGTTATGCCATTACTGTGTAAGGGGGAACTATGATACAGACAAAGAGCAATGACTATCAGGTTAATTAGAACTGAAATTCAAAAGACTTATCCAATACTTTAACATTCTTTGTTACCTTTATAATCCTCAACAGGGCAGTAGTCCTGCCTTGAAATATATCCAGTTGTGCCCAATCGTATAGAGTCATTCCAAATAATATTATGTTGGTGTACAGTTATGTTGGTGTAAGCTCTTTTAAATGATTGCATCCGTAGTCAGATAACGATTGTCTAGTTTTGCTGTAGCATTCTTGAAATTGTGTATAATGAATTAGTACCAAATGTCAGCTTTATCCATTGTGAGTCGTGCTCTTTATTAGTTGAGAGATACATGATGGGTGTCTTTATCGAGTTCTTTTCTAATCTTTGATTCTCCTATTTAAGAGGCATGATGTATATTTGTGCGTGTCCAAGTTCATTCAGTTTTCCATTGTCAAATAGGCATCACTGAATAATATCGGATCAGTTGTGAAGCTGATACATTTGAGCTATTGTTACTGCCATGTTGATTCAACCTTCTTGAAATTAGATTCAGGATCCCTTCAATTCAATTTGTAAATTTATCTCAATGCTTTGAAGCTTATGAATATTTCAATAAGGAATTATTTTAGAGTGTAAAACTGGAGGCTGTTGTCAGTCTTTCTGCCATCTTTTATATGGGTCCCGCATGCTGCAGTTAAAGTTACTAATCGTGTGAGATTGTCCTCCCATTACCATTTTTTAGACAGTTTTCTCACAAACAGAAACTGAGTGTTTCTGATAATCTTATTTCTCGTTTTAGATAGAATATTTGTAATCAGGTATTTGAATATTTCTTCTGAAGATCTTATTTTCCTGTTTTAGCTAGGATTCTAGTTAAATGGTTGTTTCCTGCTTTGTACATGGCCCTTTTTATATGAGTGTATCTAAGCTTTTTTTGCTAGTTAGTTAAAATATCACCGACCCACTCTTTTTGTTTGAGTTAATTTCTTATATTTTAGTCCTTTTTCCTTGTCTGTTCAAGGGCTGATATTGTATCTTCTCAGGTGAGACATTCAGTGATGTGGTTGGAAGCCCTTATTACGTGGCGCCAGAGGTGCTGAGGAAGCATTACGGCCAAGAATGTGATGTCTGGAGTGCTGGAGTTATCATTTACATTTTGTTATGTGGAGTCCCGCCATTTTGGGATGGTAAGGTTTTATTCCCGATCACTTCTGTTAGCTTGTTTTTATTTACTCTTCAATCTAGTGGTGAAATCTAATTTTCTTGTATGTAAATATACACGTTGGATCAGAAACGGAACAAGGAATATTCGAGCAGGTTTTGAAAGGGGAACTTGATTTTATTTCTGAACCATGGCCCAGTATATCTGAAAGTGCAAAAGATCTCGTCAGAAGAATGCTTGTGCGAGATCCCAAAAAGCGGCTCACAGCTCATCAGGTTCTCTGTGAGTATACTGTCCATGAATAACCTAACAATTTAGGTCTCGTGGCCATTTTCTTAATCTATTCACCATATATATCAAATGGGAAATGATGCACCGCATCTGCACCATTGGTGTCCTGGTGTAAATTGGTATACTATTGGCTTTTGCTTTTGGATTACTCGGTGATAACATGGTACATGAAATTACTCTTTCATGCTAAAGTATCATGAATAGGCGTTGTTAGCTCTGATACAGCATATGAGGATAAGTAAATCTATAGATTCTGTGGATGAGTCGAATTTGAGCACTTGATTGAACATAAGAGTATCTATTTATTTGCATGCTTAAGGAATGTCCATAGTATTTCATCTTACAATTTCAATGGACAGGAATGGCATTTATAGTTATTATACGTTTGCGCAGGCCATCCATGGGTACAAGTTGGTGGTGTAGCTCCAGATAAGCCTCTTGATTCTGCCGTTCTAACTCGTCTGAAGCAATTTTCTGCCATGAACAGACTCAAGAAAATAGCCATCAGAGTAAGTTCTTCCAGTCTTCTCTATTCTTAAATATTAGCTCGAACTATGCATTACAGGATTCATTTATTCAGAGATGCATTTTTCCAGGGGCTAGTTTGTATGTTATTTGACAGTTCAAATTTTGTACATTATAGCAAGTGGCATCATACAAGTTGCATCAAATATGCTATCATTTATGATCGAACACTCGAAGAAAAAAAAAGGTTATTGATAGGGATAATTACGTTACCCCCCCCCCCCCCCGGGCTAACTACAAAAAACTCTAGAGATTTTTGAAAATTACAAACCCCTGAGGTTTGATTCCGTTTTACATTTTCCCCCTTCATAAGCAAAAAATATTTCAATTACCCGCTCAAATTTAAGACATAGTCAAACCTGAGGGGGCTTTTTGTAATTTTGAAATATATGTGGATTTGTTTGTAATTAGCCCAAACCTTAGGTATTTTTTGTAATTATCCCTTAATGATATGTTGAGGTATGAAGATGCCTTCAACATGGATGAGTTTGTGGAGATATCTGCAGACTTTTGTATAACAAAATTTGATTTAAACTCATTAATGAATTTAAACTACGGAAGTTATACTGTCAACTTTTTGCAAATCTGATTTTACCCATTAAAAGATTTTGAAACAAAAAATTTCTTAGTTGGCGTTTTTGTTTCTCAGCATGCATGCATATTTGTTAGTAATCTTTCTTTTCATCGAAGGATAGAATCTAAATGTGTTTTTTAACACGAATACTTTTTTCTCTTCATGACGTTCGCTTGACAGAAAAGCAGAGGAAGTAAGTCATGTTGTTGCATAGTCATTATTTCATCACTAGCACTTGGAAGATTAATGCTGTCGCTTACAAAATTATTCCTTTTATCTGTAGGTAATTGCGGAAAGTCTTTCTGAGGAGGAAATTGCTGGACTAAAGGAAATGTTTAAAATGATAGATGTTGATAATAGTGGATATATCACTCTGGAAGAACTCAAAAAAGGTTTGGAAAGAGTTGGTGCCAATCTCAAGGATTCGGAAATAGTGGGTCTGATGCAAGCTGTAAGTGCAGTCGTAAAAGTTTTTATTTCCTATTCATTTGAGTTTTCAATGTCACCAAAATTGAGTTAAAAGATGATTTCCAGATTGCTATACTGAGTATTTTTAATTGACATCTTCTTAACACAAATTGAGCTGCTTGGGAAATTTACAATGCGCGCACACTACTAAAACATGCGATATGCTAAATGAGTGATACAAATCAAGTATGCTTTTAGTTTAGGTCACAACACCTTTGTTTTCCTGAATGCTTAATTTAAAGGGTTAATTACAAAAACCACCACTGGGTTTAGCCTAATTACAAAAAAGAAAAAAAAAACAGTTTTCTTTCAAAATTACACCCCCTTGACATTTGTTTCTATTTTACAAATTGCACCCTCGGTAGGTGGTATTTGTTAGGTAAATACAAACCTCAAGGGGGTGTTTGTAACACTTTAAAGGAGTATTTGTAATTTTGGAAGATAATTGGAGTTTTTTGTAGTTAGACTAAACCTCAGAAGTAATTTTGCAATTATCCCTAATTTTAAATGCCATGCAAATAACATGGAACTACTACTTACAATAAACAAGGATTTTCAAGAAACCACAATGGTCAAGATTCAAGAACCATACCTTGACCTTGTAGTTGATCTGTTAAACATTTTTACCTACCTAAAATGGCATAGCCAGATCTTCATCAATGTGATTATTTAAAGGGATAATTACAAAAACAACCCTGAAGTTTAGGCAAATTACAAAAAAAACCCAGAGATGTTTTAAAATTACAAAAAAACATCCCTCATATTTGATTTTGTCTTAAATTTAAGGGGGTGAATGTAATATTTTTATAGATGTCAATGGGTTTTTTGAAATGTTTTTCACTTCTTAAGGGAAAATGTAAGACAAAATCAAACATCAAGGTTTTTTGTTTTTGTAATATTAAAAGATGTTTGGGTTTTTTTGTTATTAGCCGAACCTCAAGGACTTTTTGTAATTGTACCTTATTTAAATTATGGAGCTCTTTATGTTCTCATTAAAAATCTGTCGTTATTTATTTATTTCGGGTAATGCAGGCTGATTTTGACAATAGTGGAACCATAGACTACGGCGAGTTTGTAGCAGCAATGCTTCACCTAAATAAAGTCCACAAAGAGGATCATATGTATGCAGCCTTCTCCTATTTCGACAAAGACGGTAGTGGTTTCATCACACGGGACGAGCTTCAACAGGCTTGTGCACAATTTGGTCTAGAAGATGTTCACCTAGATGAAATAATCCGAGAAGCTGATCAAGATAATGTAACAGTCTTTCTTTCATTTTACTCCTTAGAGAATATTCCACTTATGTTCTCAATTTAGATACCAATACTTGAAAATCTTACCAGTTTCGTTTATTTCAGGACGGCCGGATTGATTACAACGAATTCGTGGCTATGATGGAAGACACTGGTTTTGGGAGGAAGGGTTTGAGAACAGTGTAGGATTGGTGCTCTTTAAGTCTGGTAATTATCGAAAGTATCACGTTTCGACTTTTGTAAATTCCTCACATGGCGAAAATCGAACAGCGAACGAAACTTGTGTGCATTCTGTTGTAAAGATTAGTCAGGTCAGTAAGGTTTATATCTATCCCATTTAGGATGTCCATTTTGTATCTTCTGTTCATAGTTAGTCTTTTTTTTCCCCTGGAAATTGTTATCGATAATTCCATTTAATTATTCTTTATTTACTTATGTGTTTCAGTTATTCCATTGCTTAAGTGCTTCTGTAACTGCACATAGAGCTATATATTATCGTCTGAATCACATTCTAATGCAGGATGGTAGATGGAAAGCTTATCACACGTATTTTAAATGATGGTTCATTTCTTATTTTTTTCACATATATATTATTACATTCATATATATTAATGATGTTAGTTTATATGTATTGGTGTTACAGAAATAAGAGATAATAAACGAGGAACTTGACATTATCCATGTAACATCTTACGCACATATATTACATATTAGTAGGGCTGCAAATGAACCAAGCCGCTCGTGAGCTATTCGGAGTTTGATTCGATAAAAGCTCGTTCGAGTTCGTTTAATGAGGCTCGTTAAAATAAACGAACCAAACTCAAACTTAGAGATATTCGGTTCGTTAGCTCGTGAACAGGCTCGTTAGTAAGCTCGTGAATAGGCTCGGTAGTAAGCTCGTATAAATTAACCGTAAATAATATGATTTTAGTTTTAATTTTTCATATTTTTACTTAAGATAATATAAAAATATTTCAATAAACTTATTTTTTTGAATAAAATTATAAGTTTTAATAAATATATTATGAAATTAAATATAATTAAATAATTTTATTTTTTTTGGTAATAAATTCAAGAATAATTTAATTTTTAATTAATATTTACTAAGCTCGTTTAGGTTCGATTAAGCTCGAAAAAGTTCTTGAGCCATCAACATGTTCGACAAATTCAGGCTCGAGTTCGATTCGATAATAAACGAGCCAAACTCAAACACTCAAAAGCTCGCCTCGGTTCGGTTCGATTGCAACCCTACATATTAGTCTTCCATCTATAGGGGTATTGCAATATTAGTCCTATAACTTTTGAAATTGCGATTTTAGTCCTATATGTTTAGCTTTTTCTTTTCTTTTTTGCGGTTTTGGTCTTGTTAGTTTTGGATTTGTGCAATTCTAGTCCTATACGTTTTAAGTTAGTGCAAATTTGGTCCTGAAGGCTATTTCAATATTTCACTTATTTCCAAAATGTCCTTGGTAGACAAAATATTCAATATACCTAAGATCAAGCAGAAAATGGTATTAGAGTCAATGTTTTATTTAATTATTTGTTGAATTTATTTATTATTTATACTAGAGATTGTCTAATGAGAAGAATTTTATTTAGAATTATGAATCCAGATCAAAATTTGAGGTACACGTCCACATGTATTATTTCTTAATCATGGACATACAAAAATACGTACAAATTTGGCATTTGACTAATAGGACAAAAGTTATTACAACTAAATAAGACTAAAATTGTTAAATTCTAAAAAATTATAGGATTATAATTGTTATTTTTTATGAGGGCAAAATTGTCACATGACTAAAATTGCAACTTCAAAATTTACGGGACTAATATTGCAACACCCACGTAAATCTTTGTTAGATAAACGTTTTTATCAAGATTTTGATGATTTTAGTTAAATAAGTTTTTATACCAAAACAATGTTTTTATATGTTGTCCAAATACTCCTAAATGATTTAAAATGTTTTTACTAATTTTTGGAGTATTTCTTAGTTTTTAATTTGATAAAAATTGGACAACACTTTTGATGGTTTTGTTTAAATTGGTTTTTACACCAAAAATATGTTTATAAATGTTGTCCAAATACTCCCAAATGATTTAAAATATTTTTACTAATTTTTTGGAGTATTTCGTGAAGTTTATTTTTGAAAAAAATCGGACAACATTTCAAATTGGAGGTCGACCAGGTGCCGCCCAAATGGTCGATGGGTACTTGAAGGAAAGAAAACACGAAACAAAACTTTGACTTGAAAAATGGAGCGGGGGACCGGTCGAGGGAGGGCCGACCGGTCGCACCCCCGCAACCCCTACCTGGATCGCACTATTTTTTTCAAACGGTCGAAATCTTCAACAGGCAACCTGGTCAGCTCTATGATATTTTGTGACAAACAAAATGATCTTTGTTTTGAAATTCTTGACAACAAGATTTACTTTTCAATTTTGTACAATATTTCTACATCTTGTGATCTTCTTTTTGTAGACAAAAGTGAAGATAGAGAGGCTATGTTGGTGAAGCTTCTCTATAAATAGAGGATGAATTGAAGACACAAGATACAACACACACAAGCAAAATACACAACAAGAAATCGCAAATTGTTCAAGCTTTCATTTTTACATTCTTGTTGTAATAGCCAAAAAGACTTTCACTTGCACATCTTTGAGGTCTAGGCTTTTTGATTCTTGATTACACTTGCACTCAATCTTTGTATTGGTTTCATAGAGTTGAAATCTTGAATTTTGTCCATCATTCAACACAAGACATCCTTGTAAGTATTCTTGTGGTAAGAATACACTTGGGTGATCTAGGTGATAGGTGTTTGAAGAGTGTGGTACTCTTCAAGGTGGTGAAGGAAGATTGTGGTAATCTCCTTGAAGGTGTTGTAAGAGGATTGTGGTGATCCTCAAGGTGTTGTATTAATTGTGGTAATTAATAAAATCTTTTTTTCTTTTTAAATCCATCCCAGGAATCTTTGGGGTGGTAGAGGATTAGGCCAGGTGGGTTGAACCTCTTTAAATCAACGAGTGTTGTTTAATTTCGCATTTACATTCTTGTCATTTGCTTGTTGATTCGAAAAAGAGGGTAATTTGCGAAAAATCGGCATAATCTATTCACCCCCTCAGATTATCGTAGCCCACTTGGACTAACAAATACAAGACCATGTTCGCAATTTTCCCTAAAATTAACATGTGGATGTGGATCTTTATGTGTTTTAGCTTTCCATGTGAACCCTTTTATGATATTGGTATACTCCAATACCTTAAACTAGGTCAAAATCCAACTTGATTGCTATTATTACCACTTTTCCATGTAATATTTTCTTATATATGTTTTCTTTCTCTCTCTTAATTTTAGCTGTTGGTATAGCAAAAGAGTTGATAACTTTTACATGATATTAATACTTTACTTTATAATATTACGATATGCATGTTTAAAGATTTAAACATTCCATCGCAATATTTGCACAAATCACCAATAACAGGGCAATACAAGACAATTCTGGCCATGAGAGCCCTAGGGCGTCCTCAAGATATGTTTGAGATACTGCTATATAATTACAACCCATTTTGTCTCAATCGATACAAAATACACACGCTTTAGCATCCGATGCAACAGCTCCTAGTGCAACGACAATCACCAGTTTAACCTAAAGGGTGGTGATTTAGTAGCAGTGGGTGATAAAGTGGCTTTAATTTGTTACCTATTCTGTTAGGAACCGTGAACTTTTTGGTACATTTGACGACAAATTTTCTATATATATATTTTTTTAATATCAACCCAAATTCTGAATTCTGATTGTGCTTGTGAATATGCTCCTACTTATTTCTTCCCAACGTGTAGTGTGTGTAACTGTGTATATGTATAAATAAAGACAAAGATTTATAAATGAGGGTCGGTTTCACCTTTTATTTGATTGCTCCATTAGTGAGCTGGATGGATGGACGGATGACAATTGTGTGGACACTCTTTGGGGTACGTCCAACTTGTTCTCTGAGGGATACATAACATTACACATATCACAAAACTCATTGCTTTTCATGTCTAAAGTCCACCACACTAGTCTCACATCACACCTAACCTCGCCCATAATTTTGCATCCATCTACGCCTACTAACAAACATTTTCTTCCTTTTTTATTTTCTTTTGTCCTCCTCCCCCTTCCAACTTTTATTTTTTGTTTTTTTCTTCAAAGAAATTTGTGGTATCATTCTATATTTTCACTCATTATTTTCTAAGTTCTAGCTAAGAGGGTGTTTGTTCAAACTTATTTAAAGATATTATAAACTTATAATAGCTTATGAGATGTTAAATCTTATTCTGAAAATAAAATAAATTTGTGGAGCTTATAAGATGTTAGTAACGATAGTTTTCTAATTAAAATGGTTTAATTATAAATCTAAAGAAGTTGTTGAAATAAGATCTTATTTTGAACATAAGTTGGAATCCACATTCACGTAACATCCTATTTTGTGAGCTTATAATATTTTAGCTTAAAATAAATTACGAAAGACTTTTAGAGTTTATAAGCTCTCACATATATATCTCAGAAGATGTTTTGAATAACTTATAAGTTCAGATACACACTCTTTAGATTGATGGTTCACACTTTGGTGTTAACTCCAAACGTGTATCTCATAAGATCTTCAAATAGTACATGCCCATGTCTGGAGCATAAACAAACGGTTTTGGGTCCCCGATGTATATTCAAGAATATTTTGGAGTCACAATAAATTTAGTCTACCTTCAATGGTAGAGAATGAGGAAATTTATACTCAAATAGTGTTATAATCCAGTGATATATAGTCCATAAACCATTTTAGCTCCATGAGCCTATTGGATTGCCCCTTGTTCTTGTGCATTTCTTGAACTCAACTCAAGCATAGTAGTCCATTATATTTATTGACTTGTGAATTTCATGAACTAGTCTAGTGGGTCTTATGCGAACCATGACACGTCATTGCCTATGCCATTGAATTCTAAGAAGAAATACAAAAGATATTTAATTGTCGTTTTTAATTTTGATGCAATAATTGGAATTTTAAATTCTTTCAATCTTGCTCACTTGACAATGAAATTCAAAAATAATAATAAATAAGGGAAATATCTTTGGGTTTATCTATTGGAAAACGAAATACTGAATATTGTTGATGTTAGTAGTACATTTAGTACTGAAAATAATGAGTACGTGCATGGAATATTTATTGAGGTACGTGAATTTGTACATAATGCCCCGACTATCATTTTTTTTTTTCTTTAATTTTTTTCTTTTTGATTATTTTTTTATTAGGAATATTCCTAATATTATTAATTAGTCAATTTCGGACCCGACACGCAAATCGATACTTAACCTAACACAAAATTAATGGTTATGAGTCTAGACTTCATGGATCGGGCGAACAGAATAACCCGCCAATTAAACAGTTTAGGTTCAAATCAACCTGGTATGACTCATTTAACCCGCTTAACTTTGTTCGTGAATTTAAAGAAAAATAACTAAATAATTATTTGTAAGAAAAACAAAAAACAAGACATATTACTTAAAACTTAAATGTTAAAATCTCCTTAATTATATTTGTTGTTAGTTTTGCATGTCTTTTTATATGTTGTCCTCAAAATATGATTATGTTATGTTATTTATGTAATTATGTTATTTCTTTTGTACGTTGTGAATTGTGATATTTTTTATTGAATAGTATGTCCTGATGATTGATTTAAAAAAAATGAATTTATTCAATTGAAACAATTAAATATATAGAAAAATAATTTTATTAGATGAGTTAAATGGGTCGGGTCTGGGTAATATGTGAAATAAACAAGTCGATTTTGTGTTCTAGATTTCGACGCGAATAATTAAGTAGGTCGGTTCCGGGTGGCTAATTCGACTCACAAACCGAATCCGCGAATCCTGACCCAACCCAATTGACAGCCCTAGTCTGCCCCCACAAACTTTTCGATCTATTTTGTTGTGATTATTAACATAATATTGATATAATAGACGAAGTTATATATAAAATATATATGTACAATAGATTTCGTCTCACTTTTTTACATTCATTCTCAAAAGTAACATTATATATAACTTATATATGTTCTCTAGCAGTGACAGATCCAGAAATTTTCTATGAGGGGGGCACAAAATTAATATGATAATAATCTACATCAAAAATAATTAATGGGGGCACATTTTCTTTTCTTTTAACCTAATTAATATATATTTCTAAAAAATAAAATTTAGTAAAACTATTAAAAAAAGGAAAAAGATTTAAGAAAAAGAAAAACTATGGGGCACGTGCCTCCATAGTGGGGAGTGTGGATCCGTCTATGTTCTCTAGTATTTTTTCTACTAACATATCATATGATCTAATATAAAACATTTCCTTTAATATATCCAAAATAAATTTAAAAATTGTCAAACTAACTTTTAATTATGTAAATTGTTTACATTAATTAACCGTATCTTGATGTAATTATTGTCCATATCGGCGGATTTAGGCACTACAACATAAATGACATTAGGTAACACAAATTTTGTAGCACTTTTTACATAAGATACATATCTAACACGGGTTTGTAACACTTTTTACATTATAATATTTATGTAACACTTTTGTAGCACTTTATCAATATGTAACACTTTTATATAAGTAACATTTTTAAGTATCACTTTTTTTTGTTATTTCTTTTGTAACGCAAATAGGTAACACTTTTATCAACATGTAATGCTTATATGTAACACTTTTTAAGTATCATTTTGTTTTTGTTATTTCTTTTGTAACGCAAATATGTATCACTTTATTTAAGAAGCACTTTTTGCAACAATATATTTTATTGATTGTAACACTTTTTAAGCCATATTTTAGTAACACAAAATTATATAACTATCATTAAATCATGTCAAAGATTTATTTAATTAATTGATGTCATCAAACCTAAAAATTGTAGACATCATGTACTCTATTTTTTTTAATGAATTTGTTTACTTTTTACAAAGTATTTTAGTTTGCTTTTATTTTTTATTTTTTACGAAGGCAATTAATTTCGTCTTAATACCGACGGAAAATGTGCATGTATATATATTTTATTATTATTATTATTTATTTATTTAATTTTTACTATTGGAGACCAATTTCATCGTTAACTTTTTTTCATTTTTTTACTTTTTTAAAAAAATTACCAATAAAAATTGATGTTGTCGGTAATTACTTAGGAATTTTTTCCGTCGGTAATTTTTTTTATTTTCTTTATTATTTAATTTTTTTATTGTTAGAACTTTTTATCTATCGGTAAATTAATTTTATATTTTTATATATTTTTATTTTTACCGATTGAATATTTATTAGTCGATAAATTTATTTTTATATTTTTGATATTATTAATTTTTGTGTCCTTTAATATATAATATAATCATTTCAAACTATATACTATACAATATAAAACTTGATATATACAAATGTATAATATAATTTAATACATATATTATAAAATATAATCTTTATTATATAAAATATATTATATATACATATAATATATATATATATATATATGTGTGTGTGTGTGTGTGTGTTTGTGTGTATGTGTATATATAAAACAAAGCAAAAGTTGTAATAAGAATCAACTTAGCTTAGTGGCAAATTGTCACTTCCATACATACAGTCGTGGATTCGAATCTAGTTGGTGGTAAAAAATAGTATTTTACGAAGTCTACAAAAAAAAGTGTTATATAAGATTCATATGTAACACTTTAGAAGTATTTTTTTTTAAAGTATTACAAATATAAAAAGTGTTACATAAGATTCATATGTAACACTTTAGAAATATTGCTTCAAAGTGTTACCAATAGAAAACTTAATGTAACACTTAGAAAAAGTATTACTAAAAGCTAATAAAAGTGATATCTTTGACTATAGGTAACACTGACAACAAGCTGGCGTCATAAAAGTGTTACTTATTGTCTATAATAACATTTTATGACCATTAGGTAACATTTTTTAGTGTTCCTAACGCCATTTATGTTGTAGTGAAATTTGTCTTGGCCAACACGCCCGCTCAGGCCTCATTCTCTTTTAAAAAGAAATATTAGTTATAATTTGTATTATATTTTTTAAAATTTTTCATTTATCCCACCCTATTTTCGTGTATTGTCCATACTGCTAGCGTCTCCTCGCTACGCCATTGATTGTCCATAAACATGGGAATTAGATACACAACAACTCATCTTGAATTAAGCTATAAAATTTGCTTCCCCCCTTGTTTAGTGGACATATGTCCGCGATACAAAGGATATCACCAATTCACCATGCACAATTACATATAAAAAATAAAAAAGTGAAATGGCAAAATTAATTAATGAAGCAAAAATGTCAATTTCAGGATAGTGGTGGGGCAAGAATGTAAAAATGGCTAAAAAGTTTAGGTGATAATAATGTTGTAATCATCAGGGAATCGTGAGTTTTGGTGTAAGACGTGGCAGCTGTAAACAGGAGGTAATTGATTTTTTGGTACCACGTGTGTGGACAATTGTGGTGGCTGTGTTAAGTAGTGTCCAGCCCAGAGCTCAGCCACTGGCCACCGTCCCCACACCGTCACTGTCACCGTGCTTTGGCCGGCACCGCCACTTTTGGATTCGGCCGGGTAACACAGTTACCCACCAA
This sequence comes from Rehmannia glutinosa, assembly GCA_016081115.2. Classification (NCBI taxonomy): domain Eukaryota; kingdom Viridiplantae; phylum Streptophyta; class Magnoliopsida; order Lamiales; family Orobanchaceae; genus Rehmannia; species Rehmannia glutinosa. The sequence continues at coordinate 1,404,740 of JABTTQ020002046.1, forward strand.
CCCCGCCCCTCCTATTTCTTTTTAATTTTTTTTTATCCCATTATTTACCAAATGTAAGATACTTTCTTTGATATTTTTACACAATCAAAGGCAAAACTCTATATATATATTATGTATGTATATTTCTGAAGGGCCATGATCCCAATAAGCTCGAAAGGTCAACAAGATATTTTGGATTGTGGGCTAAATGATAATAAAGACCAAAATGATTCATCATTCTAAGAGTTTAAACCTTTTGATGAGGTGATCATTTAATTTGGTATCAAAATCGGTCAAGTAAAAGGCTTTAAATAGAGTGGCATGAGTCGGACGGACTTTTGGAAAAATTCGAGTGAAAGGACCACAAAAATGTTTTACCCACCATATGTGTATTTTGTACATTGGGCCAACTAGATAGATTTGACTTTTTTGGCCTAGAATAAGAATATCATGGCGCAACCCAACCCAAACCTCGGGCCGGTTGGACCAACACTTGGTCGGGTGCATTTTGTCCACTCTAACTCGAATTTAAATCTTACTACCATCCATAAAATCATTCCACTAACGCCGGTAGTGAACCAAGGAGAATCGATCAATATTTTTTATTGTAATTTTAATAACATTCAATAGTGTGAATCAAATTTTCTATTCTCATTGTATTGATCGCGTGTACAAAATGACGTCACAATTACGTGTGTCATTTATCCAATATTCTAATATAGTGGAATATGAATGTGGAGTAGGATATATGGACCCATAGTGGTTCTATGTATGACAAATGGTGATACTTTTAATGTAATACAATTAGCCCCAATATGGATGATAAGTTAATTTAGTGTGGTTTATGCATGCTCGCACCTTAAGGAGTATTCGAGTGCATAATAACCGTAGATCTATAATAGATGCGTAAAATTTCACACACAATCATAAGTCTAACGCAGGGCATAGCCAAGACGATTTGGTTGCCCGTAGCCCAAATTTTTTCCACTAGCTCAACTATTTTTTCCCCTTAAAAAAACACATAAATTTTTTTCATTTTTTTCCACGTAAAAACGGGAAAAAAAATTTTGGGGCACTGTGGGGCCGAGTGGCCCCCAGCTACGCCCTGGTCTAACGTGTATTGTATGCAGATTTATGGTAAATAGACACCTAGTATACTCCTCCGGGAACAGGAGGAGGTCCCATGAGGGGGCTTTAGTCCCCCAACATTTAAAAAAACTCCATTACACCATGTATATTTTATTTTTAAATATTAATTTTTGTATTTAAATGTTTGATTTTATTCATTTAGCTCCCCAAAATTAATTAGCCCCCCAAGACTAAGAGCGATTGGATATGCTTTCGGTTTGAAAATTTTCATTTTGCTAGTGAATAGTGGTGAAAAAATAATTGGAAGAAAAATATGAATTTTGAGAGTGTGATTGGATGTGAGATGAAAAAGTAATGATGAAAGTTGATTTGATTTAAAAATAGTAAAATAATGATTGAATATGGTTGGTAGTTAGAAATGTGTGAGTGAGTGAATAGTGAAATTTGCGGGAGAATGTGTAATAATGATTAGTTTTACGTGAAAAAATGTGTAGATGTGATTGGTAAGAGAAATATTAAAAGTGAGAGAATAGTACATTTTTAAGAAAATTTTCATAAACAATCGCATGTTTGGTAAAAAAAAAAAATCTTTGAACGAAAATAGAATTTCTTCCACATCCAATCGTGCCTAAGGATGCGACTAGATATGCTTTTATTTTGGAAATTTTCATTTTGCTAAAGAATAGTGGTAACAAAAATTTGGAAGGAAATAGATGAGTTTTGAGAGTGTGATTGGATGTGAGATGAAAAAGTAATGATGAAAGTTGATTTGATTTAAAAATTATAAAATAATGATTAGATATGATTGGTAGTTAGAAATGTGTGAGTAAGTGAATAGTGAAATTAGAATATGTAATAATGATTAGTTTTTGTGAAAAAAATGTAGAGATGTGATTGGTAAGAGAAAAAATGAGAAAAAGTGAACATGAGAAAATAGTATATTTTAGAAAATTTTCATAATCAATCGCATGTTTGGTCGAAAAAATCTGCCTACACGAGAGTAGAATCACTTTCATATCAAATCACAACCTAAATGTCTAGCTCCACCCCTGTCCAGAATAACACCTACAAGACCATTAAGTTGTGGCAAATAGCGACTATAAATAGTAAGAGTCGTGCCAACCAAATACCGGAACCCGGACCTTGTATAACTAATTAAATACATATTGAATTCTTCATTATTAAACCTGTTATATATTTGATTTTTTTTTTTATAAAGTATATATTTGATTTTTGAGTGGAAATAGAATGCGTAGGGTTGTAAACGAACGAGCTTTCGGCAAATTAGCGTTTGTTTATGTTCGTTTATTAAGTTTAATAAATATAAATGAACTGCATTCACGAACATGTTCATTTAGTGTCCGTTTAATGTTTGTTTATTATTTATTTTTAATTATTAATTATACATTTATTGCTTAATATTTATTACTTTATTATGAAAAATAAGCTTATTTTAGTTTAATATTATAAAATATACAAGTTGTATTTAACTTTTTTATACACATGTTCGTATAATTGTTCACGAACAATTAATGAGCATGTTCGTGGACCGCATTCGTAAATATGTTCGATTATTAAACGAACGAACACGAACAACCTTTTAATATAAACGAACGAACACGAACAATCCTCGTTCGTTCGAGCTCGGTTCGTTTACAGCCCTGAATACGCAACATCGGCAGAGAAAGCAATGTAAATTCGGCCTGAAGATTATGTTATGAGATTATATATATTATATTCAATATAAATTAAGAGAGCATGCCTAATAATTATATATGTTTGAAAGTGAAATGATATTTACCCTGAAAAGAACTATGCAATTTAAACAAACCTTATAATTTCTTATTAAACTGTGAAAAATGAGGTCGTCATTAATTAACATTCGTGGAGTCATAACATTCCAGCATATAAACAACCTTCAACGTACTATCATTTGGTTACAAGTATTATTAATTAGTTGTGATATACGACAGGAACACCGAACATGTCTTGTCAAAACCACCCCCAGTGTCCTTTCTGGTACACAGTGTCCAAATCCCATTTCCGAATTAATTCCAAGCCGTGTATTTCTAGTTCAAATTAAAATTTTCTAATCCATCCAAATTACAATCCATGTGTTTTTTAACCAAAAAAATTAAATGTTGTGAAAAAAATATATATACAAAAGAACAATTGATTGCAAGAGATGGTATGGATTAACATGTCTTTCTACAATAATATACGGCGACACATTATATTTCACTCTAATAGTAAGGGGTGGCCAAATGAAACCGAAACCGGTTCCAAATCCAAATTGAAACCAGAACTGTAGCCAACAGTTCAGGTAACCATTGATCAGAACCCGGTTCCCAAACTAGAACTGGAACGATGTAGGCCGGTTTTGATTCCGGTTCCTTAGTCTAAACAATGGAACCGGCGGTTGGAACTAACGGTTTTAACCACCGGTTGGAACCGACAGTTAAAACCGTCGTTTTCAATGTTAAAACCAATAATTTTTATTTTTCTAGTAAAAATATGTCTGAAAAAATGTTGAATATCTCTTTTGATGTTTTATATTCGCAACCACATAAGACACATGTTAAACTAAATGTTGTAAGCAAGCTACGTGAACTTTGATTTCTCTATACCTTAAGATGATATATAAGTAGCTTAATATTATTATTAATATTAAGTTCAAAACTTATTTAATATTATTATGAACATTAAGTCCATTTTTTTTTCTTTTTTTGTTGTAACTGAAATTGATAAATTATATTTTAAGAAATCTTCAAAAATTATCAAAAGAGAAAAAAAAACTGGTTCGGTTAAACCAGAACCGAAACCGTGGAGAAACTGGGTTTTGTTTGGAATTGGAACCTTGAGGCGCCGATTCTGATTCCGGTTTCTCATTTTGGAAGAATTGTAATTTGTAACAGGCGGTTTCGGAACCGTGACCACCCCTACAGTCTAAGACCCTTTTTTTTTTTCAATTTCTCAAATCTAACCTAGTAAATAAGACTTACACGCGGGTGCGGGATTTTACAGGTAGGGGTGGGAAACTAAAGAAATTATAATAATGGGGCTGAACATAAAATATCAATATAATTTTGTTTAATTTCTTTAAAGTACCAATAGTAAGAAAAATAGAAAATGGGGTCCGCCCGTATTCATAATTAATAGGGATGATTACAAAAACACCCCAGAGTTTGGGTTAGTTACAAATAAATCAAGAGATGCTTCAAAATTACAAAAAGCCCCATCAAGTTTGATTTTATCTTAAATTTAAGGTGTTAACTGTAATATTTTTACAAATATCATGTAGTTTTTGAATTTTTTTTTTTTTGCTTATGAAGAGGAAGATGTAAGCAGAATCAAACCTTAAGATTATTTTTTTTTTGTAATTTTTAAAAATCTCTGGATATTTTTGTAATTAGCCTAAACCTCAGGTGTTTTATGTAATTATCCCTAATTAATAATTAAATTGTACCTTGTTATTATCATGTATCACATGGTATTTATTTATGTATAAGTATATAAAAGTCTTGATATCAGATTCAGAACATAATTAAATATAACGAGCATAATTGTAGTAAATGCTCACCAGATGGGATTTTCTATTCCAGGATAGTATTTTATCTCATATTTCATCGTACGAATGATTGCCAACAGGTCCACATGTATATAAGTTACCATATACATATTAAAACCCACAATTGAGGCTTGATTTATGCTCCAAAATTAATATGGTAAATATCTTAGAATAGAAAATCTTTCCGATTAACGTACAAGTTAGCAAACTTAAATTCCTAATTCAAACTCAACTATGTATTGTAATGAATTTACGAATAATTAGATTTTTAATAACTATGTTCTCAATTTTATATTTCCTTTCTTTGAGATTGAGACCAAGTTGGGCTTAAATATTTGTCTTTGTAGAGCTTGTGACAGTATAAAGTAGCTTGACGTAGCAGAGCTGGTCTCTGCCAATATTTTGACCCCACAGTGACCACACACACAAATTTATATATGTGTGTGCAAATATATTATATTAATTGGTCATTGACAAATCAGCAATGAGATATTAATTTGGAAATTTGTAATACTATATATATTATATCATTATAATTATCGTGTCACCAAATTCTTTATTTTACAACTTAAAATGTTTTCCTACTAGCTAGAGTAGACAATTACAAATATCTTAACTAAAACTGCAACAAATTAGAAAAAAAAAATGAGTATCTCCATGACCAAAACATAAAAAATGTGTATTGTACACATCTAGGATTTAACCTGAAATTTTAATTTTATATATATATATATGAAAATAATTATATATACAAACGAAATAATTCCCTGCTAACGATAATATTGACGATTCCATGACAAAATGATATACACAAAAATGATTAGTATAAATATAATTCAAGTAATTTCCTACTGACGATAACAATGATGTTTCCATGACGAACCGATATACACAAAAATGAATAGTATAAATCCTCTTCACCATATTTCATTTTTAGCAAATAGTATAGCACAAACAAAAATGACCATATCACAAAATACATACACAAATTCCACATCCAAAAAGGAAAATAAAGGTGGTACATTATCAAGAAAGATCCAAATTGGTGCCCTAGCATAGAGGTAACCTAAGATGAAACTATGGCCTCAAAATTTTCAGTACGAATTAAGGTGCATGCATGCCCATTGTCACGATTCGACCATTTTTTCGATTTTCAATAAGGCGGCACCTAATGAGGCTAAGAAACATTAATTTCAAAAGTTTGATTAATATACAGTGCCGATCCTGTCAATTTTTCGGTCTGAATCGAACTTTAAAATTTGGGCCCCATTTTTTTTTCAATTATTTATTTCTTTCATTTGAGAAAATTTAATTTAGGGTTTTAAGGAAAATTAAATGTGATATGTTGTTATTAACTAACAAGCACTGGCGGACCTAGGGGAAACAAGGGGGGCTATTGCCTTCCCCCCAAAATTTTTTCCAAAATTTCATTCCCCCCAATAAAGTTTTTCAAAAAATTTTTTTTTGTTAAAATAGATGACTTTGCCTCCCCCTCCCCCAAATTTTGATAAAACTTCAAATAATTATATTATACAATATAAAAACCATTAATTATGGTTAATATATGAGTATTTTTTCATTGTTTAAATTTATAAACCTGGATCCATTTTTTGCTTCCCAAAGTTAAAATCCTACGTTGCTAATAAGACTACAAAACTCATGGGAATATGGGCCCCTCATATGTAGAGAGCCTTTTTTTAATCTGAATAACAAAAATACAAAAAAATTAAAAAAAAAACCATGCACTCAATAGGATTTTTAGCTGGGTCTCATTTTTAGATACTTTCAAAGTGTAATGCATTAGCCACGGCCAAACTCACACTTTGTTCATTATCTTATTTTAATAGATATGTACTATATATAAAAGGTATATAAAAGTGGCGTAACCACCTTAGGGACGAGTGCGGTCGGAATGGATCGCACTCAAAATCGGAATGATCCTGTTAAATTTGATTTGGATCGCACCGAAAAATTCAATCGAAGATCTAGGTCATATGAAAAAATTGAGCTAAAAATTAAAAGGTCATTAAACCTTCTTGACCCAAAAAATTAAGAATTATTTGGCCCAATTAAGGTATATGTGTGGATGGATGATTGTCTTGTTTGTTATATAGAAAGAGATATATTCGAACTTGATAATGAATAGTATATTTGGAAGCACTTTTAAAATGAATTTTGGATCCAAAAATCAATAGTTGTTTGGTGATTAATTTAGAATGAACTTTTGGATAAATCATTTCTCCAAAAGTTCATTCTAGAGAAGTCTAAATTGAAGATTATGAAAACCCACAAAATATTGTTGCAATGTATCGGCCTTTATATTTGCCCATTTCATTTTCTATTTTCGAAAAAATTTGGCCCGACAATCATTCCACCAAAATGAAAAAAAAAATCCTGACCGCACTGACCGGAAATCCTGGCTACGCCCATGTATACAAGAAATTTGTGTCCCTAAATTTTGTATTTTTTTTTTGGGCTCGAGTCGACCAACTCGCTTGACTTACAATAGGAGCAGCCCTATTAATATATATATATATATATATATATATTAGTACAACCTAGCCTAACTTAGTTGATGATGAGACTTGTCAAAATTCCATGAAATACGGAATAGGAAAATGTTCGAACACGTGTACGGTAAAGATGACGGGACGAAGATATGATTAAATGATTGATGTCTCGTTTCATGAAAATTGAATGACTTCCACATTTGATGTTCATTTATACATGTCACAATAAATTTGCACTTTAAAAGTCTACACTTGACTCTACACTAAACATGGTATCAAGAAATTGACAAGATTATTTTTTAAGTTTTTTTTTTTAGCATATGTGTGGAGGGGGAGTGGTAATTACTGATTAGAATTAAGCCCTAGACTTCTGATGTAAATTTGAGAATTTCAACTACTCGATCACTATCCAATTCGCAAATTGACAAGATTTAAGAGTTCATTATATAATAAGGCTTAATTTTTTTTAAAAAAAAATATTGTAAAACATTAATATCTTATATATTTAGAGCATTCATGTTAAAAAGTAAATATTAAAACTTATAAGCTCAAAAATATGATAATTCAAGAGCCTTAGAATTCTAACTCTTTTTCTTGAAGAAAATTTGGTCTTGTTATTGCGAGATATTTGAATCGTAGTCAATCGTCATGCGAGTAATCCGCGAATCTTGGTGACTCTTAAAAGCTTAATATGACACCAAATAATGTTTTATCATCAATTATTGGTTATGCTAATTATTAAAATCAATTAATTTTGATAATTATTTTAGAATATATTTTGTAAGCTTCAAAATATTTTAAAATAGACCACCCTCTTAATCACTTAAACCCCACTTTGACCGACGGGCTGTACTCAACCAACACTTGGTATTATCCCAATTTTTATCCTGTCTCTGCATTTATGTCATGTATTTTTCAAAGAAATGTGGAATTTTGATTTTTGAGAACTTGTTAATAATCAAAATGCCCAGGGGCACTCATGTCATTTCACTTCTCTGTTGGCGCCTTATAAAAGAAACCCCCAACATTTATGACATTAGTGTGTTTCATTTCAAACAAACTCATACTTTTTGGTAAGCGTAACCGTTTTCTCCTTTTCTCTTCTTCTTCAAAATATTAATTTATATTTCAAATAACAATGTGGTGTTTCGATTTGAACAGCAAGCAGAAAATAATTAATTAATGGAGAAGGCAAATTCGACGAGCGGTCTCATACGAACGAAATCGGACCAATTGGTGGAGACGATCGCGGCGGCGCTGGGCGCAATGAGGTCGTCGTCTCCGGTTTCGTCCGGCGAGGCCGCGGCCACCAGCGGCGGTGGTTTGGAGAGCAGCGGCGGCCTGTCGCGAAAATCGAGCAGGCGGCTTACGGCGGCCTCGCCGGGGCGGAGCGGCGGCGGCGGTGTTGGGAAAAATACTCACATTCGGAAATCGAGGAGTGCGCAGATGAAATTCGACGTGGATGATTTGAACAGCGGCGCCGCCTTGAGCAGAGCTTCTAGCGCAAGTTTGGGATTCTCTTTCTCCTTCACCGGATTCACTGTTCCGCCGGATGAGATTTCCGATATGAAGTCGTACAGTGATGAAGAAATCCGTAAGTTTATCTAATTAAGTATAATTAATTTTTCTTTTGAGTACATATACTCGATGAGATGTGTGGACTGTGGTGGGAATCGAACTCTAAACATCGAACTCCAGATGTCTTATTTGGGTTTGAGAGTCTTAACTACTCGATTACATCCAATTTCTTAGAGGTGTTTGGCTAAGCTTATAAGTTCTTCAAAATATCATGTTTCAGAACTTATATGTTGTTTAAATTTATTTGGTAATTTTTTTAGAAATTTTTTTTATAAGCTCCCAAATAAAATGTCAGGAGCTTATAAGTTCGTTTTTAATTAAAAAAAAGTAAGTGAACACAACTTTTTTTAAAATAAGATCTTACTAGCTAACACTTTAAAAGCTATATCATCTTATTTTATCCAAACACTTCAACAACTTATTCTTACAATAAGATCTAATATGTTATTAGTATTAAAAATAGCTTATAACATGTATGAGCTTATAAATTTATTTCATTAAGCTTATTCAAGTGATATTGTACATAACATTCAAGTAAGATCTTTTAATTAAGCTTATAAAAAGATTTTCTATTCCACGTAATAGATCAAGCTATTAACACTTGTGAATGCTTGAAGATTAACTATCTCTATAGTGAAATAGAAGATAAAATACTATTTGAAATAGAAGATCTCGTCTGAAAGTAAACGAAGTTGGCTGCTTAGCTGATTATTATTACGTGGTAATATGTTTTACTAATTAGTAGTAGTAATTAGTACACTTCACATAATAAACCATGCAATTATTCTTTACTTGTGGTGCTTATCATATTCATTTTTCATTTTGTGTAAGGATAAATACTAAATATATAAAATATCTTTTAAGCAAACGTCTTCAATTATATAAATTTAACGTGCATGTTTTCATAAAATGTAATACATGAAAAAATAAAAATGTAAAATTCAAAAAAATATGTATGCATACACATTTAGAAATTAATCCTCAACAATCGAAATTGGACACATTGAATTTTGCTTAGTGAACCAATTAATGGTTTTAGATGGCAAAAGGCTAAGGGGAAAAGATACTCATGCATGCATCCCAACCCAATGCTCCAAAAAGACAAAGAGTCACGTTAAACTTTTCGAGTCTATGCCAGAAAATAAACTTGAAAAAAAGGATAAGAATTGGGCCCCTAGTAACACTTTCACAAAAAGTGCTACCCTTGGTTTTCCAATTCCATGAAAATGTAAGGGGTAAAAAAGGAAAATAAAAATTTATGTATTCTGTCTTTTTTTTGATCTAAAAGTCATTTTCCGTAATTATTAGGTGGTTAATTTAGAATATATATTTGGGATTATTACAAAACCTACCTCAGATTTGGGTTAATTAAATAAAAATCCAAAGATGTTTCAAAATTACAAAAACTCCATCAGCTTTGATGATGTCTTAAAGTTGAAGGGTAATTGAAATATTTTTCTATAAAAATCAGGGGCTTTTTGAAATATTATTCGACTTATGAAGGAAGAAAATGTAAACATTTAATCAAACATCAAGTTTATCATTTTTTGTAATTTTTTTAAAACCTCTCGGTTTTTTTGTAATTAGCTCGAACCTCAAAGCTTGTTTTATCATTATCCCTAAACGTTTAGACAATTTACTTCTCCAAAAATCTATTCTTAATAAGTGAATTAAAGACTTTTTGAAAATCACTTATTAAGAACGTCCATTTTTAATTAAATTTTTACATAGGTGTTCTCAAACATGCATTTGTAGTGCCTAGGCACGATCGAAAAGATTATTCACACAATTTATTCATTTTTCAATTTCTTTAGTTTGTTTGATGATTGTTTTTGAGATATTTTGTTTGATGATTACAATATAGGGAAAAAAATGCAAATAATGGGGCATATATGTAGACAAAGGGTAGTGGTCATACTCACACTTTTACTATGTCTAAGAGACTAAGACATACGTATATTATTAGGAAGAACCTAACAATTTTGAAAAAGAAACATTTAAAAAGTGGGATAGCTAAATGGATGGCCAATATTTCATCCTGGGCAATCGGGTGCAGGACACAACTTTTCTCCACCAAATCTAATAATGGTATTGAGACATGTCACACTCCTACAACTGTTAATAATGCCACTTGTCCTAATTTCAGCTCTGCAATTGTAAGATTAGGTTAAAAGTAGGGTCACAAATGGGTCCCATCTCGTTACCCATTGGTAATGCCTAACAACCAATGGGACCCTTAAAGGAAAAGATTTTTTGTCTTGATTGTTATTTATTTAATGGGTCGATAGAAACACTCTGAATTGAAATTATGGTGTTTCATCATGTGTTTAATGTTTCCTATATTATAAATTAATAAAATATGAGTTTATACACGTGGTATTGAAATACAAAGATAAAACTTTAAGAGCTTGTATATATAAGACCGTGCATCTCATGGACTTAAATTCGTGAGATGGGTCTTATAAAATACAAAAATATTGGTCTTTTTTATGGATTTGGGTCCGGGTTCAAATTTTATTTACATATAGGATCCGTTCATGAAAAATGTCCATTTTATTAGACCGTCTCATACAAATTTTTGTCAATATTTATTTTTGGTGATTATAATTTAAAATATAATCTAAATTTTTGATGCAATTGAAAGTTTTTATTGGATAATTCAGTCCACGGTCCACCTCTATTTAAATTTTTAAAAATAGATTTAGAGTGTAATATGCGTTAATTTATGCAATATATTACTTCGATCTCGAGAAGAGATTTTCCTGGGATCAACCTTGTGCTCTTGTAGTAGTGTCTTATTTTGAAAAGGACAATAGACCGGGTTTGATCTTATACGAAGTGCGTGATCTCTTTCTCTACTATCCCCAATTATACTGAAAAACAGGAAGAGGGGGGTGGGGGAGGTTGTTCCCCTTTATTTTCTTTTCTAGTTCTCCTTGGTGTTTTTTTTTTTTTTAAAACATCAACATTTCGCATTCTCGTTATTTCATTATGTATTCCAAATTATCATTACACACGAACGGACATAATCCAGAATTACATATTTTGTTTAAAAATATTTTTACACTCGACATATATTTTGTCTTGTGAAACAGAAGGCACAAGACATTAACAAGTGAACATAGAAAAATCATGCACATCACAATTTTGCAGAACATAACTATTTCCAATTTAATAATTAATTTAACAGTAGAGGAGAGTAAGTACTACCATGGCTGCCATCAATTATCTATCTGGACAATATCTAAATACAGGCAATGCATCAACATGTAATTATCTGGACACATAAATTATGTACTGCATATAATGTTGAGCTTAATATGTTAGCAGCTGAAGATCTCGAGGCCGGCAGGCAAAAGAAGAAACTTCAAACCGAACCAACCTTGCCAATCTACCTCAAGGTAATATATATGATCAGTAGATAAATACGTGTTTCCTAAATTTTTCTTACAGACAAAACTGTAAAAACGCACGAAACGCCGAGTCTGTCTTCCTTAGATGAGCCATAATTGATCTGTTTTTATATATATCATGTATTTGGACAGGGAATTGGATGAAGGTTTATCTAGCTAGAGATCAATTGCATGCAACTCATTGAACATGCTATTATGTCAGGTTCAGTCTTGTACAGAATTTCATTTTACATGGCATTTTTGTACAAGACTTTCCTTAAAACCAACAATGAAAACATAGGAACAAAATTAAAGGTTAGGGGTAAAAGCAGACAGGTCAAACAGCTCTTGTCAGGGGTTTGTATTTGTTTTACAAATTACTCCCTCAATAGGGTGCAATTTGTAAAATAGTAACCTATGTGAATAGGCCTATTTGTAGTTTAGAAAGATAAATGGGTTCTTTTGTAATTAGGCTAAACCTCATGATCGTATTTGTAGTTTGAAAGGCTAAATTGCAAAATATGCCTTGTAACTATTGGGTGGTGACAAAATATGACAAGAACTTATTCAAACTTTGCAATTTAAGACAATAGTTTTTAAAAAAATGGCAGATTGAGGACTAAATTGGTCGCCGATTTCAAAAATTCCCAGAATCGATTCTCAATTTGGGGATTTCATTTTTTTCGGTCCTAATTGCTACCTAAACATATGACCTAGAAAATTCACGATGATTTGGATGATAAAAAGGAAGCATAAATAAAACTATCCACCCCCTCAAAGAAAATCGAGCCCCATAAGTTGGAGAAAACCCAGATTGAATCTCTCGCTGCTTTTTTTTTATCAAAGTCATCGTGGATTTGCTAGGTCATATGTTGATTAGCAACTAGGACCAAAAAAATGAAATCCCCAAACCGATAATCGATTTCGGAGAAATTTGAAATCGGCGGCCATTTTAGTCCTCATCCGCCATTTTTTAAAATTATTGTCCTAAATTGCAAGTTGAAAAAGTTATTGTCATGTTTTGCCACCACCCAATAGTTACAGGCATATTTTGCAATTTAGCCTAGTTTGAAAAGATAGCTGGAACTTTTAAATACGGATAACTCAACCCCCCGCGCCAGAGCTTTATTTGTAATTTCAAAAGCCTCTGTTTTTTTTTTTTTTTTTGTAATTAGCACAACTTAGGGTTTTCTGTAAAAATATTTTGTAATTAGTCTAACCTCAGGGTAGTTTTTGTAATTATCCCTTAGTATTATTACCTGTATAGCCTAGAATGAGGAGTTCACCAACCTTGATACATCATTTTACTCCTAAAATGTGCAGTTCACAGATGTAACATACAAGGTTGTTCTGAAAGGCATAACTTCAACTGTGGAGAGAGATATCTTAAATGGAATAACTGGTTGTGTTGATCCAGGGGAAGTTTTAGCACTAATGGGACCATCAGGAAGTGGAAAGACTACATTACTGAGTTTACTGGGTGGCAGAGTAAGAGATCCCACTCATGGTGGTTCAATAACATACAATGATCAACCCTATTCAAAGTCTCTAAAAAGCAGGTAAATATATATCTTGAACTATTTTAATAGCACAAAAGCTAACAAATTTCGTTAATATGAGCACATAAATATATCATACTTTCAGTTCAGGAAACATTATTCAAATAAAAATTTGATACTGGTAAACTATAATACTATATGTTCTAAGGAGTGTTTGCAAAAATATCTGGTGATTTATTGCATGAAGCGGCAAATACTGGAGAATCAGAAGCTAGTAGTATTGCAAATAGAAGCTAAATATTAATTAAGTTAAGAGATAAATGTGTGGTGAATGAGTTGTAAAAGTACATTATTTGTGTGTGTAAAAGTCAAACCAGAAGCAAAATCAGAAATTTAAAGCATCCCTCCCCTATATTTAGATTCTGATTAAATGAAGCATAACCATAAGCACAATCTGACATATGCAAACAATAAAGATTGGGTTTTTAGCTAAAAACTGAAAATCACTTCTTTTAGTGTCTGCAAACACTTCTTAAGTCTCTGATCTCTAATGGAAGTTTCTCGGGGAAACTCGCAAAATTAGTAGTCCTGTCATGGCAAAATAGTCATGTTCAAATTCAAACAGGCAATAAAACCACATAATTATTAAAAACTCTCGATCTGATGAGTCCTCATTTCACGGAAAAATTGAAATTTTCACCCAAAAAAACAAGTTATGACACGAACATCTGGCAGGATAGGATTCGTGACGCAAGACGACGTTCTATTTCCTCACCTCACAGTGAAAGAAACGTTAACGTATGCAGCTCGCCTACGACTTCCGAGGAGATTAACAAAAGAGGAAAAAGACCAAAGAGCCACAGATGTTATATATGAGCTTGGTCTAGAGAGGTAACTAGTTTCTGTCTTGAGCTATAAATCAGAATATTCCAAAAATTTAGAAGATTTGCAACTGAGTACAATAAACCAATGCATTGTTGCATGTTTTATGAATGACTGATAATTCAGCAATGTATTTTATCAGCTGCCAAGATACCATGATAGGTGGCTCATTCGTTCGGGGAGTTTCAGGTGGAGAAAGAAAGCGTGTATGTATTGGAAATGAGATCATAATTAATCCATCCCTATTGTTCCTCGGAACCAACTTCTGGTCTTGATTCTACGACTGCTTTGAGGATCGTAGACACGTTACATGACATAGCCGAGGTATTTATTTAAAGGTCAATTTACAAAAATACCCTTTACGTTCAGTCCAATTACAAAAAGTCTGATATCTTTCAAAAATATTTGTTTCTATTTTACAACCTGCACTCTCAGTGGGGGGTATTTGTTACGAAAATATAAACCTCAACTGGTGTTTGTTATTTTAGGGATAATTACAAAAATTACCCCTGATGTTTGAGGTAATTACAAAATGACCCAGAGAAGTTTCAAAGTTATATAAAAAAACTTTGATGTTTGATTTTATCTTAAATGTAATGTGATATTTTTACAAATGTAAATGAAATATTTGAAATGGTTTTACTTATGAAGGGTAAAGTATCATACCGAATCAAACCTCAAGGGAAAAGATTTTTTTAATTTTCAGAGTTTTTCTGTTATTAGCTCAAACCTCAGGGGTAGCATTTGTAATTATCCCTTTATTTTTATAATATTAGGCTAAACTACATGCACAGTTTTATTATTTAACCCCTTTATTTAATTCAAATCCTAAAACCTTTCTACTCAGTGGCAAATTACAGACAAGTTTTGAGTGTTACATATATCTCTTGATGAACATTACACTCAAGATTTTAATATTTACTTTCTGTTTAATTTGTTCAATATCATGGCAGGCTGGCAAAACAGTGATAACCACAATCCACCAGCCATCCAGCAGATTATTCCTTAAGTTTGACAAGTTGATTCTTCTAGGCAAAGGGAGTTTGCTTTATTTTGGAAGAGCATCAGAAGCTATGGTTTATTTTGCATCCATAGGATGTTCCCCTCTTATTGCAATGAACCCTGCAGAGTTCATGCTTGACCTCGCAAATGGAAATGTCACAGACATTTCTGTTCCATCAGAATTGGAGGACAAAGTGCAATTAATGGGTAACTCCAGGGCAGAAACAAAGAATGGAAAACCAACTCCAGCAGTTGTGCAAGAGGTAAAAGATAATTTAGCACATAAACTCATGAGAAGGGCTAATTTACAAAAATGGCCCTTAATTACAAAAAAAGCTAGTTGTTTTCAAAATTTTCAAATACTACCTTATAGTATCATGAACAACCCCTTGAGGCTTGTATGTATTTAAGGGATAATTACAAAATCTCCCTGAGGTTCCTGCTAATTACAAAAGAAACCCAGAGATTTTTAGAATTACAAAAATCCCCATTAGGTTTGACCCGTCTTATATTTTTCCCCTTCATATACAAAAATTATTTCAAAAACTCCCTTATATTTATCAAAATATTATAGTTATCCCCTTAAATCTAAGACAAAATCAAACCTCAAGGGGTTTTTTGTAAGTTTTAAAAGACCTCTTGGTTTTTTTAATTAGCCCAAACCTTAGGTTTTTTTTTTTTTTTTTTTTGTAATTATCCCTTTGTTTAACAAATACACACCCTATGGAGGGTGTAATTTATAACATAGAAACAAAAATCAGGGGGTATCTGTAATTTTAAATGATAGCTGGCTTTTCTTTTTGTAATTAGACTGAACCTTAAGGGTATTTTCTGTAATTAATACAATTTTTAAGATTACCTATGTTCTGTCGAAGTGTTGCATGCTTTTTATATAGGTTTAATTTAATTTGGTCCTATAACTCTTAGTGGTTAGTAATCTTAGTCAAGTAACTTGTTGATGTGGTAATTTTGGTCCTTAACGATTTCACCTTTTAGTCAAAATAGCAATTTCAGTCATGTAACTTTTAACGATCTAGGTATTTTTGGTTTTTCGCTAAATGGCAAATGCCTTGGGACAAAAATTGTACAAATTAGAACTTATGGGATGTGAATTGCATCAAAACAAAATCTTACAGGACCAAAATTGCTACCTAAGATATTTACAGGACCGAAATTGATAGTCCACTATAGTTACGGGACCAATTGTGCATTTAAGCCCTTTTATATATTGGGAGGTAGTTTCCATTAGGCAAGAAGAAAAATATTACTTATGATAAGTGACCATTCTGAAACAGTATCTCGTGGAGGCCTATGAGACAAAGGTTGCTGAGAATGAGAAGAAGAAACTTAGGACCCCGTTAGCCGTTGATGAAGAAATTAAGTCCAAAATATGTTCTAGTAAGAGGGAATGGGGAGCAAGCTGGTGTGAACAATACTCCATACTATTTTGGAGAGGACTTAAAGAACGGCGGCACGACTATTTTAGCTGGTTGAGGATCACTCAAGTTCTTGCAACTGCAACTATTTTGGGATTGCTATGGTGGCAATCTGGCAGCAATAACCCCAACGAATTGCAAGATCAGGTAAAACTGCAAATACTCTCATGTTGTGAAACCATGAGCTGGTTCACAAAACTCAGTGAGTGTTCGCAAAAACTTCTGCTTTTAGGGGAAATGATTTAGGGAGTGTCTGCAAACAGTTTTGGTCCTTTTAAGAAGTGAGTTATTGTAGTAGAATCAAAAATAGTTGTGAATCGAAGTTGATAGTGTTTGCAAATAGAACCTAAAAGCTGGAAAAATCAAAGTTGAAGCGTTTGGGAAAAAAACACTTTCAAAGTTAGAATTTTGATAAAAAGACAAAACACCCGTTTATGAATGGTATTGGTATTTGGAAATTGATAGCACAATGTTCGATAATGGTAAAAATTTAAGGATAAGAATGTCAAAAACAAATATTTTCGTACTTACAAAAATATCAAAAGATAACTTTTCCAAAATCAGAAGCACCCCACCCCCAACTTTTAGAATTTTGATTAAATGAAGCAACAAAAGTGAAAGCCGACATTTGCAAATGAATCACTTTTTCTTTTGTGTTTGCAATTTTGCAAACACTCTCTTAATGTAGTAGAAATTGAGAATCAAAAGTTACAAATAGAATCAAAAGTTGAATAAGTAAAAGAGAGTGTTTGGTAAATAAGTTTGTAGAAGTGTTTTATTTGTGTGTAAAAGTCAAACCAGAAGTAGAATCAGAAATCTAAAGCGTTTTTAGATTATGAATAAAAGAATTAGAATAGAATCAAAATCTAAATTTAATTTTGTATTGCAGGCAGGGTTACTGTTCTTCATTGCTGTGTTTTGGGGTTTTTTCCCAGTCTTCACAGCCATTTTTACATTTCCCCAAGAAAGAGCCATGTTGAGCAAGGAAAGAGCAGCTGATATGTACAGATTAAGTGCATATTTTATGGCTAGAACGACGAGCGATCTTCCACTCGACCTCATATTGCCAGTACTTTTTCTTCTGGTTGTGTATTTTATGGCCGGCTTAAGAATGAATGTTGGATCCTTTTTCCTCACCATAGTGACAGTTTTTCTCTGTATTATAGCCGCTCAGGTGTGTTCTGTCTCCATTTATGAGACAATTCAAATTTCAAAATACTTACTTTGACTAATAACTTCCCAACTAAGATTTATTTAATATGTATACGTGATGGCAGGGACTGGGGCTAGCTATTGGTGCTACACTGATGGATTTGAAGAGGGCGACAACGTTGGCCTCTGTCACAGTAATGACCTTCATGTTGGCTGGGGGATTCTTTGTGAAGGTAAGTGAAAGAAGCTATGGAAATTAATTTAAATTCTCGATTGTTCTAATCATTTTAAAACATAATGGGAATATATATATATATATATAGGGGAATAATTACAAAAACTACCACCGGAGTTTAGCCAATTTAAAAAAAAAAAAACCCAGTTATCTTTTAAAATTACATATGCCCCCTTAAAGTGGTACAAGAATTTAATTTACCTAACAAATACCCTATTCTTGAAGCTGCAATTTGTAAAAAGAAACAAATATGAAGAGGATATCTGTAATTTTGAATAATAACTGGGATTTTTGTAATTAAGCTAAACTTTCAGGGGTAGTTTTCGTAATAAAACCTATGTATAGGCATTAACAACGGTGGAAAGCTACGTGAAAAGATAGGTGCTAATATGGGATTTATGATTTTGCAGAATGTCCCAGTTTTCATATCATGGCTTCGTTTTCTCTCGTTTAACTATCACACCTACAAACTTCTCCTGAAAGTGCAATATCAACACATAAGTCACTCTATCAATGGGGTCAAAATAGACAATGGTTACAAGGAAATTGGAGTTCTAGTAGCCATGGTGATTGGCTACAGATTTTTGGCATATTTGTCTTTACGAAGGATGAAGCTTCATTGAGAAGTTTAGATGTCTCCAAAAAACCATATTATTACAGGCTTCATGAAAATCCAGCTTCTGCTTTCAAGGCTTTTAAAATGCTACCAAGTCATCTGGCCAGGAAGAGGATATTGAAACTTTTGCCTCTAATAGAGATTTAAAATCCATAATACAGTCAAGATTAGCATACAAATTGTCGCGTGGATTTCTTTTTAAGATATTTTTGCATGATTCACTGAAAATCATGTTTGTAGCAAGTTCGGAAAAAATTTGGGCAGTGTGCCAAAAGTTTTTCCCTTCTCTTTTCTGAGGATATGTTTGGTTCTTGGATTTTACTGAGAAAAAAATACTAAGGATATATGTTTTCCTAACTTGAAATGATAATTGTACTTTATTTTGATAGTTTTACTTTTTTTACAAATATTCATCAAGATCTCTGTGTAGAAAGTTTGATTGCAAATTACAATGAGTAGTTGGTTACAACATATATATTACATCTCTAAGAGCATTTACATGTTTACCACGAGCTTGTAGCTCAAGTGGTATCACTCACAGGGCGTTAACCAGATTCGAACCCTGTAACTGTATCTTTCAGTTTTTTTGAAATTTATCTCCTCCCCTCCAACCAGTACTCCCAACTTATTAAAAAAAGAGCATCTACATGTTTCGAAGTAAGCTACATCCTATATAGTTTAACTGATTAAATAAACTTAAATTGTCGTAAAATACCTCAATCTGGTATCATCACCATTGATGGCATCCACATTGCTCTTCACAACTGTCAACGCGAGTAAATCTTTTCTTACTAACGCCGACTTCTCATATGGACGTTCTCACGTTCTCATGCTAAAGTCCTTAACCAACTAAGTAACCGAAGTAGAGCCGTATCGAGCACTGGGTTTTTCTTCTCAAATCCTGCATGAATTGACAAAAGAAAAGTAAGTCCAATAAAGTGAATTGAGGAAAACAGCTAAATAATTCAAGCAATCAGAACCAATTGTTGATCATATGTCTGTTATTAGCTTATCAGAAGCAATGCTATTTCCCCACTAAACCAATTTAAAGTTTTCGTCAAAGAAAATAATTAAAACTACATATGTCCAACGAATAAAAAGCAACGGTTCTAGGCTTAAAATCACACTTACTTTAATCCATTAGTAACAATAGAAAATATTCCAAACATAATCTGAACCTAGTTCTGAATAGAGAAATAAGGTACTAGTACCTACTTTTTATGATTAAACATCAAACTTAAATGATTCTCAAAATAATCAAATTCTTAACAACAATACTTATATACGGATGTAGGAAAACTCTACGATACCAAAATAATGCAAATATATAACTATTAGTACCTCATATTGCACAAAGATTTACAATATTATTCTACTCCATATCATATTCAAGAGGAAACCCTTATTGGTCACTTTAGTAATAAATGTTAGTATTTTGTAAACGTTAATGATTTTACATCACATAGTGAAAATATTTCTCTTGACAATGAACACAAAATTTTGTCCTTGTCTCCTCACACAAAAACAGAGTGCTACATCTTCACTTTTTCTATTTTAACAATAAAATTTTGTTTACTATATCAGTTACTACGTAAAATGTTGGTTCATTGATAAAATTTGATCTCTATTAGAAGTATAATTTAAGCATGATATTTAATTATTTTAGCATTTAATCAACAAATGCTTCTATGAATATCTAGCAATCTTCTTGACAATCAAACATTAGCAAAAAAACAATTTCTTTTCATTTTCTCACTTTCTTCAACTTTTCCTGAGAAATATTTTCCTGCAATATGTTCCGGGCAACCAAAAAAAGAAAATAGAAATTCGATTTCTCAAAAAACAACTGCATCAAATACAATGATGAGATCTATCTTATTTATGCTTTGACCAATGAGAATATTATATGAAGTAAAATAGACAAACAATTTAAAACCATTTTACCTAAATCAGCTGCCACTCTGTGTGCACACATAACTCCTGAAAATGCTACAGCTATGACACCTTGCCCTGGAAAGCAACTATCTCCCACACAATACAAACCATTTATTGCCTGCAAACACCATCAGAATATGAACTAGATTAATCGCATAGCTAACTAAATTAAATAACCTTCATTTTACAGATTGAGTAGCAACAGCAACGACAAATACGCTGATTAACTTACGGTTGTGTTAATTGGCATTGATAATAAGCCCTTTGGAGCGTTTCGAGGCATTGGACCATATGTACCACTATCACGAGCCAGGTATCGCTGTGTGTCTTGGTGTCCCCACCGCCAGGTCATTGGTTGGCTAATCAAGCTACTATGGTAGAACTTTTAGGCCATGTATGGTTGTATGTGCAAAAGACATTCTCCATTTTTCAACTATTCTGAAAATGGATTTATGTTTGTTCGTGAGAAGTTCCTTTGAAATGAAGTCATTTTCGTTTTCACTTTTTTATGGAAATATTCTTTTGGAAACGCAACCAAACAATTTTTCGCCACAATTAGGCAAATTTATGTCAAAAATATACTTGAAACTATAAGCAAACGTAATTTCATTTTTAAATATATGCCTTAAGGCTCCATTTGGATTGATTTGGAGCTAAGAATTTCAAATTCATAATAACAAATCCATTGGTGTTGTTTGGATGAAGTAATTTTATAATGGATATCAAATCATTGGAAGCTATTTTTGGAGTGAGTTTGAAGAATTTCAAATTCACCTTGGATGGAGTCATTTAATCCTCCCCAAAATCCCCTCCCCAAATCCAAATCCCCCATCCAAATGCTACATACCGTAAATTGGACAACAAGCCAAAGTTACTTTCATTTTTCACACGAAAACCAATAACTTCTAAAAATTCATTTCTATTAGAAAGTGGAAATTGGACATGGAAATACATCAATACAAGGCCTTTCACATTTTTGAGATTTTCTTAGATTAGTCATTGAAATGTGGTGAACTACTATAAGAGGAAAGTCGTTAAAGAGATGAATGAGACAGTTGGGACTTAATTTTTGAAAATACAACACAGTAATAACATTCACATGGTAAGCAAACCAAGCATGAGTCACATAGGAAGTTCAGAAAGCAAAGCTGTAGATATTTCAAAAACTATACTAGGTTTCCGAATGCTAAAGTTTGGGGAAATATAATTTCAGACCTCAAAATTTCAATAATTCATAAGATTTCCGAGGAGAAAAAGTTTTTGCAATCTGCAAAACTAATCCATGTTCAACAATTTCAATGTCAAAGCTGGAGGAAATTGCCATACCTCCTTAAAAACTATAGCTGACTTAAGTCCTGGGAATAGTTTCTTCTCAAGCCTGTTGATTAATTTTTCGCCACAAGTTCCTTCTTTGCATTGTAATCTTTGGATGAGAGGCCCTACAGCAAAATGGCCATCAAAATTAGAATTCTTGAAAAAAATTTAAAAGAAGGAAATAGACTACAAGAAATAAATAAAACTTTTACAAAAAAAAAAAAAAAAAAAAAGATCAAGTGAATATACCTCCCAGTCGTCAATAGAAGAAGTTGCGAATATATGGAGAACATGGTTTTCTTCGGGGCTAATGATGGATCAAGAACCGTTGGAATGCTCAAGAATATACTTCCATAAGGGTCTTCCAGATTTTTCCAATCATCCTACATACTCAAAGGACAAATAAAAAGGGTTAACCGCATAAAATATAAAGCAATAAATAATATATTCGCCACTCATTCAGATCCTCCAAAATCACTAATGTACCTCTAGGATGAAATGGTGGCAATCAGATCGGGCGGCAAAACATCAGCTTTAACCCCCACATGAATAGACAAAAAGGATGGGGCTTTAACATATTGCTTTTGAAATCTTTTTTCTTCCTCAGGCATATCTTCCTTTTTCAAGAGCTTGCCTGTGAAAATAGTTTCAATAGTCAAAAGCCAGCTTAGAGCAAAAATCTTGTGCAAGCCGTCAGCACAAGATCAAAACCAAGTTTCCGAAACTAACCAAATGTATCCCATCTAGTGGCATTTGAAATGATGGTTTTAGCATAGAATTGTCTTCCATCTGATAGCTTCACCCCCACCTATAAAATGTGACAAGTCAATGAGTCATACATATCTTTTCATTTAAAAAAATCATATCCAAGGGATACACAGTTTGCAGTTAAAACTCACCGCCTTTCCATCTTCCATGATAATGCCGGTTGCATTTGCTTTGTAAAGTATTTCACTCCCCTTATTAACCAAACCCTTTGCTAATGACTTTGCAATTTCTCCAACTCCACCAACAGGATAATTGATTCCACCAAAATGTCTATCACACACAACCTACAAAAGGGATAACTCAGGACACAGGATATGAATGAATTAAAATGACAAGAACAACAAACTAGATTACCATGCATGCAGTGATCATAGGTGTCTTCATGGCATTAACTGTGCTCACTAAGAAACACTAACCAAAAGAAGAAGAAAAACAAATTAAATAATTATGGTCTGATGGTCAAATAGAAAAAGGTCGTTTTGATCCACGAATAAATAGAAGCACACCTCCACATCAATGAAGGACAACAACTCCGGATCCTTGATATACTTTCGAGCTATGTCGCCAGTATTTTGGGGCAGATAGTAGGCTGAGATGAATACCAATAGCATGTATCAGCATAACGAAGTATATATGCACATTTTTGCAGCTTATAGCAGAGCATTTCATTAACACCATTGATATAGAAGGAAAAAGTATGTATCAACTGAAAGCAGCATAATCATTGCACGAGCTCATTAAAATGATATACACAGAGTCTAGCAGTCTCTACGGGTCACTGGAAAAACAATTAATAAATCAAAATTTCTTCTGATTTTAACATTCAGTTTCACGAAAGACCTTTGATTAAGTTTTAAAAAAAAAAAGAGAGAGAGATATTAGTGTGTCCATTTACGCACAGGATCTTTCTGTTAACCAAGATAACACAAACAAAACGAACTGAGTAAATTGCTCCAATGAATAGATAAAATAAAGAAAACGAAATTATCCAATAATACTGTAACAATTCCATTTATGCTCCTTAGAGAAAGTTAACAATGAAAAATAAAGGCAATAAACCAATTACCTAGAGTCAAACATTCGAGAGGCTTCTTGAGAAACTCTCGAAACAGGTAGATCGGCTCCTCCAGATATTTCAATTCCAGCGAGTTCAATGCATTGAAAACCTAATCAAACATCCAAGAGATAAATGTTAGGTTAAAAACCTAGAGCAAGCAGCAAGCATCGCTTTAATCGAAACAAACCTTCCAGCAGTCGCCATAGAATCGGAGAATGCCTTCTCTCTCATGGGGAAATTTACCGATAAGTTCTGAAATGAAATCGCTATATTCTCTATGAACTTGGACAGAGAGGCCATTGGGTAAATGAAAATGAACAGTGGTTGGGTCAGATATGACTTGCATCCGACATCCCACTGCTTCTAATGCTTGTGTGATCAAATTCAAATTTCCTGTAAGTTGTAACGAAGACAGATTTTGCGTTTAAAGAGTGATAGCAAAGAAGGGATAATTACAAAAACTACCCCTCAGGTTTGGGGTATTACAAGAAAAACCCAGATAAAGGGTTTGATTTTGCCTAAAATATTACACGATCTAGCAAAATGGTGGGTGGGGTGGGCTGGCGCGGCCCGAGCCCATCAGACTAGTGACAAAATTCAGGTCGGTTGGGTAAACCTAATTTTCTCGGGCGTAAAATAATTAGCCCAGTCTAGCTCATTTGTACATTTTATACACAAAATTTATCGGATCGGGTTAAAAGTCGGGCACTCCAAACTCATCGGACCAATCGGGTCGGGCCGATACACCTAACTTTTTGGGATAGAAAACATAGACCAACCTAACTCGTGATAAATGTTATACTTTTACAAATATAAAGAGGATGTTATAAATGCGTTTTGTCTATAAAGAGAGTAAAGTTTTGTACAAAATTAAATTTTAAGAGTCTTTTCATAAATTTTAAAAAATCTAATTTTTGTAACTATCCCTACAAAGAATGATGACCACATCTAAAACAACAAAAAGAAACTACGGATCAAAGTGAAGCCCCATTACAACTACATGTTGAGTGAATTCAGGAGCGTAGCCAGCCAGCTTGGCTATCCTTAGCCCAGATTTTTTTTCTAACCCAATTACTTTTTGTCTTTAGAAAAATGATAAATTTTTTTAAAATTTTTTTTTGCCTTTACAAAAAATGGGATAAAAAAATTGAGGTGCGCGAGGGGCCAGGGAGGCGCCCCTGGATCCACCCCTAAACAACTTGCAAACATGTTACACTGAAAATACAGTGCATGTTTAGGAGCACGGTGTATATTTATAAATTTTTCACTTTAATATTCATAAAAAGAGTTTTTTTTCCCTAACTTTGATGTAAAAAATAGTAAATGAAATAATGAAAAAAATTATAATCCGACTAGAAAGTTAGAGAGAGAGAGTGAGATATTATTATAAAATAATTGTATTGATAATATATTTTATTAAAGTGAATACAAGTTAAATTATTTATTTTTGGGTAATAATTTTAAAAAAATATAAAATAAATATACATACATATAAATTTTTGATTTTTTTCAAATTGAGGTGGCGAAGTATAAATCGATCAAAGTTTAGATGACAAAGTGTAATAACTTTATTATGATTTAAATCACTCGACAATTTTTTGCCACGTGTATTTGATACATTATAGAATTCTACTGAAATATCCCATCGGCAATGAGTCTCACGAGGCTATTGCAAAACCTTTAGATTTCAAGAGGTAAAGTGTATCAGACCAGAAAAAAAGTTTAGCTGAAGTCGAAAAATTGAATACCAAACTAACCTTATCGCTGAAACCATACATGACAGATGATCCAACATCAAATTTAAATCCATCCCTCTCATAAAAACCAGCGCTTCCTCCAGGAATCACATACTTCTCCAATACCAAAACCTTTGCGCCTTTAACTGCCAGCTGAGTTGCCGTCACCAGCCCACCAATCCCTGAACCTATAACAATCGCATCATACAAATAACAACTATTCTTATCACCTGCGCCTATAGAACTATTCTCACTCTCCACGATTTTACCAACATCAACAACTGATTTCACGGGCGTGAAATGATTGTTTCTTTTTCTATACTTGTTTGCATGGATTTGGTGATTACTCAGATTTTGGGATTTCAAATCGTGGTGATTTCTTGGTTTTTGGTAGCTCAAAGGTTTATTAGTATTGCAGTAACAGAAAATGGGCGAAGGAGACGAAAGGCCACATCTCAAGATGTTCAGCATTTAATTTTGTGATTAATTACTGGCAGAAAAATTGAAGAACCAATAATTTCGATCGGCTAGCGAGAATGGAAGATGAGGGTGGAGTACTGGACAATATATTGAGGGCAATGGCTTAGCCGGGAAATATTACGAGGTGGGCCAATACACGAAGTTGGAATAGTAGGATAAAAAAAAACTGAAAAAAAAACCACATAAATTTTAACTAAATATTTATTTTTTGAAAAATGTACCTTATGAAAAAAAAATTAGGGGGGCTAGGTTGGCCACCCACCTCCGCCATTAATTGATGGGACTTTGTTGTAAGGTGGCAATTCGGGTCACCAGATTGGTTTTGGGGTTGATTTGAGGTTATCTTAAAATACATCATACATTAATTAAAATATAAAATAACTATATTTTAGATAAATTGATAACATTATATCGTTATTCGTGTCGTATTGGGTTCGGGTTTCTTGTGTTTGGGTTTCTCTCAAGAACTTATAAGGGTCGGGTTCGTGTCGGGGTTGGGTCAGGAATGCCACCCCTAGAATTTGGCCATTTGGGAGATGATGAGTATTAATGAGAGACTGTAATTCGGGTCCCCATTTATTAATTAGCTGGTTTGGTGATTCCTATTTTTTTATAGGCATTGTTGAATGCATGCATGGATTTTTAATGCTCTTGCACCATAGTTTCTGGCCTTAATTTTGATCTAATCAATTTAATAAAGCAGAGTAATCACAATTGAGGGTAACGTGATGATATTAATTAATTTTATCCAAGATTTTTTTCCAAATGCAGTATGTAATGAAAACTTAATTACACTTTATAAGATTCTTCAATAAGTTTTTTTTATTATAGTATAGTATTATGTTTTGTATTCATCTAATATATGAAGTGGATAAGTATCAAATCACCTTTTAATGGCTTCCAGGAAACCTTCTCCATGTCTAAGTCGTTATCTTTGTTAGTTAAATACGGGACAAGAAAAATTATTATTTAATACATACTACTATATTATGAATATTTTATAAAAGTTATAAAAAAATTGGCAAAAATAAGAAAAATTTAATGTACCAACTCATAGACATACCGGTATAACGAATATAAAATAATTGTTCGGAAGTTATAAAATAACACGGATATCATACGCGTTTTAATTAACAGATTGTATAGTTGTTCTAAATGGACATGTGGGATGGTTTATCAAGTGCTCAATTAATTGCCTCAATCATATTTCGGCTCACCATCATGAAATTCTACAATGGCTACTGTTACAGAAGTATCAACCGAGACCAAGAATCAAGCACAAAAGATGGCAATGATTGATTTTAGATGATGTAGAATAGGAAAATTTTGATTTTGTTATTATTTTGTAGATAGGAAAATATCTTGTATATCTTGTAGAATATCTTGTATAGGGATTTGCTTGCCATGATTGGCTCCAAAGTCCAACTCTTGTAATATAAATATGTAATTGATGTGAATAGAAAATTAACTTTGCTCTTTGATTGTAGTCGTCACCTACAACTACTTTTTAGCATACATATACTCTAATTTTCAATATTTTATTTTCTGTTTTAAATAGTATTTTTGTTTTTTATGAATTATATAAAATAATATTACAATATACATTAAACGAATCCTGACTTATTAACTCTCAAAACACTAATTAAAGATAAAAACTGTATTAAGATCGTATCCGTAAGACGGAACCTAGAAATACTAAAAAAACATGCAAAGTTTTTAAGTTTTGTTTTTATTTTTATTTTAGTTTTTACTATTTTAAGGGTTAATTAATTTTAACCCGGCTAATAATATATCATTTTTTTAAAATATTTAATTTCTTTATTTTATTTTAATATTTTTGAATAGGGTTAATAGTAGTTCACGTTTTATGTTCAATTTTTAATTTTTGTTTAATTATATTTTACGTTTCATGTTCAATTTTCAATTTTTGTTTAATTATATTGACAGTATATGTAGCGTCGGGAATCGGGATACACTAAAATATTGTTGTGGTGCTAAATAGTTAAAGATTGAAGAATCATCTTAACACGTTGTTATATATGGCCAAGACCCCTTTGTTTGATGACATTTGGTTAGGCTCTTAGACCATTAGTCAAGACTCAAGAGTTTGATTCCCCAATCTTACAATCCCCCTTTGTACTGGTGATCTAAATGAGATAGAATATTAACTAAGTTCTCCTCATGAGTCAGGAGCTCCCGTCCTCTTCCCAGAGTCCTGTTCCCTTTCAGGGCCTCAGTTGGGGTTTGTCTACCCCCTGAGTTCTTCTACCTCCCGTCAACTGTCTCCCCCCATCCCCTCCACCATCTCCCTCCCATCCCCTCCACCGTCTCTTCCCGCTTCCTCCCTCTCCTGACTCCTCCTTCTCCCTCCCTTACCCAGACGCCCCACCCCCTCTCCTCCCCCCCCCTCATATCTCCCCCTACCAACCTGGGGTCTCTTCTTTCTCTTTTTTCTTTTTTTATTTCTCTGCTCTTCTTTCTCTTTTTCTTTTATTTTTATTCTCCTTTTTCTTATTTTCTATTCGTCCACAACCTTTTCTGATCCCTTTACTACTACTTTTTTCCTTGTTTTACTCAACCCACTTCAATCTGTCCCGCATGATATCCCATCAAACAAGCTGTCAGGCATTGTATTTACTAAAATAACTAGTGTCAGCCGCCCACCCCCCCACCTACCCTCTGTACCCCCCTGCATGGGCATGCTAGGTTTTATCATCTAGGGTTCAACCAATATTGTCTCTCCTTTCCATTTTCTCTTTCTATTTTTTCCTCTATGTTTTCTTGCAGGTCTTCAACGTCCATCCTCCCCGATCTGGTTTAGGGCTGCATCGTCTCCTCACCTTGGTTTGTTGGCTGCTTGAAGTAGTATTCCCTGACTTCACGGTAGCTCGAACAGTAGTGGCCCTTTAGGGTTTCGGTTCTAGATTCCTTCAGTTGTGGAGGTCGTATGGAAAAGATTACAGAGGCTGAGGCGCAGGTTATTGATCTGGATGTAAAAAATGGAGCAACTGTACCAGAGACGAGTACGCACGGGTTCTGTCTGGCAGGCACTCTATGTACCAGTAAAACTTTCAACTCCTATTACCTCATGGAAGTGATGAAGAAGGCATGGCAAGCGAAAAAGAATTTTACGGCCAGAGAATGGGGAAAAAACTTGTTTCTATTTCGTTTTGAAAACCAGAAGGAACGGGAGTGGGCTCTATCTAACCAGGCACTTTGAAGGCTCTTTGTTCGCTATCAAGGCCATAACCGGATTTGAACAACCATCATCCATCAACATCAAAGAATCATCGTTTTGGATACGGATCTACGATCTTCCAGTGGCTTGCATGAACGAACGAACCCTCATGGTTTTGGCAAAACAAATTGGCAAGTTCGAAAAATGGGACCCTTCACCTGATGGAATTATTGGAAAATCTGCAAGGATTAAGGTTAGCATTGATATCACCCAACCGTTACTACGTGGACTGACAGTTAAAATCAAAGGGGAACCCATGTGGATTCCTGTCAAGTACGAATCACTTCCAGTTTATTGCTTTTGCTGTGGTATCATTGGCCACCACTTCAAGACATGCTCAGAATACGATTCCAACTCTGTCCCGGACCCGACGGAAGCCAAATACGGACCGTGGCTCAAAGCGTCTCCTTTCAAACGCCACCGATCTGATCAACTAACCAAAAATAAACCCCACCTCCCTTTTGCCAGAAATCTTTTTGAAAAAGAAGAGACTTCCTCATCCAACAAGGCACATCAAACCGACCCCCCCAGTCCTCCCCATAACCCGAAAAGCACTAGTACAGAAACAACCAACGTTAATCAATCTCTTGCCCCCACCCTTAACACACTCCAATTATCCCCAACCCAAAAGCAGCAAAACACCACCCCTAAAACCCCAACCCCCACACCTGCACCCCTCAATCCTTTTCAACAAACACCTCCAACCCCTGCCTTGTCGAACTCCCACACCCTAACTCCCCCAATCGACCTGAACACCATAATGCAGTCCATCACACCATCGCCCACTCTCTTCTCCATGACTAAAAACATCCTCAACCCCCCTCAGTCCCATCCCAATGAAACACATACCCCATCGTCCCTCCAGAAAGTCTCCACTACAACCCCACCAAATACATACCAGACAAACATACCCTCCAACCCACTCTCCCAAGCTAACACTCCAAGCTACACGTACACACCATCAACCTGGACCCGTATTCATGACCGATCTACCACACAAAACCCTAACCCCAACAAACCGGGACCCAAAAAACGCAAACCCTCTGATCATGCCAATAACCCAGTATCCACTCCCTTGAACCCAGCCGACAAAAAATCAAAAATGACGATCCCTAGCGAAAGCTCCTCTCAGTTTAATCCAACGGCGGAGACTGCAAACTCGCAGTCCCGCCGACAACAATGAGTTGCTATAGTTGGAACTGCCGGGGCTTGGGAACCCCCGGACAGTTCAAGTGCTTACACGAGATATCAAAAGAAAAGATCCCACAATTGTGTTTCTCATGGAAACAAAGCTAGATAGGTTGGAAATGAATAATATTTGTTCGAAGTTAGGCTTTACAAACTCTCATACCGTCGATTGCGATAAGAGCCATGGAGGTAGACGTGGAGGCCTATGCTTATTGTGGAAAGACTCAATCGACATCCAAATTCGGTATTCTACCCAATACACTATTGACTCAGTGATCACAACCCCAGTATCGAACACACAGTGGCGACTCACCGGAATCTATGGATGGCCAGAGGATAACATGAAACACTACACCTGGCAGATGCTCCGGGACCTCCGTGAGGACGATGACAAGCCGTGGCTATGTATCGGTGACTTCAATGAAATCTTATTCCACCACGAGAAGTTGGGCGGTCGGTTAAAAGACGAAAGGAAAATTAAAGCTTTTCGAGAAGTCTTGTCTGCTTGCAATTTGGATGACCTTGGTTACGAGGGCTATACTTACACATGGACTAACGGCCAAGTTGGGGACGATAATATCCAAGAACGCCTCGATCGGTGCGTAGCTAATATCTCATGGGTGGAACTTTTCCCAAACTACAGAGTAGAGCACCTAGCTAGAATATTTTCATACCACAGTCCTATACTACTCGAGTGGAAGCGTAACGGAGACAGAAGAGCAAGGAACAGACATCGTATTTTCCGATTTGAAAAAATGTGGCTCCAAGAGGAATCATGCAAGCCATTCATTGCCGAGGCGTGGGCAAACAACATACCATGCAACACCCCATCCACCATGTTGTCCAAAATTCAATGGATGGGAAAGTCACTGCTACAGTGGGAAGCATCACACTTTGGAAACGTCTCCAAACAAATTGAACAAGTACGAACTCAAATCGAAAAGATACAAACGAAGCCGCCCAATCATATTAACGCCACGACAGCTAAACAGTTGGAGAATAAATTAATCACGTTGATGAAGCGTGAAGAAACGATGTGGTTCCAGCGATCCCGCACTAATTGGTTAAAAGACGGCGATAAAAACACATCTTTCTTTCATCGAGTTGCAAGCGGGCGCCAAAAAAGAAATTCCATTGAACAAATAAAAGACATGCATGGTAACTGGATCACTGAACAAGACAGTATAGCTGGGACTTTCAGAAGCTATTATGTTAATCTCTTCAAATCCACAACTGGAGTACACCTGGACCGTGCCCTAGATGCCATTGATTCGAGGATTACTGCTGAAATATCGGAACGACTCAACGCTCCCTTCACCAAGGCGGAGATTGTTGTAGCCCTATCCCAGATGCACCAATCCAAAGCCCCTGGACCCGATGGTATGCCCGCTCTTTTTTATCAACAATGTTGGTCTAATATCAATAATGATGTCTGTAATGTTATTCTGAATATTCTCAATAACGAAACAGACCCCACCCCCCTCAATACCACCCATATTGTTGTCATTCCTAAGAACAAACAACCTGAACTCCCTAGCGATTTCCGGCCTATTAGTCTTTGCAATGTAAGTTTCAAGCTTATCACTAAAGTCATAGCTAATAGGTTGAAACATGCCCTTCCCTCTGTTATCCACCCAGCCCAGTCTGCCTTCGTTCCGGTCGCCTAATCACGGACAATGCCCTTTTGGCTTTCGAAATCTTTCACGCCATGAAACTTAACAAAGCCAGGAAAAAAGGAACATTTGCCCTTAAGCTTGACATGAGTAAGGCTTATGATAGAGTAGAATGGGAATTTCTTAAAAATGCGATGATAAGAATGGGCCTCCCTGTTAAGATTGTTAATCTCATTATGCGATGTGTTTCTACTGTGTCTTATGTCGTGCTCATTAATGGTATACCTGGTACTTTTTTCACTCCGTCTCGGGGGCTTCGCCAAGGCGATCCCCTTTCACCCTATTTGTTCTTATTTTGTGCAGAAGCTTTCTCGGCTTTATTACGCAAATCTGAAAATATGGGCACCTCCATGGAGTAAAAATTTGCAGACAGGCCCCTCCAACTACCCATCTTTTCTTTGCGGACGATAGCATCATTTTTGGTCGGGCAAATGCGAGGGAAATTTCAGAGGTTAAGGAGATTATCAAGGCTTACGGGGAAGCATCGGGGCAAGTGATTAACTTCGAGAAATCGGAAATAAATTTTAGCAAGGGGGTTCCACAACAACTAACCGTCGAGTTAGCTAACCGAATCGGCGTAAAATTGGTCGATAAGCACTTGATCTACTTGGGATTGCCAACATATGTAGGTCGATCAAAAAAATTAATCTTCCAATCTCTCATCGACCGTGTGAGCAAGAAGTTGAAAAATTGGAAATCTAGCCTTTTGTCCGTGGCAGGAAAAATGGTTTTAATTAAAAGTGTAGCACAAGCCATCCCCACCTATATCATGAGTTGTTTCCAAATTCCTCAAGAGGTTTGTCAAAAAATCAACTCTATTATTTCTAACTTCTGGTGGGGACAGAAAAGCGAGGAGCGAAGGATTCATTGGATCGCTTGGCAGACTTTATGCAAATCCAAAGCACAGGGAGGACT
The DNA here is from genome assembly GCA_016081115.2 of Rehmannia glutinosa. Lineage (NCBI taxonomy): Eukaryota > Viridiplantae > Streptophyta > Magnoliopsida > Lamiales > Orobanchaceae > Rehmannia > Rehmannia glutinosa. The sequence goes on from JABTTQ020002046.1 coordinate 1,437,982, forward strand.
AGGTTTTAGAGATTTGATGGCGTTCAATACAGCGATGCTGGCTAAGCAAAGTTGGCGTTTAATTCAGGATGAAAACTCTTTACTAGCTCGGACTCTAAAAGCCCGCTATTTCCCGAATGGAGATTTCCTAACTGCAACAACTGGCTATAACCCCAGCTATACCTGGCGAAGCATTGTAGCAGGAAGAGATCTTATCCGGACGGACATTAAATGGGTAATAGGGAATGGAGCTACAACGAGAGTTTGGCTGGACAATTGGATCCCAGGAAGCATAAACAATCACCCACCGGTGCGCAACACTGACTGGCCGGAAGATATGGCAGTTCGGGAGTTATTTAACGAGGGCGACTGTGGATGGAACATTGACGTGGTGCAACAAATTTTCCCTGCAGAAATGGCGAAACAAATCCTAAGTATCCCTATTCGGAATACATCTTGTCAAGATAGAATTGCTTGGCCACACTCCACAAATGGGAAATACACCGTGAAAACTGGATACCAGTTGGCTCTCCTCCAAAATGAAAAAGAACAGAACGGATCCTCTAGCTCAAGAGCGTCATCGACACTATGGAATTGGATATGGAGACTACCTATCCCTCCTAAAGTTCACGTTTTTCTTTGGAAGGTTGCCCACGGTAAGCTCCCAGTGCGTTCAGCCCTCGTGAAAAAATCAGTGGACAACCCTCCGTTTTGTCCAAGATGTGGAGATGCATTCGAGACAATCGAACACTCGCTTCGAGATTGCCCTTGGTCCCAATTATTTTGGAGAGCATCACCGCTTCGACTAGATAGACTTGTAACAGTTTCTAATGCAACAATAGCAGACATGATGTTCGAAATCAGCAAGACGGACAACAAGGATGTAGAAAGCCTCTTCGCAATGCTACTATGGAGCCTGTGGTATGCCAGGAACCTCTTCATCTTCCAGCAGAAGGACATCACGCATCAACAGTGTTTTGAAACGGCCTTAAAGAGCCTCCACGACTACCAGATGAACCAAGATACAACAGGAAGATCACACGCCACAACACCCGCAGCACACTGGCAGGCCCCACCTGAGGACACGTACAAAATCAACACGGATGCATCCATCATTCAGGGAGTAGGCACGGGAATTGGAGTTGTGATTAGAGATCATTTTGGGTCGGTAATACACTCTCTGGCCAAGAAAATCGAAGTTGAATATCCGGTGGATATCGCCGAGGCATTGGCATGCTGGGAAGGACTTAACCTCGCTCACACTCTTCAACTATCCCGCATCCACATCGAATCCGATTGCCTGCAAGTAGTCCAAGCCGTACAAAGAAAGGATGGAGATATATCCTACCTGGGTTCCCTAGCTGATGAAATTCGTACCTGTAGCAGTAGTTTCAATGTTTTTTCTATTAGTTTTACTCATCGTAATGCCAATGTGTTGGCCCATAATCTAGCTAGATTTGCATTTTCATGTAATAGATCCCACTCTGGAGCGCTACCTCTAGAGCTCGAACATTTACTGTTGTCTGAACACTCCCACTTTCAGTAGAAATATAAATTTGCTTTTTCCCTCAAAAAAAAAAAAAATAAAAATGAGATAGAATATTTATTTCTTTGTTTGATTATTTTTATTATGTTTTATAACTTATAAGTAGTTTTCTCTCTTTTGTGGAAGTAGGCTTCTTTCTTTCCTCCTTGTGATGGAAGTTTTCTTAGCACTCTCTTGAGATCGAGTATTTTTCTATTGATTTGGACGAGTTTGGATATCTTCATCAAATCAAGGAGAATTTGGATTTACTATTTGTCATCCGCTTCTTTACTAATCATGGAAACGTTCACTCCATTGAGATTCACTGTCATTCGAGTCGGATCTAGAATTTGAAATTTCTATTTACCTAACAAATACACCCTCTTGAATGTGCAATTTGTAAAAAATAATCAAATATCAATGTGATATTTGTAATAATGAAAAAATAACATGGTTTTTTTTCAACTAATCTAAACCTAAAGCGTAGTTTTTGTAATTGCATTTTCATCTCACATCCAATCACTCTCAAAATTCATTCATATTTTTCTAACACAAAAACTTATGTAAGACCGTCTCACGTATCAAGATCCGTGAGACTGAGCTCCAAATACCGGATTATTTGAAAATATACCCAAATATGTTGATTCTTTTTTCCGATTTTTTTTTCTCTCTTCTCTCTTCTCTCTTCTCTCTTCTCTCTTGATTTTTCCCTTTTTCTTTCCGATTTTTCTACGATTTTCTTCCTATTTTCCTTGCGATTTCATCTTTTTTCTTCCGATTTTTCAATGCAAAGTTTCTTCTTAGAGTTTTCTCAGATTCTTCAAAGTTTGGTGACGACCAATCTCGGGTACTTTTTATTTTCGATTTTTAGTATTTTTCTTTTGTTTCTCTCTGCCTCTCTTCGATTTTCTTTCATTTTGGTATTTTTCAAAGTCTTTTTATGGGTTTTGCTTGAAAATATATGTTAGGGTTTTAACATGTATTTTGTTAGAGTTTTAATTTGAGCATGTATTCGACTTGAATTGAATATTAAGGTTTTGATGTGTTGAAGTTGAGTTTTATTTGTTGTAATGAATGTGTCCGGATGATTTTTATTTTTGTGCAGTGCATGTTAATCTTACATTCATTTTTCACAAACAAAGTAACACTGCCTTTTTACACAAATGTTACCCCTAGAATTGGTGTTTTGATGTTTCGCACTTAGTATGCAAAGTGTCATGTTGTTGTTGTTAATTGTTTTGTGGTTATTATAAAAGTATCATTTTTTATATTAAAAGTATCAATTTTTATGTTAAAAGTATTACTTTTCACAATAAAAATATTATTTTTCATGTTAAAAGTATATATTTTCACTTTAAAAGTATTAATTTTTTGTTAAATTGTTTCTAATAAGTACTTCATATAAAAGTATCACTTTTCTTAATAAAAGTATCAATTTTCATGTTAAAGTATCAGGTTTCACTTTAAAAGTAATGTTTTTTGTTAACTTGTTTTTCGATAAGTACTTCATATAATAAAGATATCACTATTCATGTTAAAAGTATCGTTTTTACTTTAAAAGTATTACTTTTTTGTTAAGTGTTTTCGAGAAATACTTCATATATGGTGTTTTCTTAATGCATTATATGGAAAATTTCAAGGGGTATATGTACTCGGATCCAAATTAAACGCGGTATGAATCTCTTTATATATATATGTATATATATAATTGAATTGTAGAAAAATATTTACTTATCTTAATTTTTATTTTGTTTCATTGAAGGTCGCGAAGGACGCAAATTAAGGGCTTCTTACTATGCAAGAATTGTTCTTATCCATTTCAATGAAATGAAAGTGCAAATCAAGAATTATGTACTTCAATTTATAAATGAACAAGCCAACTGATGGATGTAAAGTGTTCTTTAGAGGATGTCGACAAATTGGAGAAACCTACTTTATTTTTGTATATTTGATGTGTTGTTTTTTTTGTCTTTGATTAGTATTGCAAGTATTAACTAGTATTGCAAATGGTATAGTTTGATGATAGGGTGAAATTATGTATGTTACATTACAAACATTGACTAGTATTTCTAGTAGTATATTTTAGTGTATGTTATTGGATATTATTATTATTCAAATTTTGTACAATGGGCTATCTATTATAATACTTAAACTCGGTGATTGCAGAATTGGGCGGTGTAATTGCAAAAATATAAAACAAAGTACATATTGTGAAAAAAATAAAAACGAAAACTAAATGACTAGATATAAAGAGAACCATTAATTGAAAAGTATCAATTTTTGTTCAAAAAGTATCAATTTTTTGATTAAAAGTATCACTTTTGTTGCAATGATTACTAAAGAATATAAAATTGCGTAACTATCACTTTATTAAAGTATCACTTTTTGTTCAACAAGTATCGATTTTTGGGTTAAAAGTATCACTTCTTGTTTCAAAATATTTACAAAAGTAATAACATAAAATTGTTGAAGTATTATTTGATTAAAGTATCGTTTTTTGTTAAACAAGTATCGATTTTTGAATTAAAAGTATCACTTTTGTTATAAATAATTTATGAAAAGAACATAAAATTGCGAAAGTATCACCTTATTAAAGTATCACGTTTTGTTCAAAAAGTATTCGGCTTTTGGGTTTAAGTATCGGTTTTCTCATTACAAATATATTAAAATAAAAGGAGATTAAAACATCGAAACTAAAGAATTTAATTTGAAACAATCAATGTAACAATAGTATCATATTTTTTATATAAAAACAATTACTAAAATAGTCGATGATTAGGAGTCTTTGAACCAAACTCCTTCGATGGATATAAGATTGTCGTGTCACTATTTTTCTTTTTCTTGTTTTTTTGAAAATGGCCCTTGATCCCTTGTTTTCTCCCTTGGAGTATTGCATCACTTCTATTATGTGCGACAATATTGATTTCATCATTTTCGTGAGCAGTCAATAATTGTTAGTGGCCGCAAATGAACCAAGTCAAGTCGCGAGCTATTCGAGTCTCGATTCGAAAAAATATTCGTTCAAGATCGTCAGCTTAACGAAGTGAACTCGAGCTTAAAATTCGAGCTCGGACTTTTAAACGAGCCGAACTCGGGCTTACAGATATTCGGCTCGAAGTTCGCAAACATATTTGTTTAAAGGCTCGCGAGCATAGGCTCGAGTTGATTCGTTAATTGAGCTCGCAAAGCGTGTTCGTTTATAGGCTCGTGAGCCAGTTCGAGTTCGAGTTCGATTCTTTAATTGAACTCGCGAACGTGTTTGTTTCTGAGCTTGTTAGCTTGTGTTCGAGCTCGGTTCGTTAATTAAGCTCGCGAACATGTTCGTTTATCGCTCTTGAGCATGTGTTTGAGATCGGCTCATTGATCGAGTTCGCGAGCATGTTCATTTAAAGGCTAGTGAATTTATGTTCAAACTCATTTAAATTGTAAAATAACATTATTCCTTGCGAAAAACTATATATTTAAGGATTAAGGCTAGATAAAATATTAATCAAAACCTATAAAACCAAAATCGAACGAATCTAATAGTATAATATAAAATAATATAATCTATATAGAAGCACATATATAATAATGAGGTATATTTATAAAAGTATTGGTTTTGGACATTTTAAAACTATTTGGTTTTGTTAAAAATTAAATATTAAAAAATAGTATTGGGAACTAAGAAGTGTTTAGTCTAAACAACCAATAAAATTTGTGTATCACACGAGACTTACCTAGTAATAATTATAAATTTAGACTTAGTAATTAATGTGATCATAAAATCATAAGCATATTACAATTGTATAAAATTAGGTGTATCACATGAGACTTACCTAGTAATAATTATAAATTTAGACTTAGTAATTAATGTGATCATAAAATCGAATAGTTTGGTTGGCTCAACCAAGTATTCATCATAAAATCATAAGCATATTACAAATGTTTAAAAGAGTATATAATTTTCAAGAATTTATAACTATCTAATAAACCAAATGAAACTAAAAATATAATGCATAATAATAGTCTACATAGAAGCACAAATATAATATCAATATATATTAAAAGAAAAAATAAAGTCAAAGATATTATCTCATTTGAATTAATAATATATTTTCGAATTTAGAAGACAACAAATTTAAAAGACAAATAATCCAGAAATCAAGGATTCTATCTACATTATTTTTAAATTAGTTTTCTTCTCAAGCTTAAATATTATACTACATGTATAAATATGTAGAAAATGAGCAAGAAAAAAGAAAAAAAAATTATTAGTTCAAAATCTATATTGTTTATAGGATATATTCTCTCGTTTGTATTAATAATATATTTTTGAATTTCAAAGATAATAAATACTTAGTCTAAAATATTTAATAAAATTGAATAGTTAGGTGAGAACTATTTAATAAAATTGAATAGTTTGGTGAGAACTAAGAAGTATTTAGTCTAAACAAACCAATAAACTCGTGTATCACACGAGACTTACCTAATATTAATTATAAACCTAAACTTAGTCATTAATATGATCATCAGTTAGTACTATTTCATCATAAAGTCATAAGCATATTACACATATTTAAAAGATTGCATATAAATTTTAAAATATTAAATGTTATTAATAATTTATCCAAAACTCAAATTTATTAGTTAATTAATGATAATTTATTAATAATTTTAAAATATTAAATGTTATTAATAATTTACCTAAAAACTTATGGTAATTTCATTTATAGTTTGTTTGTTTAATAATATGTAAATTTTGAGCTATATCTTGTGTATTTGATTTTTATTTTTGTATTGCTACTACAAGTGATTTAGTCTTTATGTGAAATTTGATTAAGGAATAAGGACAATTTAGCATGTATTTTAAGCTTTAACGAACTCGATCTCGATCTTTAACGAGCTCAAGTTTCCTTTCACGAGCTCGAATTCGAGCATATAACGAGTCTTTTACGAGCCGAGCTCGAGCTAAGCTCATTAAAGCTTAAACGAGCTTTTAACGAGCCGAGCTCGAGCTAAGCTCGTTGAAGCTTAAACGAGCTTTTCACGAGCCGACGCGAGCTAAGCTCGTTGAATATATTAAACGAGCTTTTACGGCCGAACTCGAATCGTTCTCGAACCTAATAATTTTCAAATGAGCTGAGCTCAAACTCAATTATGAAAGCTCGAATCGAACTCGAGCCGATCCAAAAACTAAACGAGCCGAACTCGAGCATTTTCATGTTCGGCTCGGTTCAGCTCGTTTGTAGCCCTAATAACTGTGACAGCATCTAAATGTAATACTTTTGGCTAAAAATCTTGTACTTTTTATTGAAAAAGTAATACTTTTTTAGTTAAATTAACACAAATATATTACACATTACCTTCATTTAATATATTAGCCCAATTCTCACTACTAGGAGTTACAATAAGAATTTGATCTACAACACACACATAACTAAGTCAGAAAATATACAGAAAAAAAGATGTTGAAAGGTGATACTTTTAGTTACAAAACTAATATTTTTTATGGAAGAAATCATACTTTCATTACCCCGCCCTTTAACATTGTCCATTTTTCATCATCAACAATGATTACAGAAACTGGAAAAAAATTCATTAGCGATGAAGGTCATTCGTACAACCATCAATATCATCAATACCAATTTCATATATTTTGCAAAAAAAAAAGTACTTAACATATATGTTGCAACAGGTAAAGTTGAAGATGCAATCTGCAAAATGTATGTAATATCATTTAGATGCAATTTCAAAACGCAAATCCAAAAACTTAGTACTATTTGAAAATTCAACTCCATGAACAAACTTAGTACACTTTCATTACAATTACGCAAATGTATGCCAAAAATACACTTCAAAAACCATAACCAAACATATTTTCATTTCCAAACACATACCATACCGAAATTCAAACAACAAACCAAACATATTCTCAATTCTCACACGAAAATCAATAAAGTCTGAAATTTCATTTTCCAATACTAGAAACTAGAAATCGGACTTGGAAACTAAATACGTGCATACAGACCTTTACATGTCTCCAAAAAACCAAGTTATTACAGGCTTCATGAAAACCCGGCCTCTGCTTCAAGGCTTTTAAAAGCTATCAAGACATCCGACAGGACGAGGATATTGAACATTTTCCTCTCTACGAGAGGCTTAAAATCGATAATACGGTCAAGATTAGCATACAGATTATCCCATGGATTTCTTTTTAAGATGTTTTTGCATGATTCGCCAAAAATCATGTTTGTAGAGTGTTCTGAAAGGTTCAGGCAGTGTGCTAAAAGTCAAGGATATAATGTTTTCCTAACTTGAAATGATAATTGGGATTTATTCTGATACTTTTACCTTTCCAATATTCATGAAGATCTCTATTACAATGAGTAATTTTGGTTACACAACATATGAATATATTCTATGAGCATCTATGTGTTTAGACGTAAACAACAACCTATAGTTTAGCTGATAAAATAAACTTTAAGTTGTCGTAAAGTACCTCAATCTGGTATCTTCACCATTGTATCAACATAAGGAAAAAAAGAGCTAACAGCATTTGATGGCCATCTTTGTTTCTCTTCAAAACTGTCAATGCGTATAAAGCTTTTCCTACTAATGCCGATTTCTCATATGGTCCTTATCATGCTAAAGTCCTGAACCAACCAAGTAGCCCAAGGAGAGCCGTATCAAGCACTGGGTTTTTCTTCTCAAATCCTGCAAAAGTGAATAGAGGAAAGCAGATAAATTATTAACGCAATTATAAGCAACTGTCAATCATATGCCTATTATTAGTTCACAGAGATTCATTAGAATCTGGTCTGATTAGGACAAAATGTCAAACACTTGACAAACGTGATTTTCTGAAAACTTCAACCCCATTAATTACCAGGCAAGTGTACGCATTTTTTTTTCTTCCTGCCCCTATTTGAGCAATTGTTAATGGAAATGTTGAAGGATTAACTTTCCGTATCAGGTTTCGCGTGAAATTCTTCCGGCAAGAATAGTAGGATAGACGTCATGGGAATTTATTAACCACCTCTGACTTTATTCATCTTTCTGATTACACTTTATTTCCCCATAAAATCCAATTTAAAGTTTTTCTCAAAGAAAGTAATTAAATTATATGAGTCGAACAAATAAAAAGCAACAAGCAACACTTAATTTGATCCATTAGTAAAAGTAGAAAGTACTTCAAACATAATATTACCTAGTTTGAACAGAAAAATAAGGTACCAGTTTTTACCATTTATCAGTTTTTCTCTTTGATTAAACAACATCGAACTTAAATAAAACTTTTGTAATGTCACTCTTCTCATAATAAAATTATTTAACAATAAAACTTACATGTGGATGTAATAAAATTTTAAGATACTAGAATAATACAAATACATAACTCTTAGTACCTCATAGTTTACTAATATTTACAATATTAGTATGCTCCATAGAATATTCAAGAGAAAACCCTTTAGTTATAAATGTTAGCATTCTGTAAATGTTATGATTTTACATCAGACAGTGAAAATAATTCTCTTGACAACAAACACAAAATCTTGACCTTGTTTCCTCGCACAAAAACAGAATGTTACATCTTTAATTTTTCTAAATGAACAATAAAATTTCCTGTATTATCAGTTATTCATGGATAAAATATAATCTCTTTTAGTAGTATTATTTAAGCATGATATTTAATTATTTTAGCATTCAATCAACAAATTCTATAAGTTTCTAGCAATCTTCTGGACAACGAAACATTAGCGAAAAACCAATTTCTTTTAGTTTTCCCACTTTTCTCGGTCCCCTGAAAAATATTTCCCTGCACTATTTTCCGGCCAACCAAACAAAGCAAATAGAAACCCGATTTCTCATCAAACAACTGCATTAAATACAATGATGAGATCTATCTTATTTAAGTCTTTGAACAATGAGAATATTATACGAAGTAATATTGAAAAACTATTTAAAACCATTTTACCTAAATCAGCTGCCACTCTGTGTGCACACATAACTCCTGAAAAAGCTACAGCTATAACACCTTGCCCTGGAAAGCAACTATCTCCCACACAATACAAACCATTTATTGCCTGCAAACCCCATCAGAATATGAACTAAATTACTTGCCGTGCTGAAAATTACAATAAATAACCTTCAAGTTACTGATTGAGAATCTGATAAACTTACGGTTGTGTTGAATGGCATTGCTAATAAGCCCTTTGGAATGCTTCGAGGCATCGGACCATATGTACCACTATCACGAGCCAAGTATCGCCTGTGTGTCTTCGGTGTTCCCACCTGCCAGGTCATTTGTTGGCTAATCAAGCGGTAGATATTTCAAAAACTAAAGTAGGTTTTCGAATGCTAAAGTTTGGAAAATATAATTTCCAGACCTCAAAATTTCACTAATTCATAAGATTTCTAAGGAAAAAAGTTTTTGCAATCTGCAAAACTAATCCTTGTTCAATTCATTCAGTCTTCTATTCATCACTGAACCAATCCTTCACTTTTCTAGAAGTTTCAAATCTCAATATCAATGATGGAGGAAATTGCCATACCTCCTTAAACACTATAGATGACTTAAGTCCAGGGAATAATTTCTTCTCAAGCCTGTCGATTATTTTTCCGGCCACAAGTTCCTTCTTTGCTTCGTAATCTTTGCGTGAGAGGCCCTACAGCAAAATGGCCATCTAAATTAAAATTCTTGAGAAAAAAATAAAAGAAGTAAATAGGGCAATAAGGAAAAAGGGATAATTACAAAAACACCCCTAAGGTTTGGGCTAATTACAAAAAAACCCAGAGTTCTTTGAAAATTACAAAAACCCCTAGAGGTTTGTTCCGTCTTACATTTTTCCTCGTGATTTTCGAAAACATTTCAAAAAAACCCTGACATTTGCAAAAAAATTACAGCTACCCCTTCTATTTAAGACAAACGAAACTTGAAGGGTTTTTTTATTTTGAAACATGTCTGGTTTTTGTTTAATTAACCCAAACATTAGGGGTGTTTTTGTAATTATACCTAAGAAAAATGTAATGCTTTTACTAGAAAAAGATCAAGTAAATATACCTCCCAGTCCTCAATAGAAGAAGTTGTGAAAATATGAAGAATGTGGTTTCCTTCTGGTGCTAATGATTTATCAAGAACCGTTGGAATGCTCAAGAATATACTTCCATAAGGGTCTTCAAGATTTTTCCAATCATCCTACATATTCAAGTACAAATACAGGGTTAACCACGTAAGTAATGTATGTGCCTATTCATTCAGATTCTTGAAAATCACAAATGTACCTCTAGGATGAAATGGTGGCAATCTGTATCGGGCGGCAAAACATCAGCTTTAACCCCCAGGTGAATAGAAAGAAAGGATGGGGCTTTAACATATTGCTTTTGAAATCTTTTTTCTTCCTCGGGCATATCTTCCTTTTTCAAGAGCTTGCCTGTGAAAATAGTTTCACTACTCAAAACCGCTACGAAAATAAATCTTGTGCAATCAGTCCACCACAAGATCAAACAAGCTTTTGAAACTAACCAAATGTATCCCATCTAGTGGCATTTGAAATTATGGTTTTAGCATAGAATTTCCTTCCGTCTGATAGCTTCACCCCCACCTATAAAACGTGAAAAGTCTTACATATCTTTTCATGCTTAATGATCTCGGTTAAAAAGGGATAATTACATAAAACCCCTAAGGTTTGGGCTAATTACAAAAAAAAAAAAACCCAGAGATTTTTAAAAATACAAAAAAAAAAAAACTTTAAGGTTTGATTCCATTTAGATCTTCCCCCTTCATAAGCAAAAAACATTTCAAAAACCACCTTGATATTTGTAGAAATATTACAATTAACACCTTAAATTTAAGACAAAATCAAACATGAGGGGACTTTCTGTAATTTTGAAACATCTCTGGATTTTTATGTAATTAGGCCAAATCTTGGGGTGTTTTAGTAATTATCCCAAAAAAATACATATCCAAGGGGTACACTGTTTGCAGTTAAAACTCACCGCTTTTCCATCTTCTATGATAATGCCGGTTGCATTTGCCTTATAAAGTATCTCACTCCCCTTATTAACCAAACCCTTTGCTAATGACTTTGCGATTTCTCCAACTCCACCAACAGGATAGTTGATGCCACCAAAATGTCTATCACACAAAACCTACAAAAGGGATAACTCAGAACACAGGATATGAATGAAAATAAAAATGACAAGAACTACAAACTAGATTACCATGCCTGCGTTGATCATGGGGGTCTGCATGGCATTAACTGTGCTCACTATGAAACACTAGCCAAAAGAACAAGAAACACAATGTAAATAATTATGGTCAAATTGGAAAAGTTAGGTTTGATCCACGATAAATCGACAAATTCTGGTCAAGGTGAGTACAAGCACACCTCAGCATCAATAAAGGACAACAACTCGGGATCCTTGATATACATTCGAGCTATGTTGCCAGCATTTTGGGGTAGATAGTAGGCTGAGATGAATACAAATAGCATCTATCAGCATAAGGAAGTATGCACATTTTTGCCGCTTAGAGCATTCAATAACACCGTCAAAAGTATGTATCAACTGAAAGCAAGATACTCAATTGCATGATCCCATCAAACTGCTAAATAGAGAATCTAGGTTTTTTCGCTTCACTTTTACGACCCGGTAAAGACCTTTGATTAACTCAGATAGTACTGGACAAACATCGATAAGCAGTTCTGATACACATCGTTTTACGGCTTATTCTATTGATTTAGTAGGCTAGGTTAAATAATTAGTTGGGATATAATTTAATTATTAGTTAGGGTTTTATTTAATTATTCAGTTTTTTATTAATTAGTTGGCAGTCTTTTAATTAATTAGTTGGGCTTGAAGCTTGAGGCCCGTAGGTGAGTTAGTATTTAAGTAAGGAATTGTTAATTGGTAGGGCACTTCTTTTTGGTTTGGAAAAGCAGGCAGCGGCTGTAAAGCTGGGACGGAGATTCCGTATCGATATTAGTATTTTTCTGAGATTGAATATTATCGGCTATTAGCTGGGGCAGATTTCTCCTTCGGAGCATCTGTATTTTTGTTTTCTATTTTCTTTTATCGTTCTTTCTTGAATACACGCCCTTGACTCTATCAAGTCCCCACACTAACTGCCACAAAACAAAATTAAAAAGGATATAGACAAAGTATTTCTACAAATATAACTCGATACAGTGGTTTCCTCTGGGCTATTCTATAGGTTTAAAAAATGAAGGGTATTAGTGTGTGTCCCTTTATGCACAGGTTCTTTCTGATAACCAAGATAAGACAAACAAAACATAATAAATTGCTGCAATGAATAGATAAAATAAAGGACACAAAATCGAGTATCCAATAACAATGTAACATTTCCATTTACGCTCATTAAGAGAAAATTAAGAATAAACAATAAAGGCAATAAACCAATTACCAAGAGTCAAACATTCGAGAGGCTTCTTGAAAAACTGTCCAAACAGGTAGATCGGCTCCTCCAGAGATTTCAATTCCAGCGAGTTCAATGCATTGAAGATCTAACCATACATCCAAGAGATCAATGTGAGGTTAACTCTAACAATAGTGAACAACCCAGAGCCAACAGCATCACCTTAATCAAAACAAACCTTCCAGCAGACACCATAGAACTTGAGAATGCCTTCTCTCTCGTGGGGAAATTTACCGACGAGTTCTGAAATGAAATCGCTATATTCTCTATGCACTTGGACAGAGAGGCCATTAGGCAAATGAAAATGAACAGTGGTCGGGTCAGGTATGACTTGCATCCTACATCCCACTGCTGCTAATGCTTGTGTGATCAAATTCAAATTTCCCTGTAATAAAAACAGATTTGCGTCTAAAGAATGATAGTCACATCCATAGAACAACATAATTAAATACAAAGACAGCTAAAACTAGGGAACAAGTGAAGCCCCATTGCAGGTTGGGTAAACGACACTAGACAATTTACAATCATGTTACACTGAAAACATAATTTCCATGTTGGCCTTTATTTTTAAGGGCTCCATCCACCTATGTCCGTGGAGAGAAAATAAGAATAAACGACTCTATTTTTTAATAGCCAATAGATCAACTGTTTATAGAGTATTTAGCATGTATAAATAAGAAATGGTTAAACAGTATGTGACCAAAAGCTAAAACGAGTAATAAGTCTGAGAATTAACTGGCTCCAGAGTCCAGACCTTTGGACAGTTTATGTTTCCTATAATCTCCCTCTGGAGTTATGTTACCAACCCTACTCAAAATAAATGTTCAATCCTTCTTTGAATGTATATAGCAAATTTTCTCATAGTTTTTCTCCACATAGGAGAAAAAGCTACAGTTTGAGAGCAAGAGCTAGAATGCCATGATTTTACTTTCTTTCACGAGTCAAGCTACAAGCAATTTTTCTTACAGTTACAGGGGAACTTCATTAGTTCTAAAACCTTGACATTCTATGCTTATAATGAAATTTGTATCTCTTTCTTCCTTAAAGAACTAACATAATTATTCGTCGTTTGGCATTCTTATGCTTTCCATTCATTAAAATGGCACACATTCACATACATAATGTAAAATGTCAAGGATTCACAATTCCTACTGAGTTCCATTAGCTAACTCCTCAACTATTAAATCATTGGATTGATAAATCAACTAACCTTATCGCTGAAACCAAACATGACCGATGATCCAACATCAAATTTAAATCCATCCCTCTCATAAAACCCAGAGCTCCCTCCAGGAATCACATACTTCTCCAATACCAAAACCTTTGCACCTTTAACTGCCAGCTGGGTAGCCGCCACTAGCCCTCCCATCCCAGAACCTATAATAATGGCATCATACAAATAACTATTCTTATCACCTCCTCCTATAGAGCTATTCTCACTCTCCAGTATTTTATCAAAATCCACAACTGATTTCACCGTAAAACCATTGTTTCTTTTCCTATACCTCGTGGCCCTGCTAACCCCAAATCCCAAGCCATGGATCTGGTGATTACTGGGATTCTGGGATTTCAAATGGTCAAAACAGTATATCCTCTGGCATTGACTTCTCGATTTTTGGTTGCTCAAACTGAAAATTGACTGAGGAGACGAAAGCCCACAACTCAAGACGTTCATTTTGTGATTACTGGCAATAAATCAATAATCAGGAAGCAAGAATTTCGGCTAGCGAGGTTGTAACCATCCAAGTTTTGACTTCTGAGGTTATCGAGAAAGTGATTCTAGAAAAACCCTGATTTCAGTTTGTACTGAAATTAAGTCAAAGGAGATTGGAGAACAAAAAGAATGGGAATCTTGATTCTGATAAATAGAAACGAGTAGACTTTTGGGTGGTAGAGATAGTGGCGAATTTGGGAGGTGATGATGATGAATTAATGAGAGATTATTTTTGGGTCAGCAATTAGCTGGTTTTTGGAGACTGTAAATTGGATTCTGGAAAATGATTCCTCTTCAAGATGAGACAAAAACCTAATTAATTCTTCAGAAGTACTATTTTTATTCGCATTGCTGAATGCATGAAATATTTTAATCGTCTTGTACCAGTGTTTTCCGGCTTCAATTTTGGATCTAATCAATTTAATAAAGCGGAGTAATCATAATTGTGGGGAACGTGATGATATTAATAAATTCCTTTTTTTTTCTTTTTTTCTAGCTCTCAAGAAAAATGTACGGATCCTCACTTTCTAGCTCTTAAAAGTCAAAACTGTTCAATGAAAAATTCGTCTAGATAATAAAAGAGAGGAAAAAATTCACAAACAAGCACTGATGGAGTGATTGTTTGACTTTTTATTTGTATTTTTTTGGAGAGAATAGTGTGGAAGTATTATTTTGAACAATTAAAATATTTTTAAGAATTTGATTGGATATAATAAGAAAATGTGATGATGATCGGTGATGTGATAGTTTTTCGAAAGATATAATAGTGAATGACGCGATTGATGATTTGGAAAATAAGAGCGTAAATAGTATATGTGTGATATATTTCTATAATGATATATAATAGTTGATGTGTTGTTTTTATGTTTAAAAATATAAATAAATATGATTAGTAATTGGAAAAACGAGAGTGAATGAATTATAACATTGTTTGAATATTTTTGAGAAGTTCATCCCAAAAATAAAAGGAGAAAAACACTGTCAAAAAACAAACTCAAAACCATGTGTCTATTTTTTAATTGTTTTTTATAGTTGACCTCGTATCTGCATCAAGAAAGCTTTAGGTCTTCGCACCAGCCACAAGGTTCATATTTATCACGCCAAAGAAAAAGAAAAACAAAGAAGAAAAGAAAACTACTACTCCCTCCTATTCACAATAAGTCTTTTTGACACATAAAAAATTATTAAAAAAGAATGTCCTTTTGATATTTTCAAAACTAATGAAAAGAGATTTTCCCAAATTACCCTTACAATAATGTCTAAATTTTGTTTTCTTTCAAAGCAATATTTATGATTAATTAAGGGTATATTGGATATTTTAATACATTCCTTAATATGTGTGTTTTTTCTTAAAAATGACACTTATTGTGAATAGGAGAAAGTAGTAAATAGTAATCCAGTCAATACATTGATTAACCATTTATGAATCAACTATTTAGAGATTTCATTCAATAATTAAACAAAGTGATTCAAAGATAGTTAATCACCTTCGATAACTATTCAAAAAGAACAATAAAACCAAAGTTCATTTAACTAGTATGGTGTACGAGTTAATGATGTTAAACGACCTGGCCCTATAAGTTTGAGAACAACCTTAGTAGGTTCGGACTAAGCGGTTTCGGGTTAAGCGGACTACTAACAACGGGTCAACAATATTGCAAAACTAATCCTAAACCTGACGGATTTTTGGCTACATGGGCCACTATCGAGCTACAAGCCCAAAACATTAAACATGAATATCATTAACATTCAAACTAAATATATAAAATTAAATGATTCATAATAATAAAAGTCACGGTGCTCACGCATAGTTTATAATTGCATTACATAGACAAAATATTAAAGTTCAAACATTAAAGCTTTAAATTTGAAACCATACAAGTATACTCGAGTGCACAACTAAGTAAATATTAATCAAACATCATCCTCAATCACATTTGATGAGCCCGGACAAAATATATATCACCGTCGATTCCTTTCCATCTAAAATATGTAAAACATGTAAAAACCAATGGTTAGTAGTCTCGGAGAGCTATGGCTATTGTAATGGGTAGCGTTATTCACACCCCCAAAATTGATGAATACATGCACCTCCGTAAAATTGCAAAAATGTCATTCACTTAAAATAATATATTACTCTTACTTAAAGAAGAAGTTGAATACACTCACATCCTTCACCCACATTCTTATTCTTGAACAAAGTTGAAACTTTTTTCTATAAACTCTAGATTTTTTCAACACTCAAATTATTGCAAATATGGACAACCAAGAATTCATATCCCTAGATAATGAAAGTATATTCTTCATTTACAACAGTAAAGTATGTTATTTCTCAAATTTTAGGTTGAAAAATATCGTCGAATAACATTGAATGCGACACTTGGCGCGATCACATGCTATGGCAAAAATTCATCGTGCCATGTGGCATGATGGCCAAAAATTCATCATCATAGCAAAAAATCCATCGTGCCACCTAAGGCTTTTTGTGCCATCATGCCTTTTGTCGTCGTCTTTCCCTAACATAATTAGTCAACATATATACAAAATTACCCAAATAATTATCCAACAATTACCCATTAAATTATATTTAATTGAGACCGAAGTCGATGGTGGTGGTGGCACATCGTCGTTCTCATCCTCCATCACCAGTCTTCTTCTCCGCTAAGTGACCAAGTCTCGAGCAATCATCAATGGCATAGTAAATTTTCGTGCGATTCTTGTGGTGTATTTAGTATTTGGGGGAGGGGATAGTGTAAGAGTAAAATTGAAAATTATGGGGTGTATTCGATGAATTATGTCACGAGAAAATGGGCGGGGTATATTTAGTAAGTGGATGTATTCATCAATTTTGGAGTGCGAATAGCGTCACCCTATTATAAAAGCCAAAAGGCAGCCTTCCTTTCGTATTGTGTTTCCCATTTTGCCTTTTTCTTTTTCTTTTTCTCAGTAAGAAAAAATAAATCGTTGGCTCGAGGGCCAATCTTGTTAACCTGCAGGTTAAATGCATCGATCCAAAAAAAGCCCAATTTTAAACAGGTCAAAAATTTTAAGTTTTACCGATATATTTTTCCGGTTTAAAAGAGCCATTGCATCGGGTTGCGTCCCATTTCACATCTCTAGTATCGGTGGCGGAGCCACGTGAAGCTTTGGGGGTACAGCTGTACCCCCAATTTTTGAAAAAAAAAAAAGAAAATTAGTTTAAAAAATAATATTAATAATATTTTGTACGCCCAATTTTTATATAAAATGGTATTTTTAACAATTAAAATCCAAAAAATCAAAATATCTTACATATTTTTAACACATTTTCCTACATTTTCTTCCCCTACAAATACTTTGTTCCCAAAAAATAATTATAGAATCTAACTACGATTAGCCTAAAATTTATCGTACCCCATTTTTTTTGAATTTTGGATCCGCCACCTGGTCGGTAATGCATTGCACACACAAAAGTGGCGCCAAGGAATTTAGAGGTTAAATTGCATTTCTGAGGATGGCATAATTGATCTTATAAGATCACATTTTTAAAAATATTTCACCGGTAAATAAAAGAAACTCGTGAATTAAGTCATTTTTTTCACGCAATTTGAGTTTTTTTGAGAAAGTATAATGTGATTGCCAACGTGATCACCCGGTGATTTAGGGATGACAAGATGTGGGCGTGGGGATGATTTGGCTAAACCTTAACCTATCGCCAAAGAAAATCAAAACCCGAGACTCTTCTTGCCTCAAAACCGCGGACTTGTAACCCAACGAGTTAAACCCGCGAACGAGCGCCATAAATTGTCGATTATGGTTGGAACCTAATGATTGTGAAAGAAAATAGGGCGATTAAATGGGAACGACATATTCAAAAACATCCATGATAGGCCTTTGGTGGTATATCTAAGTTCAGGGAAAGAAATATATAAGCCAGGCGACCAAAGAGAGAAAAGTTGCAAAAAGAAAAAGAAGAGGAGCATATTGTGATTCATGGTAAAAAGCGAGAAAATTAGAGAGAAAAAAAAGAGCGGTATAGAGTAGGGATGGTAATGTGATGGTGCGGGCGGGCGAATACTTGATGACCCGTCATGGTTCCGGGCGGTGGAGCAAGTTATGGCGACCCATATAGAATTAAAAACTTATTCTTATAGAATAAAATAAACAATAATTCAAACAAAAATAAAAAGGAAAAAAATACTACAAATTAAGTAATATATTTATGCCTTATAAGTTTTTTTATCTTGTATTTATTTTATTAATGCATATTATTATAAAAGTTATCAGTATCAATGTATATATATTAGATATAAATATTAATTAAGTACATACGAATTACATTATCACATATATGTAAAAATATATTAAATATATTTCAAAAATAAAAAAATTAGGTTGGGCAGGTACCCATGGGACGGACTAGGCCAAAATTGTCATCCCTAATAGAGAGAGTTAACAAAAATGAAGTAAAAGTAAACGAAGTAAAATTTAATATAACTAAATTATAATGTCAAAATAAATAATAATAATTATTATTATTATTATTATAGCGGGTGGTTCAATTGAATCAGTCACCCACCTCAGATCCACCTTATTTCGAAAAGATAGACACATTACCTACCCCAAGTCCCCGCTTGGACCGATTTGAACCCATTCCGTCGGGACGAATTTATTACGGGTCCGGTTTTAGAACCCCTTATTATCATCCCTAAGTTGATTTTACAATCTATAATGAAGAATAACTCAACTCATGATTTTTTTGGGTAAATCTCACTTTACCCTTTATACTCTCATTAGATATCACTTTACCCCCTTGTATTTTTAACTATATCCTAACGCCTAGTTCTTGAAATGTGATTTTGGAGTTAATAAAATATAAAAACTACATTTTATTATATCGAGTTTTTAAAACAAATATCTATGCAAACGGGGATGAACGCAAAAATTTATTCTTGGGGGGCGAAATTCGGGGGTGGCCTTGGGGCGCGCAGATGTGTGTCGCCGCATGAGGGTCCTCCGACGAGGGCCCCGAAGTTTTTTTTTTATATATGTATATATACAATGGCGTAGCCATGAATTATTATGGGGTGGGCAGGATAAAAAAACTAAAAAAATACACATAATTAGTAACTAATTTTTTAAAAAAGAATTACCTAGTAATTTTTTTTAAAAAAAAAGAGGGAGGCATCTTCGCCATTGTATATATATATATTATTTTTGCTCTAGGCCCCTCAAAACCTTGGACCGGCTCTGTCAAACTCAAATCTAATATAAATAAAACAAAACATACAAGTTTTTATAACTAAATTACATGGAAATTGGGGGAGGGGGCAAGATATTTTGGTTTATATTTATATATCTTGTCTTAATTTATTAAACAATATATTATAGTGGTTCAATCGCAAGATGAGGAGGCGGTGGCGCCACCATCCCCCCCCCATACATCACGATCGCAAGCGGAAGCATAAATTAAAATGGGTTGAACATAAACAAGAAATCTTAAAATCCATCACATTAAAGAATGAAAAATACAACATTCATCGTTTCATAAAAAATAGAATAACTAAAAGTCACTAATAGGAAATAATGATAATGTAAACTAGTTTTCTCCCTAATTAGATGCGAATACTAATAAATAGAAAAAAATTCATTGACTTCCCCTTCATCGGCTCCGCACCCATCCAGGACAATCGAAAAATTAGTAATAGGGGATGAGTAACACATACTCATTAGGGATCTAACTGTTTAAATTAAATATATATTAACATAATTTAACAAATTCAAGCACATATAATTTTCCACCACATATATTTTGCCATCACATATACTTTGTCATTTGGCGAAGCCATACTTTATCATTGACCGAAGTCTACTTTGCCATTTGACCGAAGTCATACTTTGCCATTGGTCGAAACTACTTTGCCATTTGGCCGAAGCCTACTTTGTCATTAGCCGAAACCACACATATACTTTGTCATTTCACATAAATAAACATAAATTCTTCACATATAATATGTACATCAAGTTCAACAATTATAATCACAATGTCAAACATAGAATTCATAAATTTATACATGTACATATTTAATAAATACAATTAAACTTTGCACTTAAAAGTGTAAAGAAAACATCTACCTCAAATGCGGTTGATAGTTGTCGACGAGCTTTGAAGTTACAAAGCCTAAACGTCTAGTTCTTTGTCACTATATACCGTGTTCGGGTCGAGGGATATGGGAATGTGTTTTCTCCGAGTGAAAATTTGAAAGTCCCATTTCTCGGTTGTGTCAAGAGTGAAAAGAAACAAGGTAGTGAGTTTTTATTCTTTTCCTCTTCTTCTAATATCTAAAGGAATCGTGTGATAAAGGAGTAGGAGGTTACGGTGGGCTTAGGTTTTTTTCCGGAGATTTTGAGGATTTATGCTTATCCATCTAATTTCCCCCTTTTATTTATAAATAAAAAAGCAGTTAATCTCCTTAATCGATAATATAAAATATTCATATTATTATTATGAAGAATGGTAGAGTAATTAATAACGAGAAAATAATAAATAAATAAATAAATAAAAATTAATATATCAGGTATTACAATATCACTTTACCCCATTATGTAAGTCAGCGACTACGATAATGTAGAGGGGGTGAATAGATTATCTCCATCTTTTCAATTTTACCTATTTTTCGAACCAAATACGCCAAAACAATAATAAAGGTGCGGGAAGTAAATAACACACATCGATTTATAGAGGTTCAACCCAACTAGGACCTAATACTCTACCACCCCAAAGTATATTCGGGATGGATTTCAAAAAAAAAAAAGATTTTATTAATTACCAAAATTAATACAACATCAACTTACAACAACACCAAGAAGAACATCACACTCTTCTTCAACACCACCTTTGAGATTACCACAATCTCTCTTGAAGATTACCACAATCTCTCTTGAAGATTACCACAATCTCCAACGGCACCTTGTGATGATTACCACAATCTTCAACCTTGAAGAATACCAAATTTTTCAACACCTCAACAAGAAGATTATCACAATCTTCTTACACCTAACACCTAGATCACCCAGTGTGTTCTTACCACAAGAACACTCACAAGGATATCTTGTGTTGAATGATAACCCAAATATTCAAGATTATAAGTCGATAATGAATTATACAATTGAGTGCAAGTGTAATCAAGAATAGCCTAGACCTCAAGAATGTGAAAGTGATAAGCTAGGCAAATTACAACAAGAATAATGACAATATAAGACCAATTGTTTGCTTGAGTATTTCTTATTGTGTTGTATTGTTCTCTCTTATTGTTGTCCTTCAAATCTTCCTCTATTTATAGGAGATGATTAATCCTTGATAGGCTCCTCTTGGAATCCGATATCTACAAAAAAAAATTGCAATTAAAATCAAGATTATAGCTGTTAGAAATCAATCCCACAATTTAGGAAAAAGTCATCTGCTTTGCACAACGATTAAATTTTCTTTGTCAAACTTGAGGGCGACCTGGTCATGAGAAATAAAATTTGAAAAGAACACGAGTAAAAATCACACGGGAGACGGTCCGGGGGTGGTCAACCGCCCCTAGGTGGACCGGTCCCCCGACCATTTTAGGATACAATGAGTTCTGTTTCAAGAAACTCGTTCAGTCTGCAGTCGCCTCTTTGGTCGTAGGTCAACCTCCAAAATAAAATCTTTGTCCGATTTTTGACGAAAATAAACCTCAAGAAATACTCCAAAAATTAGTAAAAACATTTTAAATCGATCGGGAGTATTTTGGACAATATTAGAAATATAGTTTTGATGAGATGACACATTAACACAAAATCATCAAAAGTGTTTTCGATATAAACTTCAAGAAATACTCGAAAAATAGTAAAAACATTTTAGATCGATTGGGAGTATTAGGACAACATTTAGAAACATAGTTTCGATGTAAAAACCATTGTGACGCAATATCATTAAATGTGTTGTCCAATTTTGTCGAAAATAAACTTGAAGAAATACTCAGAAAAATATTAAAACCATTTTAAAACATTTAAGAGTATTTGGACAACCTTTAAAAACATTGCTTTGGTATAAAAAGCAGAATCATCAAAATCATGATAAAACCATTTATCAAACACATTATACTCTCAATTTGTATCATTTTACCCTCTTTTATACTATTATAACATAATTTTATTCTCCTATTCATTTATTAAATGGATTAATTGTCCCTACTTTATTTTTAAATTAAGTTAATGACATTGAAAGTTAATATATATATTTTCAATATCTCAAATATACATTAAAATATTTTCTATATTGATACGTGTAAAATATACGTGTATTTAAGGGCTTATTTTGATATATAGTTGATGCATTTGCATGTATATTTAGTGCGTTTTACTTGGTTTCCTTTGTTGGGTGTGATCTGCGTACTCTTGTGAATTTTGCGAGAAAATTGAGCTAAATTGGACAAAAAGTGATAGCATATTTCAAATGATATGTCAAAAGACAAAGTACGAGCAAAGATGTGAAGGAAAGAAGCATAGGCAGTCGAACAAAGGGAATTTCCTTCAAAAATATCAAAACGCGTTAACGTTTCTAGGACTAGCAGGTTTAGTATTTTGGCCATAACTTTCTCTACAAAATTGATATTGAGGTGATTCAAGTGGTTATGAAAAGCTAAGTAAAAGAGATACAACTTTCGTGAATATCCCAGAGCAAATTCCGATTGCACACCCCAACAGTGTGGGTTGACACGATCGTGCGGCGTGTCTGCTTGGTGAATTGGTCTCCTAATCCTACGAGAACTCTACAAGTGATCTCTCCAAGCACCTATATAAAGGGACCAAGGTGCACGAAAATTCATCATCCATACACCATATAACACACCAAAATACATAGGATTACACAAATCAAAGGTCTTCTGAGAGAGGAGAACTAGGTTACGAAGAACACCACAAGACCTTTCGTATCTACGGAAGCACAAGAGGTCCGAAGGCTTGAAGGGAGGATCCATCTTGACAAGAAAGTGTTTTCATTCTTAGTTTAGATCTCTTGTCTATACTTAAACGACGTCACAATGTTGATTTCAAGTTTGTCTATGAATTTGTTATCAATGTTTGACTAATCTTTCGGATCTGAGGGCATAATCAAAAGCTGTTGATTCATGTTAAATCTTGATTAATTATTTTCTTAATTGATTTATGTGTTCTATTTTATGAATTCGAAAGTGCTTATTCTTAATTTCTTGTTATCGATCAATAATTTGCATGTCATCTTGTCGATCCATAATCAGGGAGGTGAGTTCTAGCAAGACGAAAATCGAATTGGATATAAACGGGGTAATGTATCGGAGACTACTTGTTTGTGGGGAGTATTTCAATTCAAAGATTTGTTGGGAGTTAATAATAGTTGTGATGCATCGGGAGACCTCAATTATTATTAATCTACTGTTTATGCGCCACCCAAGAGGGGAATAAACTAGTTTAGGAATTGAACCTATAGAAACACATGAATTGGTTTTGAAACATTAATTGGATTTAATATTGAAGAATCATGTTGAGATTATGTGTCCAAGGTTGCTTTTGTATTTGTTGAAAATACTTGTGGAGTTCGCAAATATATTACTTTTTCTTTTTAATTTCGATTTTTCTAAAAACTTGAGATTGATCGCTTCAATAAAATCGAATTCGATGTTATTATAGCCTAAGTGTTTCGTATTTAATCCCTGGGGAATATGACCTTGCTTTTCAGAATCCTATAAACTACAATGTACACTTGCGGTATAGAGATCCAAACAAATTTTTGGCGAACTATATATTTTGAATATTTTATTTGCTATCTATTAAATTTAATATAATTTATATTAAATAAGTAAATTATTAGTATTAAGTTTCTCATATTGAATAATTTTGTTAAATTTAAGATTAGTATCAAATAATTAACAACTAAAATGACTATTTTCTATTAAACATGGTTTTTATTACATTATTATTCTATTAAAAATTGAAAAATTACTAATAATATTTTAGATTTTTAATAAAATGTATTGCATAAATATTACACAATTTTAAGTTTGTGATGAATAAGAAATAAAAAGTATAAATATATTATTTAATATAAAATATTTTGTTATATAGTAATTTAATAGGGATTATATGGAAGTTAAATAATTAGAAACTAAATGTAAAACACCATAAATTTAATATTAACCCATTAATTAATTTATTTATGAAAATTAATTTATAAATTAAATAAAAGTTTATTAATATAAAATACTTTTTAAAATGATATTGTTATTTTCTTAAACTAATAGTTAAGCATAAAAATAGTCATACTTTTTAGTATGTGAGTATACACTAATATTCATTTTTTTTTTTTGAGAAAAACATAAACTATTATTAATAATTCAAATCATCAAGAGATAGTTCATGATACAAAGGGTGGAGAGCTCCACACAAATGGACTATCAAAAGAAAAAGCTTCATTCGCTAGTGCATGAGCAACCCTATTGCCATTTCTACGAACAAAAGTTACCGAAAAGGCGGGTTCACTTTGTAATAAAAGCGACATTCTTTCAAGATGTTATCAAACTTGAAATCCCAAGCTCAAGCTCGCAAGTCCATGCACTACATATTTCGCATCATCTCGACAATTAATTGTTGAAAACTCAAGTTTTTGTCCAAGATAATGCTTCTCGAATCCCAATGGCCTCGGCTTCACGCACCGTATAATCCCGAAATACAATTACGCGCGACAACAAATTCCCTGTTATCATCTCGAACCACCATAGCAATCCCCTGTGGAAATTTTATTTCTAGACAATGAAGCATCTACATTACACTTGAAGAAAGAAAACACGGTGGTTTCCATCTTCTTGATTGTTGTTGTACATCATCGATTTATGTCTCCATATGAACAAATGGAATGAGCATTACACCAATTGGTAAGCCTGGACATTCTTTGCACTAACCACTCCAGAGATGAGATATGCTTCTTGTTCCACAATACTTCATTCCTTTCTTTCCACAAACTCCACAATATCATGATTGATTTTGCAACAATCCACTCATCTTGGTGACTCAACACATTTTCGAAGAAAATCTTTCATGGACTCATCATTTATACTCCAAGCACCAATCATCTCTATCAATCGGCTTAATCCAACACTCCTTGCTAATCTTACACTCAAGGAAAATATGCCAACATGTTTCGTACTCCCCATGACAGAGGACACAATGGCGAGTCCACAACAATATGCCTCTCGATAAATTACTATGCGTAGGAATGCAATCCGTACACACCCGCCACACAAAATATTTCACTTTTGGGGAACCTTCAACTTCCATAATTTTTTCCACATACTAGACACAACTCTTGCCATCATGGTTATTTATATTCAAAGCAACTCTATATCCACTCATCACCAAATATTGGCCACTTTTAGAAAAATGCCACACCATTCGATCTTCAACAGTCTTTAACTCGAATAATTTCTTTGAGTGTCCCTTTCATTAAAAATCTCCTCCACCAACTCAATATCCCATTGTATCGGCCACAGGATCATAAGGTCTTTAACTCGCAAATCTCAAAATGCTGGAATAATAGGCGTAGTAACACAGAAATTCGAATCGTCTCTAATCCATGGATCATCCCACACTTTAATCTAAGAGCCATCCCCAATTCTCCATCTTACCCCTTTTTTTTAGCACCACTTGGGAACTCAGGATACTTCTCCAAATAAAGCTAGGACACGATCCTAGTTTGGCGTTAAGAAAATCCCCATTCGGAAAATATTTGGCTTTGAAAATCCTTGTAACCAAAGCATCCGGATTTGTGATAAATTTCCAACCTTGTTTACCCAAGAGAGCCATATTAAAACAAAACAAATCTCTAAAACCCAAACCACCTTCTTCCTTACGCACACACATCTTATCCCATTTCATCCATTTGATACCTTTTGTACTATCTTTACAATTACCCCACCAAAAAGAATTTAGCATTTTTTCAAGTTCTTCTAAAAGAGATAAAGGCAATGAAACGTACTCATAACGTAGAAGAAATAGCTTGTGCGATGGCCTTTATCAAAATTTCCTTACCGCCACGAGAAAGCTGCTTACAGTGCCAACTCTGCATATACTTCCACATTTTATCTTTGATGTGCGAAAGACATCCTTTTTCTTCCTTCCAATAAGAGGCGGCAAACCCAAGTATCTCTCAGATTAAGATTTTGTCAAACTCCCAGAATCGACACAATGAATCCTTTACCGAGTGATCTACATTTGAACCGAACATAATTCGGATTTTCCAAAATTAACCCCTTGACCGACGACATTCGCTTATAAGCTTCCAAAATTTGTATAATATAATTACATTCATCCATGAAGCTTTAAAAAATAGAAGACTATCATCCGCAAAAAAATAGATGCAAAATAGACGGAGCTCGTCTACATACTCTCACCCCATGAATACGCCCTTTAGCTTCCGCATCTTTAATCAAGAAAGAGAGTCCTCGGCACACAAAATAAATAGATAAGCGAGAGAGGAATACCTTGTCTTAAACATCTTTCAGGGATAATCGGGCCGTGACTCTCCATTAACCCCAATAGTATACCGAATCAAGTTACGCACATCATAATCCATCTAACCCATCTTCCATCAAAACCCATTTTTAGCATCATCTCTTTAAGAAAACTCCAATTCATCTTGTCATACGCCTTCTTGATGTCAATCTTTAAAGCAACATCTCCAAGTTTACCCCCCTCGTCTTCCTCTTCATACTATGAAGAATTTCAAATGCAATCGAGCGTTATCAATAATATATCTTCCAGAAAAAACGCCGGTTGATTCAAAGAAATCAGACCGAAATCACCTTTTTAAGTCTATTAGCTAAAACCTTTGCCAAGATTTTATAAATCACGTTGCTCAAGGATATAGGCCGCCAATCCTTTGAAGACTTATCGGGTCATTACATTTAGGTATTAAGACAATATTAGTATCATTAATACCTTAGGTAAAGCTCCACTCTGAATCCAATGGTACATGCTTGATAAATCTCCTCTCCAATCATAGGCCAAAACTTTTGGAAAAAAGTGGGATTAAAACCATCGGGCCCGGAGATTTATCCGGATGCATTTGTTTTGAATACTAGTAAATTGACCATCGAGAAATCCACAACAAGACCCGATTACGCTCATCGAAACGCATGTCCGAACCACCTCAAGGAATGAGTGCGAACATGTGGTTGGTTGAACAAAGATGTTAGAGTAATACTCTTTGACAATCTTGCAAATTCCACCAATCTCCTCACTCCGTTTCCAAAAGGATCTTGAAGGCATGAAATCCAATTTTTCTTTTTTCAAGCATTCGCATAATTGTGAAAGAACCGCGTACTATTGTCCCCTCCTTTAACCAATGCGTTTTAGCTCTTTGCTTCCAATACCTTTCTTCTTGGGCGGAAGCACCGCACCCCCAACTTTAATCGCACCTCATTAAATTTGCTAATATCATTCTCACCATTTTTAAGTTGTGATAAAGAATCTTCATTGCACCTTTTAATCTCTTGTCTAAGCTTTCCACTTTTGTTATTTCTCCAAACCAACAAACTTTGCGCCGTCGAATTTAAACGGCACTGAATTTGCCTCCCTAATGTATTGTTCCAAACACCTCTAACCACATCATTTAATTCTTCTTCTTGGAGCCAGCATTTCTCGAATCTAAATTTCCGAGGACTTTTCTTTTGAATAACAACACATGTATCCAACACAAGAGGAGAATGATCCGAAATGGGTGCCAATGAGTTCTTCAACACGACACTTGGAAAAATATGCAACCATTCCGTTGATACCATAGCCCGATCAATCCGTTCTTCGACCACATGCGCACCTCCTTTACCACGAGACCAAGTATACAGGTACCCAAGAATAGGAAGATCTTGCAATTCACAATCCAAGATTGCTTCTCTAAATCCCTGAAAAAGCCAATTAGGATGCTCAATTCGCCGCCTTCTTGTCTTCCGGTTGCAACATATCATTAAATCAACCGATACAACACCACGGCAACGTAGATAATTGATGGCTCAAAAGCTACTCTATAAAACCGTAGGTAAGTGCACCTATCGTTTTGTAGTATAGATTATTGAGTACCGAGTGTCATTCCCACGAGGATTGTAAGTACTAATAATTATCGTCTTTTTGTTATCTAATCTAGCAATTTTCAGAGTTTTGTTTGTTAAAATGGAAAATGAAAAATAGAAAATTTAAAATAATTGTAACTTACAATAAATCAAATAAAAGTAGATTATGGAATGAGAAATCAAGAGATAGAAATGTGTTGAATGTAAATCCCTCTAAAATGTTTTTTGTGATTCAACAAGATAAAAAATACAACCATAAGCCCTTAAGCAAAAACCAACCTCTTTTAATAAAATCTCATGTTATGTGGGTAGTAGAAATTCCCGATTTAAGTTAAACCCTCTATCGAGCGAACAACTTCTAATCTCAAGTTGATTAATCAAATCTCTTTCTAGTTAAAACCCCCAAGACAAGATTATAACGATTTGTGAATTCCCATATTAGGTTTGACCTAATCCGGAAGATTTATGTCGTCTATATCTAGGATTGCATGCAACTCTTTTCACTTATATAGGTTCTATTTAACCATGAATCTCTCGATTTCCGGATGAAAAATAAACTTCAAATCAATATTGCGCATATACCAATTCGAATGAATAAAAGCATAATATAAGTGAATCACAGAAAACATGAAGATTTTATTAAAAATATACAAGCCTTAATCACAAATTCATTCTAGAGTTCATTACATTCAAACACTAGAAATTTAGCTACACATGGCTTTGACAAAAGAGTATACTACTGTTAAGAAGATATGAATAAAATGAACATGGTGTACTTAGCTCTTATTCAAGACCAATATAAGACTTCCTCATTGGTTGATTGTAATGATGTTGAGCTCCAAGCCTTCTCCTCTATTGCTCTTCAACTTCCAACTCTACCTCTCTTTTATCCTCTCAATGTATTTTTCTTTGAAACTTAGAATATACAATGAATATACAATGAATCTCTCTATCGAGTGAATACTACATGAATTTCTCCATTTCCAACTCAAACTTTTGGCTTTTATAGGCACCATCTTTGTGAAAGAACACATCAATAATGCTAACAAATGCTCCACTTCCATGGTTGTTGGTTGAATCATTGTGTGCACATTCATGGTTGAGTTGGTTGAATCATTGTGTCCACATGACAATTGAGGGAATAATAGAGCTTGGTGCATCAAAATGAGGTGTAAAAGTTGCTCAAAGGTTGTCAAAAAGCAAAAAAGGAAAGTCTCCATAATTTACGCCAAAGAAAAAAACAGTCGGCGAAAAGCACGCCCGTGCTTTAAAAGCACGGACGATCCGTGTTTTTGGATTTTCCCGAACACGGTCGTGTTTGGTACGTCGAGGTCGAAAAATTGCTCGTTTTTGACTTCTAAAAAGCACGACCGTGCTTAAAAACACACCCTACCCGTGTTTGATCGAAAATGCCTCAAAATGACGCGTTTAGCTTGGGATTTTGAGTGTTTTTGCATCCAAAACCCCGAGTATGTTTTGACATGAAACCATGGCCCAAAATTCACCAAAAACAGCTCCAAATCATCAATCTACACCAATAAAAGCACCTCGGAGTAATGTGAACTATGTATAATCAAAAATTTATGAAACTAACAATAAAATAACTCAAATCATACTTAAATATACACATAAAACATGCATAAAAAGACCCTTATCAATAATGTGTTAAGGTACCTTAGAAAATTCCACGACTCCTCCGTTTAGATCTTTAGGGAATCGTAGAATCCCGTCGATCTCCAATGAGAACCAGATTCATCATGAACAATAGTATCTATATGATTACGTGAATAGTTGTTAATATTAATCAAATCTTTTGACTTCCATAAAATTCCAATACCACCACTTCTACCCAACCTATCACGAGAAAAACAACAATCAAAACTAATACTACGTCTAACCTCCTCTAATTTATTAACATTCGACAAAGTTTCAAAAGGAAAAATAACATCCTATGTGAGCCCAAACAAGCTCTCGAATAGTAGGAATTGCCAGGGAGTGACCCAAGCCCCGACAATTCCAACTTAAGACGATCATTGGGCTCCGGCCGCTAAAAATTAGTAACATCCTGGAGAGCCATCCGCTCGTGTTTTTTCAACTTTCGAATTATCACCACCACCAATATTATCTTGGGCCACTCCTCCATCCAGGGCCTCTTCTTTCTCTTGCGTTCTTCTAAGCCCAAGACATCATCCTCCTTATCCTTCAAAATTCGAACTTTGTAATCATTTTTTGACCCGTTATCCCCATTTGTAAGGGATTTAATTTATCCACCTTTGTAATCGCTTCAGATTATCACATCCAACCCCCGATTTTTAGGAAATCAAAATCGCTCATCCCAGGAATTCTCAGGAACCACAACCAGGAAATTATCCGGCGTGTTTGGATCATTCATACCAAAAACAAAGTTACCCCCACCCATTTCATCTTCCTCGCCCATTTTCCTCCTTCCATATTAGCATACTTTTTGTTAGGCTCACGCAGCCATACTCCCCATTCCATACTAATCTAATCTGTCTCGGCACACTTGTCCTCTTGGCACAAAACCGTTCGCGTGACCCATCAAACCACATATATAACAAAAAATCCCCAACCTTTCATATTTGAAGTTAACCACGGACCAATCTCCGTCGTGTTTTAATCTTCTTAAATCTCTTCGAGAGAGGCAATCGAACGTCGATGAGCACTTTAATCCTCATATAGGATCGCCAAATCGAAGAATTATTCTTAACATCATACTCCATAAATTTACCAACAAAATTACCCTTTGTTTACCCACACTTTCACGCATATACCCCACCGGTAATTCATGAATTTGGATCCAAAAAGGACTAAAACTAAAGGAGCAGTCGAGAGAACATCCCCCTTGAACCGGTGTAACACTAGAAGATGATTATCAAAAAACTACGGACCGCCATCCCATACCCTTTTAACATCAACTTCGTGATAGAAACGAAAAAGAAATCTTTGAAAGCCAATCTCCTTGATATTAATACCCTTCGTAGGACGCCAAACATTTGCCATATGATTCTTCATAATATGCACATTAATATTTTTTTCCGTGAGAAAACGACCCACAAGACAGAGATGTAACTCTGAATTAGAGCGCTCATCTTCTTCCCCTTCATCTAAAACAAATCCATCATCCTCTTCCTCATGTAAGGATAACTCTGACAAATTGGTTTCCATATTGCTGATCACAACCACCAGGAAAATATTGAAAAGAAATTCACAAGACTCTCGAACGATGAGAGAAGATAGAAAACCGACTTACTCTCGAAAGATGAGAGAAAACTAAAAGGTCTTAATCAATTTTATCCTTATCGTACGAAAAAGTACTCCCATTAGTTTCCTCATTGCATTGGAAAATTATAAAGGGATAAAGTGATACTAATTGAAAGTATAAGGGATAAAGTGAAACTAATTGAAAGTATAAGAGGACAAAAAGATGCTAAAGAAAATGCAAGTGGGTCAAGTGAAATTTACCCTTTTTGTTTTAAGTTGGCAGAGTGGTTGTAGAGGAGCAGATAAATCAAAGAAAGTGGTTCGAATCCTAATCAACATTGTTCAAATGGTTTTGATTGCAATATATTTTATTTATTTTTGGCAATATCCAATTTTTTGGGATCAATTGTACTACCCCTAAATTATAGGATCAAAATTGCAATGATACCGGAAATTTGATCCAATTTTCCAGTTTCATGTTCCACCACCTCCAACCCACACCCCACCCTAACCAACCAACGGCCGAATCGAAATTGGAAGGCATATAATCCAATTCGCTTTACGATGCCACCATCTCTCACGCTATCTTTCATGCTCTTTCGTTTTTCCTTTTCGTCACCTTCCTTTCTCACTCATCTTTCCACCACCACCGCCGCCGCTATTTATCAGGTACGTGCCCCAATTCGTCTTTCTTCCTCCACGTAGATGTACGTATCTTTGTATACGTGTACGTTTGCATGTGCGATCGAATCTTTGGATCGTGGGAGCATCATTTTTATGTCTTTCCCTGTCACATAGTGCGATTTTATTAGTGGGATTTGTTCTACGATTGAAGAATTTTATGCGCTTCTGATGAATGAGATTGTTTACTATTTGGGCTTTTTTTTTTTTGGATTGCTTGCTTTTCTATGCTAACTGCCAAAAATCGAAGCTTACTTTCTTCTTTTTTCCCCCAATGGTGATATTTTTCGTTTTAGCATTGTTATGAAGATTGATCCTTTTCCTTTCTAAATGTTTCTTGTACTTTTGTTTCCCTGCCGCGTGATAGGGATGATTCTATCTCTGTGCACGAATGTGAATCTTCATATAGGATTTGAAATGGACAAATTTTCAAATCTGGAGTTATTTTTCTCATCTTTTTGGACCCAATTATTTTCTTTCGTCCAAGTATAAGGTGAGATTCAATTCTATCCTCCCCAAACCAAGTTAGGAAGAAAAGGAAGTAGCCTCTTATTGTACATCAGTAATTCGATGACTCATGAGTGCCAACGATATTGATGGTGTTACTCGTTTGGAAGCGGTTAAGATTTTCTGTCTTCCAAGTATAAAGTGAGATTCAATTCTATCCTCCCCAGACCAAGTTAGGGAGAAAAAGAGTAGTCTCTTATTGTACATCGTAGTCAGAGTAATTGGATGAGTGCCGACGATATTAATGTGTTACTCTTACTCGTTTGGAAGTGGTTAAGATTTTACAATGGCTTTTTAGTATAAGTGAGTATAGATCATCAGTAGTTGTAAAGCCTGTAATTTCACTGGGAAAGTGGCATTCTTGTTGTGTAGTCAATATAGATTGTGCAACATTATGCGCATAGATGACAGAATTTGGAATTGGCGTCATCTATTCCTCATATTAGTCCTTTCTCACAATCGAATCTTAAAAAAAAGGCACTGACACTGATAAACGCGGTCTTATTGTCTTCATCTTATGTATGTTATTCATTTCTTTTCTATAGTATATCCTGGGATTTTGACTAATGCATGGCCGTTGTTAGGTTACGTAGTTATGTCCCAATTTTAAACTGTTTGATGATTTGCCCATTCTCTTGTTTAGTACTGCACTTTACATAGCATACACATATAGTTTGATCTGTACTCTTTAGTGGAAACGGATATGGTATCATATTTCTACCTAAAAGTTAAAACTCACATATCTAGCTGAGCTGCTGTTCTTACTTCCCAATTTGATAAAACTTGATACATATTATCACTCAGTCCAATTAGAGAGCAGTTTAGCATTGAGTTATTTAGCAATTTTATCTATCTCACAATGTGGGTTCTTATTTTTGTAGAGTGAAGCTAGCCTTCAACAACCATGGATCGGAGTCCTGGTAATGCACGCCTGATGATTGTCTCAGATCTTGATCATACAATGGTGAGTCATAATCAGTTTTGTTGTTTAGGTTTATGCAGGATTTGTACTGATGAGAGATAATATACTGCAGGTTGATCATCATGACCCTGAGAACCTCTCTTTGCTTAGATTCAATGCGTTATGGGAATCCAACTACCGTAATAATTCCTTGTTGGTGTTCTCAACTGGGAGGTCACCCACACTCTACAAGGAATTAAGGAAAGAGAAGCCCATGCTAACCCCTGATATCACAATAATGTCTGTGGGAACTGAAATAACATATGGTAACTCTATGGTACCAGATAATGGTTGGGTTGAATTTTTAAATAAAAAATGGGACAGGAACATAGTATCCGAGGAGACAAGCAAGTTTCCTGAACTTACTCTTCAGGTATATTTATAGAAAACATAACATGATGTACTCTTGTTAGACATTCCACTCATATTCCTGTAATAAACTTAGCTTATTTGAAACGATGTTTTTTGGTGTATCATAGTAGAATCTGACTTTTCATGAGAATATCTGTTCTATGACATGCTTTTGGGGTTGTGCAGTCGGAGACAGAACAACGGCCACATAAGGTGAGTTTTTATGTGCAGAAAGACAAGGCCCAGGATGTTATGAAAGCTCTTGCAACACGCTTGCAAGAACGCGGGGTATGAGAAATTTTTCCAACTTCAGCTAATTCGTCAAACTTAACAACTTTATATCTATGTGTATCTAGGTTTTTTTTTTTAGTGGGAGATGAAATTGTGCTTATTCAGCATATATTTATTTGGTCTCATAACTCATAGCTTTTCGATTGTGATGTTTTAGTTGGATGCCAAAATAATTTACAGTGGAGGAATGGACTTGGACATATTGCCGCAAGGAGCTGGCAAAGGGCAGGCACTTGCTTATTTGCTTAAAAAATTCAAGGCCTCCAATAAATTACCTGTTAACACACTTGCTTGTGGGGACTCGGGAAATGATGCTGAACTATTTAGTATTCCAGATGTACATGGGGTCATGGTTAGTGTTTCACCATTTTATGCGTCGGTTTTGTTCATCCTCTGATGGGACTCAATTCTGTAATAAAAATTGACAAGTAGTTTTCGAATATCGTTTAACTTTAACAGGTCAGCAATGCCCAGGAAGAATTATTGCAGTGGCATGCTGCAAATGCAAAAGATAATCCTAAAATAATTCACGCAACAGAGAGATGTGCAGCCGGTATTATACAAGCCATTGGTCACTTTAACCTGGGTCCAAGTACATCACCCAGAGATGTCACGGACTTATCTGACTCTAAGATGGAGAACTTTGATCCTGCTTATGAAGTAGTGAAACTTTACTTGTTTTATGAGAGGTGGAGACGTGCTGAAGTTGAAAATTCTGAGCTTTATTTGGCCAATCTGAAAGCAGTTTGTGTATGTTGAACTTCTTAATTTTACAGCTTCTACTTTTATGTGCATACTCGTGCATGCGCATTTCTTTATACTTGGTCTTTGTTATCCATGGATCTTTTTCTGTTCATGTAATTCTGCTGCTGAGCTATTTACCTACATGCCATTAAACTAATTACAAAAAGTTCCCTTGAGATTTAGTCTAATTACAAAAATAATAATAATAATAATAATAATATCAATAATAATAATGATAATAATAATAATAATAATAATAATAATAATAATAATAAACGCAAGTGTTGTTCAAAATACAAATAACCCCTTAATATTTGTTTTCATTTTACAAATTGCACCCTCAATAGAGAGGTATTTGTTTAGCAAATACAAACCTCAAGGGAGGTTTTTGTATTACCCGTAAGGGGAATTTGTAATGTTGAATGATAATTGGTTTTTTTGTTAATAGGGCCAGATCTGAAGGATAGTTTTTGTAGTTATTCCTTATTAAAAGGAAAATGGGTATAAATCATGACATGTTTTCATGTAACCTCCACCCCCTGAAGGTGGTGGGCCCGTGGAGATGGATAGAAATGCTGCAGCGTATCGAATAGGCCATAATAGTATATTTTTGAGTTGCAATATAGAACACTTTTGGTTAAATTGCCCAAATATATTGAGTGCTTACGTGCATTCTTTGCTTCGAACATGCTAGTTTATCTGATGGATGTCTATTAACTGGTTTAAGATCACTTTCACCATCAAGTTATTTTCTATATTCAACTACTTTGAATCACGAATAATTGCTTCCTGCTTTTTCTTTTTGACAACTTGGTTGAATGAATATTTGATCTTATTTCTTCAAACTCCATGGTTTAGCGTCTCCGGCATGCTTAACTCTCTATTTTGCTCTTGCAGTGCCTATCTGGCATTTTCGTTCACCCATCTGGAATTGAGCAATCACTTCATGACACCATAAACTCGCTGAAAACATGTTATGGGGACAAACAAGGAAAGCAATTTCGGGTTTGGGTGGATCAGGTTTACCTGCGCAGATTGGTTCTGAGTCATGGCTTGTGAGTTTCAAGAAATGGGAGCAATCTGGTGAGGCTTGGTCGACGTTATATTAATTCATATTTCTCTGGAAACTTTGACCCTTGCTCATAATTAGTTGTGACGAACTAATTAATACTTATACTCAAGTTAGGTGATTTAAGGCCTGATTTGATTGATGGTTGTTTCATCACATTGCATAATGATATATAGTGAATAAATGTTACTTCAATCCTGATAATTTAGCTCAGTATGCTTTTAAGTTGTGGGATTGATTTAGCAGCGGTGATGGTGAATATTAAGAAGGCAAATATCTTCAATCAGGCACCAAACTAAGATTTTAAGTCCCAGTATGAATTGCTTTACCATTCAAAATGGATATATGGCTCTAGACACCGGTTTACTTAATTTTTCCGTTCTAATAATGCACATTAAGCAACCATGTATTATAGTATATAAGAACTGTATAACCTGTTCAGCGTTGTAATTATAAGGCGATAGCAAAAAGGTCTGTAAAAATCACATTTTGCAAAAATGTCCGCAAACTCGATTTTGGTCCTGCAAAATGCACGGTTTGCAAGATAGTCCTGTAACTATATGTAAGTCACAATTTTGGTACTAATGTCACCTAATTTAAGTCACGTGAGCGGCACATGTAGTTCCCAATTACCTGTGAAATTAGGACCAAAATTGAGATTTTCATACAGATTCAGGACTATTTTGCAAAATGTGCATTTTGCAGGACCAAAATTGAGGCGTTTATATAGTTACAGGACATTTTTTGCAGTACGTGATTTTCACAGGACCTTCTTGCTATAGCTCTATAGTTATAGGACTAATTTTGCAATTTTGCCCCTGTTCAGCAGTCAAAGTACCAAAAAAGGATTGGAGTATGCAAATGAAATCAGTGTAATTGGGTAATAGCAGTAACAAGGATAAGTAATTGCCACATGGCCGCGAAATGTCCGAGTTGGAATTGACAGAAATACAGCCTTATCTGTTTCCTATTCTTTGTGTGTGTGTGTGTGTGTGTGTGTTTCTTTTGGGAGTGGGGGGTGAGGAAGGGGGTGTTAAGAAATCACATAGTAATATTCCTGTGAGATGCTAGGCACAAAACTCTTTAAAAATCAACTGTACTACTAATATTTATCCAACTTGCAAAAGGATTTTGTAAGTCCGGGATCTCTTAAAAAGTCTTTTCTAGACTTTCTTGTCAACGAACATTTTCATTTTCTATGTACCTTGAGGTATTGCTCTTCTCAGAACAGATAATTAACCATGTAGTGCTGTGTTTGTTTACTCAATTCTTGAATGACCTTTTTTTTAGAAACTATGGTCTCTCTGGACTGTAAACTCAACTTTCAATATATACAAGCAAAAGGAGTGTTGATTTACTTGTATTGGTTTTAGTTACGCTTCCTTATTCGTTATCCTCGCTGAAAGATGGCTGTTTTTTTGCAGGTGAAGAGCGGCAATGTTGTCTGACCACTGTTTTATTAAGCTCAAAGGTATAGTAATTTTGTTCTGTTTTGCCCAATTTTCTTCCTCTTGAAGCGTGTCGTCGTTTATATCGCAATATTTGTCTAGCAGGATGTGAGTGTTGCAGAAGGGCTGACTTGGATCCATGTCCACCAGACATGGTTGGATGGAGCAAGGCCAAACACCCATACAACTTGGTTGTTTTAGATTTGTTGCCTGGCCTGGCATCTCGTGTGTTCTTTCAGAATAAATATTCTGCCAATTTCCGGATATCCTGATCCACTTTTGATTTCCACTTTGTTGGATGAACGACGCGTGTCTCTAAGATAAAAATATGTTTGTAATATCTTAGGGACACGTAAGGAAACGTGAAACTGTTTTTCCATGTTCTTGATAACTCACTTGTACCATCAAAACAACATGCATGAAGATGGTTTTCAGCTACTTAATTTGATGGGTTTTTTAACTGAATATTGTAGATGGGGAAAATTATTACACAAATATAGTAGAAATGGGGGCTTTAAAAAAATAAAGATGGTCATTGATGGTATCAACGACTGGATTCAAAAAAATTTTTTTAAATTATAACCCAATCGTTACTTGAAGTAACGACTGGAAGGGGAAATTAAAAAAAAAAAACCGAATTAATCTGCTTCTACAAATCAGCTTTTGCCAAAAACACGGTTGATGAGAATCCCTTTTCAGCTTCTTCAATCTCTTATCAATTTTGCCGAAATTTAATTAAAAAAGAAAGAGATATTTGCATATTATGATCTAGCCCAACAACCTTCATCATCTTTCATGGTGGTTCTTAACCCAACCCCTTACAAAATTGCACAGGCAACACACTCCATCATCTTTTCTTAATTTTAGGGATAACTCAAAATTAGTTACTTTTCTTTAACTCCAACTTTCTGTAAGTTTTAAAAAAACCTATACACAGAACATATAATATAAGATTTTATAATTTGGGAATTTTTCTAAAAACCTTAAGAATCATATACAATCGTAGAGAACTCACACTTATGCTGAAAAATGTATTTTAAAAAACCAAATCGAAACCGAACCACTTTTTAAATTTAACAAATCGAAAACTGAACCAAAAATTTCTATTCGATTTCGGTTCGAACCGAATTTTCGGTTTTGGTTTGGTTCGCCGATTAATCGAACTGCGTGAACACCCCTATGCAAATATGCAATACAAGTTCTTGGTTTTTTTGCGCACTATAGTTACACTGTGTGTTTTCTTGGTGTTGGGGATAAGTTTCTTCCGCCATTAATGAGGTTCTTGAGAAGTAATGTGGGGTGCCAAAGTAGAGGAAGATCGGCCAATGTTGTTTTTTTCAAAAAAATAATAAATTATTCGGTCGTTACTAGCGAATGATCGGGATGGGTTTTTTCCAAAAAAATAAAATTTATTCCCGATCGTTATTGCTAGTAACTTATTTGGATGAGATTTTTCTTTTTAAAAAAAAGAGTAATTTGGTCGTTGATAGCATTAACGACTAAGCAACGACTATCTCTAAAAGTTAAAGTCCCCATTTTTACTATATTTATGTAATAATTTCCCCCACCTACAATATTCCATTAAAAACCCAACAATAAATGGTGTACTAGTTATGTAGTGTAGCTCTAAAACAATATATGCTCGTACTTAAGTCGATTATATTCTATTCAAGTTTAATCGATTTATCAAGTATATTAATCCATTTATAATACACAGATTTCATACAAGTACAATATTAATCCATATATTTTATTTTATATATGAAATATGTGTATTTTGAATACGGACAATTACAAAAACTATCTTTGAGTTTAGCCTAAATACAAAAATAACACTAGCTACCCTTAAAATGCTACAAACACCCCCACCCCACTGAAATTTGTATTTACCTTACAAATACTTGGGATGCAATTTGTAAAATTAAAAAAATTGTCAAGAGGATATTCGCAATTTAAAAAGATATCTAAATAATTTCTTTTTTTTTTTTTTTTTGGTATACGCTAAACCTCACGGTTAGTTTTTGTAATAAATCTTTGAATAATCTAACAACTTTTTGAGGGCAGAACTATCTTTTAACATCCCATACAATAACTTCTTATCTAATAAGATACCATAGTTTTCACCTAAAACTCCTATCCAATGAAATTGTATATTTGAAAGGGGTGAGGAATCAAATTAGGCTTTTTTAAATGGAATATTGCATATGGGGGTAATTTTTACACAACTGTGGTATAAATGGGAGATTTTAAAAAAGTAAACATAGTCGTTGATGCTATCAACGACTAAAGCTTAGTCGTTGATAGCAACAACGACCAAAGTTCAATTTTTTTTTTAAAATTTTTATTCGATCGTTATTTGTATTAACGATCGGAAAACAATGTTTTTTTGAAATTTTTATTCGATCGTTATTTGTATTAACGATGGAAAAAGTGTCTTTTTTCAAAAAACAAAAGCGACAAAATAACGATTATTCAAGTAAATAATTGAATTAACGATTATCCATTATAATTAAAAAAATCGTTATATTAATATTACAAGTAAATTTTATTATCCGTTAATAATAATCGTGAATGAAAAATCCATCAGTATTTTATGTCTTAACAATTCACATTAATATAAATGTGAAATCTAAATATCGAGACAATACACAATAATATGATGATACAATATGTCTTGATACAATATTTATCTTGACACAATAAAAATCCTAATACCTATGCCCGCCAGTGCCACATCTAGGATGTTGTCTCTGACGTCTACTTCTACGTCTAGTTGCATCTACATGGTCATTCGCTTGAACAGACTGTGTATCATCATCATCATCATGTGTGGTAATCGGCGCCGCTAAACTGGCAAGGCGAAATGCAACAGACGACGTATGAAATTCGGGCGCCCAACTCGGATTGATCAAAACCGAGAAATGATGGGACGACATGCCGATGATCGGTTGTAGAAGTAATGTATATGATTTCCATGATGGTCCGAAGAATCGAGACGTGAAAAAAATATGAGTCTATCTGTGAATCTTGGGGAACATAATAATCTCTACCATACCCATGAGATGGGCAGCCCAAATCGAAAATAAGATCAAAATATCATGAGACCTGAAACATATATCTATAAATGTAGGTGAATTAGTATTAATATTCATACCATGATGCATCGAGGTGTGGATCTCGAAGGACCAGTCATGTGTAAGTCCAGCGGCTACGATAATCTAAAGGGGGTGAATAGATTATCTCCATCTTTTGGATTATGCCTTCTTTTTGAAACAAATACGCCAAGACAATAATAAAGGTGCGAGAAGTAAACAACACGCGTCGATTTAAAGATGTTCAACCCACCTAGGGCCTAATCCTCTACCACCCCAAAGTATATCCAGGGATGGATTTCAAAGAGAAAAAGAATTTTATTAATTACCACAATTAATACAAATTCAACTTACAACACCTTGAAGAGCACCACACTCTTCTTCAACACCACCTTTGGAGATTACCACAATCTCCCTTTGAAGATTACCACAATCTTCCTTTAACGGCACCTTTGAAGATCACCACAATCTTCAATCTTGAAGAATACCAAATTCTTCAACACCTCAATAAGAAGATCACCACAATCTTCGCACCTATCACCTAGATCATCCAAGTGTGTTCTTACCACAAGAACACTCAGGGATATCTTGTGTTTGAATGATAACCAAAGATCAAAATTACAACTCAATAATGAATATTACAATTTGAGTGCAAAGTGTAATCAAGAAATAAAGCCTAGACCTCAAGATGTGAAAGTGAAATACTTAGGCTATAAATACAACAAGAGTGTTGAATATGAAAGCTTGGAAATTTGCAGATTTCTTGTTGTGTATTTGCTTGTGTTGTTATGTCTTGTGTCTTCAATTCATCCTCTATTTATAGGGAAGTCTTCACCAACATAGGCTCCCAACATAGGCTCCTCTATCTTCACTTTTGTCTACAAAAAGAAGATCACAAGATGTAGAAATATTGTACAAAATAGAAAAGCAAATCTTCATCACAGATTTCAACGGTTGGAATTTTGCTGTCAAAAAATAACATAGGGCGACCGGTTGCCCTGTTGAAGATTTCGACCGTTTGAAAAAAATAGTGCGATCCAGGTAGGGGTTGCAGGGGGGTGCGACTGGTCGCCCTAAAAGTGCGACCGGTCGACCTCACCTGACCGGTCCCCTCCTCTTTTTCAAGACTGTAAGTTCATTTCGAGTTTCTTATCTTGGTGCACCGGTCGACCACTTTGGGCGACCGGTCGACCTCCCTTTGAAATGTTGTCCGATTTTTTTCAAAAATAAACTTCAAAAAATACTCCAAAAAATTAGTAAAAACATTTTAAATCATTTGGGAGTATTTAGACAATATTTATAAACATAGTTTTGGTGTAAAAACCAATTTAAACAAAACCATCAAAAGTGTTGTCCAATTTTTATCAAATTAAAAACTCTAAGAAATACTCCAAAAATTAGTAAAAACATTTTAAATCATTTAGGAGTATTTGGACAACATATAAAAACATTGTTTTGGTATAAAATCTTATTAAAACAAAATCATCAAAATCTTGATAAAAACATTTATCTAACAAACTCCCCCTTTTTGATGATTACAAACCAAAATAATTTTTAGAAGGTCGATTTTAAAACAAAACAAATTTTCCGGTCTTAAAACAACAATCAATTGCAAACAAGATACATCAAAAGTACAAGCACACAAGGATAGGAGCAAAGATTTTTCAAAATCATTTTTGCACAAGCTCCCCTATCACCATGCATATAAAGAACAAGTATACAAGCAACAACTAAAAGCTAAAAGCTTAGCTTTCACAACTTAAGCTTGAATTCCATGAGCTTATAAGCTCCCCAATCCTGAGAACATCATTAGTCAAGCATAAAAGTCCACAATACATCAAATGGACTAAGCATTGTTAACAACTTATGGCTTTCAAGAGCCCTAGCTTATAGCTTTTCTTGCAAGCTTATTTTCGCTTCTTTGAGCGTATGAGCATTTTTCATGTTTCTCCCCTTTGGAATCATCAAAAGAATGTTAGCACGATAAAAACATCATATACTCATATCAAAGTGCGCAAATTTATCGATTTATCGAGCTTATTGAAAATTGAAGCTTAAATTCCAAGTAAAAGGGAAAAGTTGATCAAGTGACTTGCAAAAACTCATTTGATTGATAAAACATGATCTCTATAAACTTATATGACTTTTCAAATCGAGAGAATCACGTAGGTGATGAATTTTCATTGAAACATTTTGTCAAACACTTGGCGTGCGTCGAATAAAACAAGAAATATATAACGCCTTTGAAATTCATTTAAGCCAAAAAAATTCATCACCAATTCAGTTCAAACAACATTCATCCATCAACAATAATAATTCACAACACAACTTTGCAAGAATTCCAACACAAAACAATGCATAAGCACTTTCTCAAGAGTTCCACCCAATTGAGATTAGAGGAGGAATTAAACTTACCAATCAATCGGAGAAGTCGAGTAATACGGATGATATACTCGTACTATAAACCCAAAAATATAGAATATACAAGAAAGAAATCATTTTGGGTGAATTGTGTGTGAATTTTGCGAAGGGGTTCGATTTTGGAAGAAAATAACCAAAATAACGAAATGAAGGACAGAAACAATTTTATTGCTGAAAATGATCGGGCGACCGGTTGGGGTCATGGGCGACCGATCGGCCTTGCCCCAGTCAGCCCAGTGATTCATCCTGTTTTCCAAAATCCGAAGTTTGAACCAAAAATCCGATTTTTCGCCCCTAAGTTTTAAAAACGTGCAAAATGCAAATATAGACCTCCTTTAATATGCCATAATCAAGCTCGAAATGAGGTAAAATACTCGGCGGTTAATGATTAAAAAGTCCGCGAGTTATCCTTGAGACGGAATTAAACACATCTCAAGTTTTTGTTAAAAACTCAATCCCTTTTAAAAGAATATCGAATCTCAATATTTTTAGTTCGATTGTGATGAACTATATTTGAATAATTTTCACCGGACTTGTTATCCCAAAAAAAAAAAAAATAAGAACGTTTTAAAGCTTTTGGATACACAAGTCATACGAAGAAGTGCCTTTCAAATATTTGAAAATTTCTTTCAACGGCACTTTAATGAGATTCATTGGGAAAGTTTTTGAGGTCGAGCAAATAGACATAAGGCATATAAAATGTCGAGTCTATTGGAATAATACAAGAAAACATACCTCGAATTTGTTTGTCAACCGTCATGCCTTTCTCAACCTTTGTCAATCTCTTCATTGGTAGCCATAGAGGTTGAGATGATTCTTCCTTCTTCAATGCCTAACTCCTTCAAGAGTTCTTTTGAAATATAACCATCTACTTGGTATTGATTAACTTGAAGTCAATGATGAAATTTGATCTCCCCATCATGTGATACCATGTTCATCTCAAGTTCACCTACATCAACTTAGGAGAATCTCTTGCACAAAATATTCATTAGTAGCACCAAAAATATTCTCATAAATATGCACAAGCAAACAATCTTGCCCTTTTTAAAAAAAACAAGGAGAGTAGTAGCAACTTTACCTTTTGTAAAATCATTTAGCAAAAATAGCTAAGTCATCATACCATACATGGGGTACTTGTTTGAAACCATACAAGGCCTTTTATAAAGATCATTTGGCCTAGAAAAATTTAAACCCCAATAGACTTCTACTAGAATAAAACCATTTAAAAATTGGATTCAACATCCATTTGGTAAAGCTTG
This sequence comes from Rehmannia glutinosa, assembly GCA_016081115.2. NCBI lineage: Eukaryota > Viridiplantae > Streptophyta > Magnoliopsida > Lamiales > Orobanchaceae > Rehmannia > Rehmannia glutinosa. The sequence goes on from JABTTQ020002046.1 coordinate 1,482,764, forward strand.
AAATTTTGTTAAAAAGCAAGAATGGCCAAGTAAAATGCAAATAGCTACAAAATGTGCTATGAATGCAAATTTTACACCAAAATCAATTACCTTCTTTTTGAAAATACCTTCGAGCTACTAACCTCGTCTTAGTTCGACCAATGTTGCCTTGGTCATCGAGTTTGTTCGGAATACCCTTTTGGTCTTTTTCATCACTATCATCATAGGGCATCCAATTGATCTAAGGTGTACATAGTAGAATATTTACATCCAAATATTTTGAGGTAACTAATATTTGGAGTACTTCATTTCTCATCTACACAACTTAACAAACTCATTAACGGCATCGCTTATATAAGCAAGAAAAAAATAGCCCAAGTGAAAAAACATGCTTCAATCATCAATCACAAAATATCTTGCAAAAGAGCATAGTAGGAAAAAGACACTATATATATAGACCATGAAGCAAGAAACACATACTATGCATTTAGAAGATCATCAAGAGTCTAATAAATTATTCAAGTTCAAATAAGCTTAAGAAAGCTACAAAAGGTCTCTTTTTGAAATTTGAAAATCCTATAGCATATAGTTGAGACCTCATTTAAAAGAAGCATATGATCAAGAGCTTTGACAAAGCAACTAAGAATAATGACATTTATATGAGCAATAAAATGCATAACTAAGAGAGGGATAAAAATCAAATGTCTTATAAAGTATAATCCCTTACTAATCTCGGATAAAACAAGCTAAGTCAAATAATGTCTTTCAAAAATCAAAAACATCTTCTTAATGGCACTTATGTGAAATACTATGAAATATCTTGAAACTCAAGCACATAGGCATATGGAAAACATAATATCGAGTCTATAAGATTAATACCGATGAGAAGCGTGCCTCGATAATTTATGGTCCTCTTAACACATTATGAGTAGATAACCATTGATAAAGATATATAAATCCTACACAATTCTTAAAACAAATTTTGCCAAAAAACATAGTAATAGAAGTGTAGGCTAAAGCAATAAAAGATATCACAATTATATTAAGCTTTAAGAATTCATAAAAGATAATGAACATACAAGTTCTAAGAAAAACACAAGAGTTTATAAAATCATCATACAAGGTCTCCTTTTTCAAAATATTTTAAAAACACAAATATATATTGAAGACCTCAATTTTAAAAAATATTTGAAAACTATTTTGCACAAATAAAAACATGCATAATTAACAAAATAAAATGCATATTTAAATGGAGAGATACGGTTTACCAATTTCGCCATTTCCGCGGGTTGTGTCTCTCTCTTTGTTGGTAGTATCTTCCTCTTGAGAAATCATCTTGTTGATGATGCCTTCTCCAATTTTGCCCATTTCTAGAGTTTTGTCCTTCCCATTTTTGATAGTGTCTTCTTCTTTGAAAATCATCTTGTTGATGATGACTTTGCCATTTCAAGAATTATGTACTTCCCATTTTTGATTATATTCTTTTCTTGGAAATTGGCTTTGTTGAAAATGTTTTCTCCTTTGATCAAATGAATTGGTCATTTGATGTCTTCTTAGCGGTATGAATTTTCTCCGATTATTATTTTGTCGGGTACCTATCAAGAAATTATTTTGTGGTACCCTCAAGTGTTTGGGTCCTTTGGGATTAGTCTTGAGACTTTTAGGTCTCCAACAATAATTAGAGCTATTTCTAGCTCGACAAAAATTAGCCGTATGACCCTTTTTATCGCAATAAAAACAAGTAATAATTCTAGGAGCATAATGATCATTATGCATAGAGACTTGATTCTTTTTCATGTGATTGACACCCTTAGGCTTATGATCAAGTTCTAGTTTCAATTATCACAACAATCAACAATATCGGTCATTCTATTGGTACTCAAGTTTGATTTTAATAAATTCTTTTTCATGCAATCAATATTCTCAACAAGAGTACTATTTTCTTTTTCAAGGTTTCTAACCTTGTCAAGTGTGGTGGTGTGATCACATGAAAGTGATTCATAAGAGGAAAATAAATTGTCCTTATCAATTTTCAAAATATTGAATTCCTTTTTCAAATTTTTGTATTTAACAAGTAAGCTTTGGAATTCATTTTGAAGTTCATCAAAATCATTTTGCAAATCACTATAATCATAAGAAGTGGAGGGTTTAGAGCTTACCTCGTTTTCTTCTTCGAAGCCCATAAGACATCGTTCGTTTTCATCGACGTCGGAAGTTGTAGGAAGCTCATCCCATGTTGGGTTTTTATCCATTTGAGAAGTAGATGCTTTTGAGTGGCTCCTTTCATTTGCATATACTTCTTCTAATTTTCTCCATACTTCACGAGCTGATTTAATTCCTACAAGATGATCATATTCCAAAATGGTAAGTGAACAATAAATAATATTAAGAGCTTTACCATTTAAGGAGATGCTTTTCTTCTCTTCATCATTGAGCTCTTTGAGGCCTTTGTGTAGTGTGTCCATCATTGGAATAGATTCTTCATTTACGACCGTGTTCCAAATATCGAACCCGCAACTTTGTAGATAGCATTCCATTCTTTCTTTCCAAAATGTAAATTTTTGGAATCGAATAGTGGTGGCTTGGTGGTGGAGGCGCCGGTGAGGTAGACTTAATTGTAGCCGATGATCGTTCCTCTTTACTCGTGATGTGGAAGAGCTTGCCAAAGAAGTTTGGCTCGATACCACTTGTAAGTCAAGCGGCTACGATAATCCCAGAGGGGGTGAATAGATTATCTCCATCTTTTGGATATGCCCTCTTTTTTGAAACAAATACGCCAAGACAATAATAAAGGTGCGGGAAGTAAACAACACATGTCGATTTAAAGAGATTCAACCCACCTAGGGCCTAATCTCTACCACCCCAAAGATATAGGGATGGATTTCAAAGAGAAAAAGAATTTTATTAATTACCACAATTAATACAAATTCAACTTACAACACCTTGAAGAGCACCACACTCTTCTTCAACACCACCTTTGGAGATTACCACAATCTCCCTTTGAAGATTACCACAATCTTCCTTTAACGACACCTTTGAAGATCACCACAATCTTCAATCTTGAAGAATACCAAATTCTTCAACACCTCAATAAGAAGATCACCACAATCTTGTTGCACCTATCACCTAGATCATCCAGTGTGTTCTTACCACAAGAACACTCACAAGGATATCTTGTGTTTGAATGATAACCAAAGATCAAGATTACAACTCAATAATGAATATTACAATTTGAGTGCAAAGTGTAATCAAGAAATAAAGCCTAGACCTCAAGATGTGAAAGTGAAATACTTATTTATAAATACAACAAGAGTGTTGAATATGAAAGCTTGGAAATTTGCAGATTTCTTGTTGTGTATTTGCTTGTGTTGTTGTGTCTTGTGTCTTCAATTCATCCTCTATTTATAGGGAAGTCTTCACCAACATAGGCTCCTCTATCTTCACTTTTGTCTACAAAAAGAAGATCACAAGATGTAGAAATATTGTACAAAATTGAAAAGCAAATCTTGCTGTCACAGATTTCAACGGTTGGAATTTTGTTGTCAAAAAATAACATTGGGCCGGTTGCCTGTTGAAGATTTCGACCGTTTGAAAAAATAGTGCGATCAGGTAGGGGTTGCGGGGGTGCGACGGTCGCCCTAGGGGCGCGACCGGTCGACCTCACCCTTGACCGGTCCCCTCCCTCTTTTTTCAAGACTCGTAAGTTTTTGAGTTTCTTATCTTTGGTGCACGGTCGACCACTTTGGGCGACCTGGCCGACCTCCCCTTTGAAATGTTGTCCGATTTTTTTTCAAAAATAAACTTCAAGAAATACTCCAAAAAATTAGTAAAAACATTTTAAATCATTTGGGAGTATTTAGACAATATTTATAAACATAGTTTTGGTGTAAAAACCAATTTAAACAAAACCATCAAAAGTGTTGTCCAATTTTTATCAAATTAAAAACTCTAAGAAATACTCAAAAAATTAGTAAAAACATTTTAAATCATTTAGGAGTATTTGGACAACATATAAAAACATTGTTTTGGTATAAAATCTTATTAAAACAAAATCATCAAAATCTTGATAAAAACATTTATCTAACACCATGTGTTCATCTGGGGTGCAAATGTGGTGGACATGTCTTGAGTGCTCGTCGTGGTATCTTCAAAGCAGGGCATCTGTCCAAAGTATGTGATGCCTTTGTTTTGTGACGAGCGAATATGTTTCTCCATTTCATCACCGATATCCATAACAACTCTCGTAGTTGTGGCCATGACTCGAATCGTCATTTGCACCAAGCCTCAATCATCTCATCCAATTACTCGAAAGTAAATATAATTTTGTATAAGTAATTTTGAATGTCATAATTAGATGCAAATATATTATATATATATATATATAATCTTACAATGACATCATGAGATGTAATATCGATGGTCAGTATCCCGTCTCCATCTTAAAATGTGATGGAGTAATGCGTAGTCATGTAATGCGGCGATACCGCTCCATGTATCCGTCCCTATGTATTACTACCACCATTAATCTGGTAGCCCTGGATTCTTGAAGTAGCCATATTTATCTTTCACCGTTTGTTGGACGTATTTGATGTCATATCTTTGGATCGAGTCTCGACCATGCCCATTAGATCATCGGCAATCCTATTTTCACACAAATTTATATGATCCTTACGTACAAATTCATAAGACAAGCGTGAGGATGCCCCAACTTTGGGATTTCCCATAGAGACAATCTTTTGACAAAACTAGACCGCAACTACCAATTGCATTGTTCGGATGACAAATTTTTGATATAACTCTTTCCCGATTTTGTTTGCATACAACTTTCCACACGGTTGGAGTACTTTCAACAACTCGATACTCACATTTTGTGTGGCGAACTAAAAATCTTTAACAAAGATTAAACATGTTTTTATCTTTGAAAACCATACCTCTTTTCAACACACCTTTATCTCGCGTCATAGTACAACGCCGGATGAGGAACGTCAAGTGAATCAATGTTAAATTCCTCGAAAGATGAATTAAAAAAGGTATGTCTCTATATGGTGCACATACTGAAATCGAACATGTTGCGATTTATTGCCACCTCCAATAAGTTGTGAGTCGGTGTAGGAGTATCACCATCTTCATCTTCATCATCATCCATGTCATTTTCATCGCTTTGTCCCATTTTCGCTCGGTCGTTGAAGGTGAAATTTCATGATCCCCTGTGATCATCGAGGTTAGATTGGCAATCGTCTATCAACATTCTGATCGGATTGAGGAAGGTCGTGTGTTCAAATCATTAACAACAACATTATTAGTTCTTTGAGTCGTAATAGGAGCTTCAAGTGTGATGTCCCCCATAGGGTAAGATGCGTATTGATGATATTCATTTTCTAAGGGATATCATGTTTGATAAATGATTTTATCATGATTTTGATGATTTTGTTTTTATACCAAAACAATGTTTTTAAAGGTTGTCCAAATACTCCTAAATGATTTAAAATGGTTTTAATATTTTCCGGAGTATTTCTACAAGTTTATTTTCGATATAAATTGGACAACACTTTTGATGATTTTGTGTTAATGTGTTTTTACACCAAAACAATGGTTCTAAAATATTGTCCTAATACTCCGATCGGTCTAAAATATTTTTACTATTTTTTGGAGTATTTCTTGAAGTTTATTTTCGATATAAAATTGGACAATACTTTTGTTTTGAGGCCAATCGGCCGCCTTATAGGGCATCCCGTGCACGAAAATTGTGAAAAACAGTGAATAAGCTATTTCTTTGAAAAAGGGTGGTTGACCAGGTCAACGGGGCGGTAGACGGTGTGGTCGACCGTCGGCCGATCGGGGCGTCGGCCGGTGCGGTCGGCCGGTCGATCGGCGGGTGACCGTCTGCACGGACGGTACACTGGGAGCATTTTCTCAAAGCAGAACTTTCTCGGACTCGTTTTTGGTTCTCCTTTCGACCGATTGGACATAGGGTCGGTCGGTCGGCCGACTTCGCCGACGGCCGCCTGTGTAAATGTGTTTTCTCATTTTCAAACGTCTATTTGTGCGCGACGGCCGCACAAGTTTCAGCAAAATTCTAGTTGTTGTGCGTGATGACTTTTCCCTAAATTGTGGGATTGATTTCTAATGACTCTTTTCTTCAATTGTCTTGCAATTTTTACAGAATTCATGTCCCCAAGAGGAGCCTATCATGTACAAGACATCTTCTATAAATAGAAGAAGAATTGAAGCAACACTATATGAGAGAAAACTACAACACAACAAGATACACTCAAGAATACACTTGTTCTTACATTGTCTTATTTCTTGTTGTAATTTGCCTAGCTATTCACTTTCACATTCTTGAGGTCTAGGCTATTCTTGATTACACTTGCACTCTATTGTATTATCAATTATCGAGTTGTAATCTTGAATTTGTGGTCGTCATTCAAACACAAGATATCCTTGTGAGTGTTCTTGTGGTAAGAACACACTTGGGTGAACTAGGTGTTAGGTGTAAAAAGATTGTGGTAATCTTCTTGTTGAGGTGTTGAAGAGTGTGGTGCTCTTCAAGGTTGAAGATTGTGGTAATCTTCACAAGGTGCCGATTGGAGATTGTGGTAATCTTCAAGTGAGATTGTGGTAATCTCAAAGGTGGTGTTGAAGAAGAGTGTGGTGCTCTTCAAGGTGTTGGTGTAAGATTTTGTTGTAATAATTTTGGTAATTATTAATAAAATCTTTTTCTATTTTCAAAACCCATCCCGGATATCTTTGGGGTGGTAGAGCACGTAGTCCCTAGGTGGGGTGAAGCTCTATAAATCGACGTGTGCTATTTACATTCCGCACCTTTATTATTGTGTTTGAGCATTTGGATCGAAAAAGAGGCGAAATCGAAAAGATGGAGATAATCTATTCACCCCCTCTAGATTATCGTAGTCGCTTGGACTTACATATCGACACGACATTACGATGCACTTTCCTTGTCTCGACAAAAATATCTACGATTCTATTCTCGGCCTTTGGATCAAAGAAAAACCACAAGTCTCGGTTCGTATTAATTGCAATGACTCGTGACATGTTGTTATCACAAAGATTTACCAAATAGTTTTAACAAATAATGATTTCTATCCAAACCAAGAATATCATGTAGTATAGATATCAAATTGTCCAAATTTGTCGTTCGTGAAATTCTCGTGGCTCCAATAGCGGTGTTAGAGAATTTTCTAACCGCAAGTCTACGGTGTCAAGTTTTAATATAGAGTAGTAAGGTTGTCGAATCCACAGGGAATAATTATCGAATTATTGCTAAGATTATAATATAGTAGTCTAACTTTATTTAGAAATTCAATAATTGATGGAGTTGATTATACTAAAAATTCTAAAAATAAATTAAGACTATGAAAATATCAATGAGTTTATCCAAATGATTAAATGAATTCTAGAGGTATGATGAATCTAGTTATCTCTTATGTTGTCAATATGGTTTATCAATCATCAATTATCAATTTATAAGTCAAGATTTCTCGCAATAATCATTCTCTCTCTCAAGTGCTAAATGATTTTAGATTCAATTGGGAAATCAATATCTCTATAAAAATCACCAATTAAAATCTCAATAAAAGCTATGAATCTTGATAAATGACTTCAAAGGATTCATAAATCTCTCAATTCTATGAAATCCTAGGTTATGCTTTATTCCAAGGTCATGTATTCAATTACCTCTCTCAAGTGTCAAATCAAATACACCAAACAATCTAAATTATTGATCAAGTAATTTAGAAGCAATAGATCCAAATAGCACAAATAAATTGATAGATCTAGATTGACAAATCACAATCTCAAAACATAAGTTCAAACATAGATTACATCAATCCTCAGAATTATAGTGTTTAGCTCATGATTAAAGAAAATGAATCCATGAAAATATAACAATACATCTTACAAGATATGAAGAAAGCAACAAAATAAGAACAAGAGTTGAGGATCTTCTCTATTTCTAGATGATAGAAGCCTCCAATCTTCTTCTCCAAATTCTTCTCAAAATGCTCAAATTCTTCTTCCTTGTCTTGTAGGTGTGTTTATGCCTTCCCAAGGGTTCCAAGATGCCCTCATTTCAAGCCCCAAGGATGGTATTTATAGTACACAAAAGTCCAAGAAGGGGTAGGTGAACATAGGATTTTCCGCCCGGCGCCAGGGCGCTGGCGCCAGCGCATGGCGCTATGGCGCTAGCAAATATCGTCCCATTTTATCGCACGGACGCGGCGCCCGTGCATCACCGCCAACTTATCGCACCCAGGCGCAGCCTTACATGCTCACGCCGCTTCCAAATCGCTTTTCGCCACGCGCTGTGGATTTTTGGCTTAAGGCGCAAGCGGGCATGGGCGCCCGCCTTCCTTGTCAAAATACGATTTTTTTTCCTTCTTTCTACGTGATTTCTTCTTTCTTCAAGCCGTTTTTCACCGTTTTCTTCATTTCTCGGCTACCAAATCAGTATTGACTCTACATCGACTCTAATTGAAATAAATAGGACTCTAACGACTCTAAAAACACCCAAGATAAAACCAAATTCTACTCTAAAATATCAAATAAGTTGGTAAAATACCAACTTAACAAACAGGCGACTATATGCTACTTGATAGATATTTTCAATTAATATTTGACCCCTGTAATGAACAATCACTCCGATTTTATCGAATTTGACATATCTTCAAAAATACACATACAACCCTAAATTAGCAAAATAATACTAACCCACTTACAATATAACAAACATGCAAAATATAACAAAAATTACGCATAAAATAGAAAACAAGCCACATATAATAATTTCATGCAAAAATTCAAAATTTCATGTTATTAAGAAAAAACATAAAATTAGCTTAAGAAAATAGTACATGAAAAATTTACCGTAAAAATACCGCCGCCATCTCCGCTTTATTCCCGATCACGCCGGTGTCCCGAAGCCCACAAATATTCGAGTGTGTGCAAATGTGTGTGTTGGTGTGTGTGAGAATTGAGGAGAGAAATGCTTTTGTGTTTGTGTATGTGTATATTGCGAGAGAAAGATGGGTTTGGGTCTTTGGGAGGTAGAATTGTTGAAGTGAACTCCTCCAATTTATAGCCATATTATGGCCGATATTTTTTAAATGTGGTTCGATCGTGACTACCATTCACGATCGGAAAAAGGCTGAAAAATTTCAGCGATGTCGTGGGATTTGACAACCCACCGACCGATTCGTATTTTTTTTTTTTTCTTGAAAATTCAAAACCGATCGTTATCTTAGATAACGATCGGATCTTTTTTAAAAAAAAATATAAATTTTCGATCGTTATTTGTATTAATGATTGGACTTTAATTTAAAAAAAAATTCGCATCCAAATCGTAGTTGCAATCAACGATCGAGCTTTAGTCGTTGATAGCAACAACGACTAGCATTAATATTTTAAAAACCTCGATTTCACTACATATTTGTAATATTTTCCCTCAACTATAATAATTAGTTAAAAAACCCTTTATTGTTTGAGTAGGTCTATTGTAAGACGTCGTCGCACGATGCGACAAAAATGCACTTTTTGGGGTAAAAGTTGATATTTTTAGTATCAAATGTGATACTTTTAGTCTAAAAACGATACTTTGTCCGAATACACGCACCGTACAACCGTCTTACACAAATTTTTGCCTATGAAAATGATCTACACATAAAATTGAATCTGCAAGGTCATAAATTCAATATAATTAATTTCGACGCTTGAGTGATAGAAAAGTTTTCAGGGCAATTGGCTTAAGTTTGATTTTAGATGAGTGTGTTTCTTCCTCTACTCTACTCTCCGAAAAAAAAAAAAATTTCTCATGTTTAAACTCTAAAGATGTCTCCCTTTTTCAATTTTTTATATTCTAGTATTCCATTCATAAATTGGTTTTCCTACACACACAGAGAGATAGAGAGAGAAGGTGCAGGAGTTTATGAATACTTTTTTGTTGTAATTAATTACTTTTTTAACCAATTAAATAATGAATTATGATGTTATACGTTATTAACGCTTAATCTCTAATTTTCCATTGAGTTGTTGGTAAATAATTGACTGATATTCCATTGTTATAAACCAATACCTCTGTATATGGATCAATTTTGTACTTCAATTTCCCTAAAAAAATACTTTGTAATTCAATGGTATAGACTTATCTTTGTCGGGGTGATTGACTCGGGTTCGATTTTATTTAAGTGCGTGTACGAGAGCGGACACGGGATTTGAGATTCGGAGGGGGAGGGGGGGGGGCGAAATCTATTTTCAATGATAATTACAAAAATTTCCTCAAAATTTTGGGGGCAAAGGTAATTATTCCCTTAGCTTGTACATAAATATGGAAAAACGAATAAAATTAAAGAAAAAGAAAAATTGGAAATTTTTGCCCCCACTTGCACTTTGGATGTGATCTTCATTCCGAATGATGTTTCATCTTCTATTTTCTCGACGGATGATTGTCACGTGTACATAAGCTACAATATTAAAACCCACAATTTAGTCCGAAGTTATGCTCCAAAATTAATATGGTAACTTTTATACACGTGATAATCATCGATGTGATGGAATAGTCCATTCGGATTATAAAATCCCATCCGCCACTCGCACTACCGAAAAAAAAAAAAAACACACCTTTGTCACGTGTGTTCCTCCCCAATTCCCTACCCACCCAATTGTACTTAAAAAATTAATACCTTGTAAATCAAATGTGACCTCATATTCTAAAATGACGTTTCTATCTCATATGTTTTTTAATCATTATCATCTTACTTATAAAAATCTTAAATTTAAGCTTGAAAAATTAATACGATAACTTTTTTATAATTTTTATACACGTGATTTTCATTGGCCAGTAGACGGTGTTGTATAGAGATGAAAATTGAAACCCCATGATATAAGATTCTCACCCGCTTGCAAATTTGAGCCGCGAAACACAATAATATATGCATGTAATATATAACATTTCTCTCTAAATCAATTCTTCAAAAACAAAATCATAATCATTTAGCGTATTTCGAAATCGTGGCGAGGCAAACGCTGCCCACGCCCCTAATCCAGTCATCAAACTTCTGAAAATCAGAATAGCACAAATCGCAGGCGTTAATGTTGGCGGTGAACGCGCTCACATACAATTTCGCCTTGTAAAAATCCCCCGCCGCCAAGCTCGCCAGCCCATTCCTCACGCTGCTCACGGCGTTGTCGTACGCGTGCTGGCAGACGATCAGACACTCCTTCGTCGAGACGTCGGTGGCCGGATCGTTCATCCGCTTCACCACCACGTTCGCCACAAATTGGCCCACCTGTTGGGCGGCCCCCGCCATGTGCGCCTTCAGTTCCCGAACGTCCTTTTCCTGCTGATCGGAGGGGTAATTGGAGTTGGACGAAGCTGATTGGCCGGAATTGGATTGGGCATTGGTGGTAGGGATGAAAACGGCGCCGCAGAGGGCAATGCAGAGAACCAATGCGGTAATGGCGGTGTTGAAGGAAATCATTTTTTTTTTAATTTCTTATAATTCTCCTTTAATTACGAACGATTATATATAGGGATTGAAATTACGAAGAAACGGAAATGGTTTGTGTTAAACAAATCAAAATTGAGAGGGATGGGCGTGGGAAAATCACAGGGTTTGTAGTTTTTTTTGGGGGGAATTTATATTAATCTGGCATGGTTATTGTGTGTGTGTGTGTGTGTGTGTATTTCTTCTTCTTTTTGTTTTTCTAGAAATAGTTTCTCTTGTTTTGAAGAGTTTGACTGTTTGACCCCATATTTGTGTTTGGGGTTTTCATGCTATGATGGCAATGCATGATTTAAGGGGTAAGTACGAAAAATTGATGATTAGGAGGTGTCAGGTTTTCTTCTATCATAAAGGATTGAGATTTTTTGGTCCACGTTCATACATGTCACTGTTCATACACGTTACTTTAATATATTGGATGAAATTATAATGTCATAATTGTGCATGTAAGTCATAAATTTAGGATGGTGGAATATGAAATGGTACAGTAATGTGGAACAGGAAATTTGGACTTCAGATAAGATTTTCTATTCCAAAACTGTATTTCATCTCATATTCCACATTAGAGATATTTGACATTTGTATAATACTTACCATATTAATATGTTAAGTATTACATATGCATCTTCTTCTAAAAAAAAGTATTATACATGTGTCAAATATAAAAGATGAAACACGATCCCCATAACTAGTTTTTAATTTTTCTATCATAGTTAATACTTGTGCCAAAGAAGGGTGGGGGATTAAGATGAGTTTGATTTTCAAGGTACATGTAAATGTAATCTCCTTCATTATGAGGTAATTAGTTTTGAATGCACCCCAAAAGCCATACAAAGGGGTTTTGAGTAAATTGAGGGTGTATGTTATATATTTATCCTCGTGATTAGTAAATTACCATTAAAATTAATTTTTTTTATAAAATGACCATAAGACCCCCAATATTTTATGGTAAATAATGTTGGGCAAACAAAAAATGATAGTAGCAAAAATGAGAATACTAAGATAGATACGCGGGCACACTAGATTAGATAAAAGAAGAAATAAGTATATTAGAAAAAAAGTTGGAGTAATATCAATAGATGAGAAAATTAGAGAAACACGATTACGATCAGATTTTGGACATGTATATAGGAAACATTTATATGCTCGAGTGTGATGTATGAAAGACATAAAATCACTCACTTGAATTAGAGCCGACAATTAGGATTAGGACTAAGTCAAGATAATAATAGCATGTCCGACCAAAGAGAAAAATTGGGCTAAGTAGGGTATTAGCCAATATTTTCATGGCCCAAACTCCGGCTTGTATAGTGTATTTGTTGTTGGGCCCGACCATGTCATTTGGCGCATTACGCCAAAAAAATAAATAGGCTCGGTCATTTTCGTGCTAGACTGCCCACTGGATCGGGCCCAAATTGCATATAAATCTATATTTTTTCTTTTTCTTTTAATGCAAGGTTACTATAATTGCATATAAAAATGCACGAGGCTCATATATGGATGTGTCACCTTTCCTCATTTACACCCATTTACACTCAACTAACTGCACAGAAATTTATTACATTTCATCTTTTCATGCAAGACTACTCAGTAATCAAAATATGATCTCTTTTTGCTTCCAAAAAAAAAATATAATCTCTTTTTTAAAGTTTACATATTTTCAAAGTTTGAATTACTCAGTACTCACGGTATTTTTCAGTTTTCGCACAAAATTCAATACTAAATAATACTATCTCCTATTCACATAAATATCCTTTTAACACATAATTAAGAAAATTTTCAAAAGAAATATCCTTTTCACATTTTCAAGCTATTGAGAAAAGTGTTTTTCCCCAAATTAGCTTTAATTTGTTTGTTTCAAAGTAGTAATTATGATTAATTAAAGGTATATTTGGTATGTTAACACCATCCTTAATACTGGTGTTTTTTCTCAATAGACATTTATTTTGAATAGAAAGAGAAAAATATTTTCTTTTTTTGAAATTAAAATTTCAATCAGAAACAAAATCCCGAAATTTCTGGTCTAATTTAATGAGAAAGTGACACGACTACAGAAAGTTGATGCCTAATATTTATTTTCAATTAATTTGAAAAAATAAAATAAAAGGCTTCTTATCCAATTCGCTGTTCAAATTTGATTCAAAATTCAAACATTTTTATCATCTATCCACTCTGCTTTCCCCTTTGCCTCTCTTTTTCTTTATTTATATCTTCTCAAATTTCGGATCTCAATCAACTCAACATAAGCTAAAAAACCAGAGATCCAAAAAATCCCATTCCCACCTGAAACTCACTGAAAATGGCTCTCAGACTTCTCTACGGTTTGGTGTTTCTCTCTTTCTCCACCGCCTGTTTCCTCTGCCTCCACCTCATTCTCCAGCCGGTCTTTTACTTCACCTCCTGAATCGCCGCCGCGCCGCCGCCGTGACTGGAATGGTTTAATCGTTTTTTTTCTTACGGTGGAGTTAGGCACGTGTGTGTACAGAATATCGTGTCCTGTTTTTTCTCTCAAAAATGACGTCGTTTCGATTATAGCAAAGGAGAAATCTGAATCCCTTTTTTGTTCGTGATGGTTTCTTTGCTTGTTTCTGGTTACGGGTTAGTGATTTGGTATTCCGGGTCTGTATTTGGTTTTGTTTTTTGTGTGATTCCATGTAGACCGTTGGATTGAATACTTTCTTTGTAGCTGGATCAAGAGCGCTTGATCTAACACTTCTTATTTCTTCTTCTTTAATTTCTTAATTTGTTCTTAATTTAATGTATGGCTCTGTTTTCTGGCAATTAAATCTGTAACCGCTTTCAGCTGATAATTTATTGTTTAGAATTTATTATTAGTTGATAGGTTCATATCCAGAAAAAAGAGAATTGCATCATGGCCAATAGCACTTAAAAGCTTTGGGCTGCAGTAAAGTTAGATATAATGGGCCATGCCTTAAGGCGCATGGTAAAAACTGAAAAGTATTCATTGGCTTGCCCAATCCCTTCACTTTTTTTTCTCCTCTAAATCGAGGTTTGAATTTTTATTATATTTTTGTATTGTTTGTTATAATGACTATTATTATAAGTTATAAGTTGTGTAAATACTTAGTTATTGTGATGTTTATGTTTATGATATGCAATTTATAGATGCAATTGAAATTATAATAAAATAGGGACTGTGCTATTCACCTCCAATTTTCTTCTAAATACATCCACCTATTTTTTTTTAAAACCCCTTCCTCAAAGTCGTGTAAATATATTGTGATGTTTTTGTTCATGTTAATTTTAAAACGAGAAATAAAATGCGTTAAAGAATAATAAATCAGAATGAAGAAAACATCAATTCTTTGAAAAAAGAAAGAATGAATGAGTGAAGTGAAGTGAACATCACATTCTTTTGTGATTCACGCAGTCAATTTTTTTTCTTTCTAACGATAGACATTTCATTTAATAGAAACTCGGAACAAAATTACAACTTCTAAAGCCACTGGTTTAGAACCGATTTGGCGAACAAAACTAATTGGGGAAATGTTCATCTCAAATCTGAAAATCAAGACAATCAATGACGGAAAGAGCTAATCTATTACATTGTACGTACTCTGTCTATAAAAGAGAAAAAACAAGAATAAAAAGGATGCCATTTATACAAGTAATTTGATTTTGAGACACTTGATTTGCTTATCGCTATCAACAACCATCAAAAAAATAATAATAATAATAATAATAATAATAATAATAATAATAATAAATCATTTGTTTGCGTGAACATTAAGTAGTAGTATTAATGAGATGTGTGACCAAACAAATGGTTTTATTGAGACTTGAGAGAGGTGCCATTTCCCTAGAAAGAGTGGCCATTCGATCCTACTCCATTACTGAACTATAACCTATTTTCTCTTTTTTCTTTCCCCCTTTTTTAAATGTAAATATAAATGAACCGCCCTAAATACTGGCGTCCTCCCAATCCAAATATGAAAATAGAATAGAGAAAAGCTAATTTATAAGGGGACTTGTAAATTTTCATTGTTAACTATTTACGTTTCAAGTTTCAACCATTTAAACCGAGAAAAAAAGAGAGGTATGACTGAATTATTTTGATCTCTTTAAATCCAGATTTTTTTGGTTTGGACCGTTTAGCCTGAAGATCACTAGGACTAGCCCGAAGGTTAACTGTACTAGTCCGAAGCCCACCATTTCTTTTTGAAAAAATAAATATAATTCTAATATTATATATCTACTTTTATTACCTATTATCTATTACCTATTACTAGTAAATATATATTTCAAATTTACTACCTCCTGTCTTTACCTTTACCATAGAAGCTATATTTCTCGACAATTTTTCTTTTTTTATTTGATGCTGCTTTTTTAAGGCAAATCACTCAAGTCAATTGGGTTGACCAAAATCCTCTTCACGAGAGGAAAGTCTTCACGATAGTCCTCTTTTCGGGGGGAAATCTTCTCTTCTTCCTTTTCAGGGGAAGTATGCTCGTCTTCTTCTACTTGAGCTGGTAAATCATTCGATTGGGAACTTGCCTACACACACGCCGCAAACGTTAGAGGGTCCCGGGGTTGTCCAGTGGAGGCACCTCCGACATCGAAATCAAAGACGGTGAACGAGAGTAATAACAATAAATGAATATTGTAAAAGAATGCGTAGGAGAATAATGAATTAATTTTCTTACAGATAATAGGAGAGACCTTTTTATACCTAGGAGATGGGCCCCATGGGCCGTGTAGGAAAATTCGGCCTATCTGCCAGTCCACGTAGGAGAAAACGGTCGATGGGTCAAACCCGGACTCCTTTGGGCCGGTTTATTTATTAAGAGCCCATTGGGCAATTAATATAAAGTAAACATATACAAAATGAATTATATATTTAATTTATGAAATTCCATTTTTGTCCCCAACAATAGTATTTATTACTTAATTTAGCTTTTCGATTTTTATTCTTAATAAGAAAATGTCACGAACTTTGGTTAGATAATTTAGGATATAATTTATATTTCTAAATGGCATGTTAAACCTAATTTTATAATTTTGTTAGTGCAACGTAATTATAAACTATGCATGATTGTTTTTAATAGTGAATATATTCACTTTAAATGTTAAATTTAAATATTTTATATGTTCAAGTTTAATTATTTATATTTAAATATATAATTTTGAAAATTTTGACTTACAACCATATGAGTAATTTCATAAAGAAGTGTTATTTTTTTCATTTTATATGGGTATATAATGCTAGTTTTATTAGCATAGTTTTATTTTTAAATTTTAGATCATAAAATATTTTATTTTATAATTTTATTAATGCAATGTAATAAATTATGCATGACTTTTTTTGTATGAGGAATACTTTAACTTAAAATATTAAACTTAAATGTTATATAAGTTCGAGTTTGAAATTTTAGATTTAAATATATAATTTTTAATTTTTTGATTTAGAGCCTGATAGTGACCCATTAAGCCCGAAACCCGCTAAGGTTAGGTTCCAATATTGTTTAGCCTAAAAACTGTTTATCCTGAAACCCGCTAGGACTGGCCTAAAACTGCTAGAGGCAACCCGTTTAACATCTCTACGCGACAACACAACTGTGAAGATGTGCCTATTAATAATTATGAATGCCAATTTGTTTAATGGACTGTTTTTGACCAAAAATAAGGACCATAAATAAGTTTACCGGAGGGAATTTGATTACCATTCTTTATCCGCTCTTTTCTCTCTATGAATTTTCTCAAAAAAAAGGCAAAAAAAGAATGTACATGGAAAACATGTCTTTTAATATTCACAAAGAGGGTCGATTCTAAAACGTCTAAAAAAGCAGAGGCCAAAAAAAAAAAAAAGGGCACATACACACATATATTAACTCAAAAAAATGGAAAAAGGGCACACAAACAGTTTGAGATCACCCAAAAGTCAATTGCCATATTCCATTGCTGGCATTTGACAGAAAATCAAAATACAAAAAAATAATTCAATTCTTTATTTTTCCAACTGCCAAATGCAACCTCCTTTTGTCCTCATCACAATCTTTAATTCCAGAAAATGGTTTTTCTCTTAGCCTTCCAATAATCCTTTCATCATTCAGAATAAGAAGAAAAAAATAGAGAAATTGTATTATAGAAAAAAAAAGAAAAAATGGATAGTTCTTTAGGAACAGGTTTTATGGCAGTTTTTGCAGTTTCAGGAAGCGTAGTTTTTCTCGCAATGCAAGCCCACAAGCGCCTTCTTTCTAATTTCTTCAAGGAAATGGAGTTTCAATTCAAGAATTCAACAGGTTTCTTTAATTCATTCATTCCTTTATGAATTATGCTTCCAATTTTTTTTTCTGAAAAACAATTATGTTTATCAACTTTCTTTTTTGTTCTTTTTTTGATCATTTATTTATTTAGGGATAATTACAAAAGACCCCCTGAAATTTGGGCTAATTACAAAAAAACCCAGATATGTTTCTTAATTACAAAAAGGCCCTCAAGTTTGATTATGTCGTAAATTTAATCTGGGTAGTTGTAATATTTCCAAAAATATTAGGGGTGTTTAGAAACGTGTTTTCCTTATGAAGGGAGAAATGTAGTTTTTTTTTGGTAATTTTCAAAATCTGATAATAACAAAGACTCCTGAGGTTTGGGCTAATTACATAAAAACCAATAGATATTTCAAAAATTACAAAAAACACCCTCATGCTTGATTCTGCCTAAAATTTTAAGGGGTTAATGTAATATTTTAGAAATATCATGGGATTTTTGAAATATTTGTTATTTACGAGAAAATGTAGGATGAAATCAAACTTTGACGAGTTTTTTTGCAATTTTGAAACATCTCTTGATTTTTTTGTAATTAGCCTAAACCTCGGGGTGTTTTTGTAATTATTCCTTTTATTTGTGGTTGTTTTCTCATAATTCAAGAATTTAACCTTCGAAATTTGTAGGGACCGTAAAAGGCGAGCCGAAGAAGAAGGTGAGATTCGCCGACGAAGTGAGGGCTGATCAGAAAGATTCCGGCAAGAAATGCATTTCAAGAATTAGCCGTAATAATAATAATAATGAGAATTTGGAGGCGATGCCCCAAAATTGGCAAGTTATGTACAAAGGTATTTTGCAGTATAGGAATCTTAGGGGTATAACTGACTTTTTACATGTTTTCATTCATGGGGTCCTCGGCGGCGGCGCTGGTGGCCGGAGATTCTTAACTTTCTTTCTTGTGCACGTGTTCAGGTTTTGGTAGTTGTTATTCTTACTGGTGTGTTTGTTAGACTTTGATAGATTGTTTGTTTGTAACAAAATTTTGGTTTCTTTCTATTTCAATTTTCAACTTTTTTTTTTGGAGTTATTTTTGGAATGTATACAATAAGGCATAAGCATTGACTGGATAAATTAATTCATTGGATACAGTGTTATAATAGATTGAGATTCTCTATTGCATTTAGTGTTTGATTTTCTATTTTAATGATATCAATATATATAACGTGTACATGATAACATTATTTTTGTACATATACATTTACATAATTTATAGGAGTATAAGATAAAACATTAAATGAAAAATGAGATCTTTAATTACAGATTTTCATGTTATGGTATAAAATAATATTATTATTATATACGTTACATTCATTTGGTATATTAAATAGAGTTGGGTCAGAAATTTGGCACGATGTGAGCCCGTCAAACCAGGTGATGAATTGGACCAGGTCAGTTCGGCGTGAAATAACATCGGTCCGTCATTTTGTGTAGTCCAATCCGACCCATTAGCAATATTATTTATACATAATTCCCATTGAGCTTGGTCATTTGGACCGGGCCAAAGTAGCCCCAATAATTTTGTAGTCTCTAAAAATGAAGCCCAATCCGCGATAAAGTCATCCCCACGGCGTGACAAATGCAGGATTTATTTTTTTCAGTGGACAAAATTTCAAGTATGTGATACATGAAATATTGTAAAATTTTAAATATCATTATTTTGTGTATATAAGATTGGAATCACATTTCACTCTTTTGGGTGTTTCACTATATTTATTATAATCTTTATGAATTCAAGATTGACTTAATTTCGCTACTGAATGCATTTGTTATTGAGGTAAGTGTTTATCTTTTATCAAATAATTTTTTTGTATTGAGTACCAGCACAACAGCATCTAAAATAACATAATAAATATTGGTGCACAAAAATAAAACCGAAAAGTACCACGAGTTTGTATTTTCAGTGGTATTTTCACCTCCTCTGTAAGGGTATTGATCGGAAATAACCCGATATCTTTCAATTTCTTTAAAATTTATTATCTCCTCTCCAACCAATACGACCAACTTATTAAAAAAATAAAATAAAATTAACTTGGCCCATTTCATACTACAAGCCCAAAGACATTAGGCGCATTACAGTGTGGACTGGCCTGCTCGGCTGCTTGGTCGCAACCCTTTTGTGATTTATATATGTTCTTCTGGTGATGTCAATTAAAATACAGCAAAATTAAGGTTAGAAAGTTTTACTCTATCAAAATACATAAGAAAAATACTAGCATTATAGGATCAACCTTATGCTCTAGAGTCTAGTGGTAGAGTCTTGTATTGTAAAAACAAGGCTGAGTTCGATCTCATCATACGAGTGTGTGTGTTCCTCCTTATTATCCCCATTGTAGTAAAAAATCAAAACACTAATATTATAGATAGTTAAAAGATTAAAAGTTATTCTTTACAGTAACAAATGAAACATTTATTTTAAAGATAAGAGCTAGTATTTCAATATTTCAAATCTGTATATTAAATTAAATACTAAAAATGTCATAATTTATTTTTATAGGCATCGCAATTGTTTTTTTCTTTCTTCCAATAATCACTTTTTATTTGTGATATAGAACTGGTTGAATCACTACGTGATTGGTTGTGAAACATTTTCCCAAATTTTCATTTTAGAGTGAATTTCTTTTAGGATATGTGGTTGTTTGTTATAAGAAAATGATTTTTTTAAAAAAACAATCTCATTTATGTCCAAAATTAACTCATCTTTATCTTTCTGTGTCACATTTTTTAATACCTAATTAGATTATTTATTTCTCTCATCTTCATATTGATGTAAAAATTTCACTATTTTTTTTAATTTATCACTATTTTTAGAATTTTTCTCTTAATCTTGATTACAATATGTATAAAACGAGATCCATATACCATATTGCCTATTTTCGGCTCATTTTTTTTTTTTTTTTTCTTAATTTTTTTGCATTATATTTTACACTATTATTTCCATAAAAAAATTTACAAATAATTAACTTCACCCCTCCATCATATTATTATCAAAAAAAAAAGTTCAATAGTCAAACCAAAGATAAATGTCAAATCTAAGGTAAATTATTGAGATACTAATATTTTTTTTTTTTGTGAGATACTAATATCTGAGAACAAACATTACCGATATCATAACAGAGCCACTCTATACATATATGAATCCAAATCCATCTGTAATGTTTGTACTCATCATGCCAACTCATCATTTTCATCACAGTTGATAGCGACTTTTGCGGGTAAACTCAAAAATGCCAAGGCTAAGAGTACACGTCATTCAACATAATTCTGTTTTCTTTCACACTCGCGCCTAAACACAAACACGCGTTTGGTTCTCCTCATTCAACACTTAATAGTGATTTCATTCGTGTACCTAATGAGACAACCAAACATTTGGCGTAGAGGGAGAATATATCAAAAATATATAGATGCCTATTTCTATTAAAATCGTCTAATTCAGTAATTGAAGAATTGGATTTTTATTATAGATGTAATTAAAGTTAGGTGGTGCAATTTTGGAAGTACTTGAATGTTAAAAATTTAACTATTTTCATTTTTTTTTTTTTTTGATGTTGAGGTTCCCGGTTTCTTGCACTAATGTCATGAGCTCCTAGTCAGAATTTGAATGAATGTGAATCACGAGATGTGACTCAACCAACCTCAAATTCTCAATAAGACTTGTACATTTCTTCGCACAATGGACTTAATACCACACTTCCAGGCATGTGCACTTCAACGCACAAAGGCCCCCGAGTGCTACACGCCCTCTTCTAGTATCCCCAAGAAGTCGGTCGTTTCGGTTGGATTTGGACTCCCAACTTATGCTGGAAGCAAGACTATGATCTTAATTGGTCAATTAGATGAGATGTTATATAGGGACTTGAACCTTGCAGAACCACAAGATTCCTAGAATCTCCTCTTTACCCCTAGGCTAATTGTTCAACTTTTCTTAAAACAAAAATAGATAGTTATGCTCGCAACACAAATAAATAGTTAGCATCATTGTCAAATTTTAAATTTTTTAATAAAAATTCAGTTAATCAATTATTTTGAAGCAAAAAAACAAGATTAATTCTCTTCGAACTTTTAATTATGATTTTGTTTGAACGAAACTCCGATCCGATGTGCACCTTTTCTTTCTTTTTCTTTTTTTTTTTTTCTGAAACTATGTGTACCCAAAGTACTTGATAGGTGTGAAGGGATATCAATTTAACTAGCATCTTATTTTTAAGGGCAAAATACATTATAACTCTTGAATTTGACCTAATTTACCAAACGCTTTGAACTTGTCGATGTAACACTTGCCCACTCAATCAAAGTATGTGAACAAAATTACCTTTAATAACAATTATTTTTTAGCATGTTTTAATAATCGTACCTTAATTTTGTCCTAATACTTTGATAAAGGGGCAAGTGTTACATTGGCAAGTTCAAGGGAGTGTTTGGTAAATTAGGTTAAGTTGAGGTATATTGTATTTTACCTTATTTTTAAACAACAAAATAAATTTATATAATTTAGGTATAATTACAAAAAACCCCTTAAGATTCGGGCTAATTACAAAAAATCTAGAAGTTTATGAAAATTACAAAAATCCCTCAAAGTTTGATTACGTCTTATATTTTCCGCTATGAAGTATAAAACATATCAAAACCCTCTTTACCCCTTAAATTTAACGCATAATTAAAACATGATGGTTTTTTTATAATTTTGAAACATCTCTAGAATTTTTTGTAATTAGCCCAAATCTGAGGGGTGTTTTTGTAATTATCCCTATAATTTATGCATGTCCCTGAAGTTTTCTAGCTCTAAAACCCCTTGAACTCCGTGCTTGTTTGTCTTCCTCCATTTCACACCCTTTATATATTTACTGAAATTAATTTAAAAATACACACTCTCTCTCTCCATCCGTTAAATCTGGAGCACTCATTTCCCCACAAAAATTCCCCTTCTTTCTGCATATATCTGCTCCCATGCTAATATCGTATATTAATCAAGCAGAAAAATACAAAAACTGTCGAGCTAAATACCAGGAGAACCAATCACTTTAATTTGACAAAACAACGCCGGAGATTCATTAACTATCCCTACTATTCCGGGGCACTCGTCGGTTTATCCTTTCCAAGGTATAACAAAAAAAACAATTACCATTTCTTCCTGCGCATATTAGCCGTGTTTTGCTCTGTAGCACGGCCCTCCACCTCCCCCATTCCGCCGCGCACCGCCCTCTGACCATGACACGCCTTTGGGTCTGCAACATTCTGTGACGATTCAAAGGTAATTTTATTCAATTTTGGTGATCGGTGAAAAATTGATTATGTCTGGAGAAAATAAATCGATCGAAGGTGGTGGTGGATTTGAAATTTGAAATTTATGCGCGTGTGATTTGTTTTTGTTTGTTAAGGAACACGAGGAAAGGGGGAAATCGATTGAAGTAGTTAGGGATTTTTGAAAAAATGACGAAGCAAATCGTGCTGGCTCCGGCCGGGTCGATGGTGGACCGGCGGCAGCCGTTGTTGGAGAACTCGGACGATTCGTCGCGTGGAGGCGTGAGACACGTGAGGCTAGCGGAGGTCGCCGGCGGGACTACGGCGGAGTGCGCGGCGGTGTGCTGCTGCTGCCCTTGCAGCGTGGTTAACCTCCTCGTGCTGACCGTGTACAAGCTGCCGGCGGGGCTATGCCGGAAGGCTTTGAGGAAGAAGCGCCGCCGTAGGATGTTGAAGATGGGGATGTCGCCGCCGCGGAAGTGCGGCTGCGATGAGAAGGAGTTTCATATCCATCCCGTAACTGCTCCTGTCGCCATGGCTAGTAATCTGGAACAGGGAGCAGAAAATATGGAAGTTATCGAGCTTGACAAGGAAATGATGGAGCAGTTTTACGGCGGTGGTTTCTGGAGGAGCTCCTCCAGAAAAAACGAAAATTAAGCACAGTAAAATCAGATAATTACTGCGTCATTTGCAGGGAAAACAGTTTTATAAATATATAAAATTCTATTTAGCTTTGCTATTGCTTTCAAAAAAAAAAGAAATTTATTATAAATATTATTTATTTTATTTTGTGAAATTGGATGGTGAATTTTTGTTGCCAATCAGAAAAGTGATTGTTTCTCTTTTGTTATTGTGTACAGAGGATGAACAAATGTTGGTCCGTTTTAAGGGAAAATTTAATGTGCACCTGTACAATATTGAGGTAGGTGTTGGAGTATTATAATTTTTGACAATGTAGTTTGTTTATTATACTTTATAGTTTTCTTGGTGATAATTATTATTATGTCACATTAAAGTTGACCCCATAATACTCCACTACACTAGAAAAAAAAAATGTTTATCATAATTAAACTTTCATGTCGGACCTTATTACTTGAGTTTTCAATATTTTGAACTTACAAATTTGATTAATCATTGATAACTGATAAGTAATTAAGTAGTGTCTTTGGAATGATTTCTTTTAATGAGTTTTGAGTGGAAACAATTTAATGAGTTTTGAGTATTGTTCTAAGAATCTCTACCTTATTCGGTTAGTTATAATAATAATAATAATAATAATAATAATAATAATAATAATAATAATAATAATAATAATAATAATAATAATAATAATGATTACTCCCAAAAATTACTTCTTCCCGCCGATCACCTTTCCGCATTTAAAACCACCACGAAAACTCGCACAAAGGGGGCCGGAGGGGCTCAGCGTACCATCTCTCGATGCTTAAGTCGTTGTGAGAAGAAGCAAAAGACTAGAGAGAAAAAAACAATGTAATAAAAATGGGATTAGGTTAGAATAAACCTGGGCTTGGGCCTTTTATACCTTAGCTCGGATTAGGGTTTCCGTAAAATCAGGGATTCCGTTACGATTTGGTGTCGAGTCATCATTAGATTAGGATCGGATCTCATTAAAAACCCTAATTTTACGCTGTAATACCGGACCTCCGATCTCTCGAGAACACGTCGGCTCTTTGTGTTGATACAAAACCTTTTAAATCTTACAAGGCATCTCGGGGTCTTATACATCTCATGCCGAACCGACCTATTCTTCTAAGGTCATGCTCAACTTTAACACGTCCACAAACAGTCGGCTCTCCACTGCGCTAACTCTATACAGTCGGCTCATCACAACAACTTGAACTCGGGCTGACAGCCGCCCAAGTAGATAAACCTATACCAATCCCTGCTATTATAAGCTCCACGGATCGGCCCATTATTTTAACACAACAAACCATCCTAAGCTATGGGCCTCATCACTTGGCCCAATGCCAGGTATCACCGGTCGGTCCAATGTCTGGGCTGTCGGTCGGCCTGCATAATCATTTGCCCTTATCAATTCCTCCCCCAACTATGGGTTGGTCCGCACCTCAACCATAGTTGCTCATAGACCGAATCGACCTAACATTTAGGTTACGTGCTTTTCACTTTCCCGCCGAGCTCTTGGCATTTGAAATTCCTGCCGCCCTTTGGCCTTTCGAGTACGACACGCGGATTTGATTGATAAGACGCCCTTTCGCCCCTACTGACGCCTCGTAGACCGTCCAATCATCTCCTCGAAAATCGAGGCACCCTTTTGTCTTCTCTCCCCTTATAAAAGCCACACTCTTCCTCCATTTCTCATTTTTCTTTCTTTCAGTTTTTGAAATCTTTCCCAAAGCAAATATTCATCTTCTCGGCGGTATTCTCCCGATTCGGTAGCAGCTTCCCAAAGTTTCACGGTCAGACCATCTTCCTCCCTCAACCTCCTATTTCTAATCGTAAGTAAACCTTTCTTCTCCAGCTTTTCTTTTCCTTTAAATATGGCATCCTCTTCTTCACACTCAACACCGTCGGACGCGGTTGTCGCCGACTTAGAACGGTGGGCGATGACGACGGCTCTGTTCCTTCGCCCCTTTCCCTCACCGGTGTCCGCCCATCGGACCCGACGCGATCAATCTAGCTCGGTTCAGTCGTCGACTCGACTCGATAGAGATCCGAGCCCGTGCTCGGGTCCCTTACCTCGTATATCCTCATGATTTTAAGGGGACCACCTTATCACCCCAATCTTCAAACCCTAAAAGAAGCGCCCAAATTCCATCCTCTTTCAAACTCTATCTTCCTAGCGACTCGACCGACCTAACCGACCTCCACCCAATGCCCTATCCTTCTTCGTAGGTCGGATAGAGGGCGGCCTCCGATTTCCCATCCATCCATTCATGGCGGGTATCCGAGTTCTCCGGTGCCTTTAAATCAACTATCCCCGAACTCATTCCGTATCTAGCCGCTTCATTATTTTGACTAAGTATTTAGACATAGAACCCAATTTAGATCTGTTTTTGCCCTATTCCAAATAAAGAGCTCAAACACCAAGGGCCTTTTTACATCACCTCCAGAGGTGATGCTCGATTCGAGCAAGTATCCTTCCTCCAACAAATTCCGGAAGGACAAATATTTTTTCATTTCCTCCCCGAGCTTGGGGATTCCCTATTGCTTGGACTGGACCCTTCCACTTCAACGCAAACACAACCCTGAGATCGATCTCCCAACCTCCGGGCTCGGATAAATAAACTCACTTTGGTTAAGTATGACCTCTCTCGCCTTATAACCCCTTCTCTTTGTACTACTTTGAGCTGAGCCCCATCGTGGCTCCCTTACCTTGCGACATTGGTAATTGTCTTTTTTGCAATTGATCTATTTTACTCTTTACTCATTAGCTAATCTTTCCTCTTTGTGCAGATATGTTCATGGCACAGATGGTCGCTGAGCTGGATGATGAGGAGCAAGTCCTTGCTCCTGGCTCACAACCTCCTTCATCCAGTGTTGCCGCTCCACGCCCTGGAGGTCAGCCTCCTCCACTTCGGCGACCAGACACAGTTGCCGCAGTGATGGCCGATCTTACTGGCCCAGGAGCTCAACCTTCTATCCGACCTCCCCCTCCCAAGAGGCCGGTTGTCGGCACCAGCACAGGAGCTGCCAAGAGGGCGAAGAACACCCCACCTTCTCGCCGCTTCTCTCTCTCGCACTCCCATCCATACACCCAATCAAACCTTTCTTCTTTGGCAATTCCATCCGAAGAACAACGATGGAACCTTTGCCATCCAATACGTTCAGGCAATCGCCCGAACCCCGACCAAACGCCATGGAGAAACTCGGCGATCTTTTTGGTGATTTCATTCTCGCTCAACCACTCCAAGGCCGAGTGCACAATCGGCCGCACTAATCTCCCGAGCTCGGGTTGGCTTTTTGCCGATCCTTCCCAAAGTGCCGAGCTCAACAATTCCAAGAAGGAGGTCATCCTTGAAAGCTCGGGAGACTAAACTCCTAGAGGAGGCGCCAGGTATAAGGACGGGAAGAGGTCAACAAAGCTACGGTGGCTTCTATAGAGGTTAAAATAAAGACTTTGAGACCGATAATGCGACTTCAAGACCGAGCTAAGCGATCTCCAACTCGGATGTCTCAATGTCGACCCAAGCCCGAGCCATTTGAGGGTATAGAAGCGGTCGGCAAAGTTTCCTCACCTCCCCGAGGGCTCTTCCATAGTTCAGGCCATTCGGGAGAGGGTGAAGCAAGCCTTTCTAAGCTCTAAGGAATTTATCGAGTTTCTCTCAGATCGCCGCATGGAGTACTATGGCTTTGCTTTTGACCAGGCCGAGCTTCAACTCGGGAACGCGGTATCACTACCGAGCCCTTCGATCGCGAGGTCCCCGGAGGATTCCCGCCCGACCCCAAAGGCCGTGTTTTTCGACGAGGCGGAGCGTCTCAACCTTGCTGTGGAGGAGTTCATAGAGTCCTTATTCTGCTCCTTTTATCCTCCACTCCCGCTCCCGGCTCGGCCGGTCCTTCACAAGCTCCCGGAGCTCGGTCATCCTCTCGCCTTCTCGAGTCAAGTTCGGGATATCCCGGATGACGATCCCGAACTCGCTCTCATAGACGATGTGACCATCTCCATGGATGACCTGAACACCGAAAATGTTCCCTACCTCTTAGGAGTTTAGTTTTGCTTTTGTACTTTTCTATCATGTACTTGTATTTATTTTGAATGATCAATAAAGTTTCTTCGCACTTTCATTTCTCGATCTCTTGTCTATTATTCTTGTAATTAATTTTTTTTTTGCAAAAAGATTATCATATCGTGCTCCTCGTGGCCCCAAGTATTTGGAGATTAGCTCGAGCCGAGCTCCGAATACTTGTCGGTTTCATCAAAGGAAGCTAGTTCGAGCCGAGCTCTCGCATGGCCTCGTGGCCCCAAGTATTTGGAGACTAGCTCGAGCCGAGCCCAAATACTTGTCGATTCATCAAAGGAAGCTAGTTCGAGCCGAGCTCCTCGCATGGCCTCGTGGCCCCAAGTATTTGGAGACTAGCTCGAGCCGAGCTCCAAATACTTGTCGTCTTCAAGGAAGGCTCGCTCGAGCCGAGCTCTCGCATATGGCCTCGTGGCCCCAAGTATTTGGAGACTAGCTCGAGCCGAGCTCCAAATACTTGTCGATCTTCAAAGGAAGTGGCTCGGGCCGAGCTCGCATGTGGCTCGTGGCCCCAAGTATTTGGAGACTAGCTCGAGCCGAGCTCCAAATACTTGTCGTCTTCAAAGGCTCGGCTCGAGCCGAGCTCTCGCATATGGCCTCATGGCCCAAGTATTTGGAGACTAGTTCGAGCCGAGCTCCAAATACTTGTCGTCTTCAAGGAAGCGAGCTCGGCTCGAGCTCTCGCATATGGCCTCGTGGCCCCAAGTATTTGGAGACTAGCTCGAGCCGAGCCCAAATACTTGTCGATCTTCAAGGAAGCGGCTCGAGCCGAGCTCCTCGCATGGCCTCGTGCCCCCAAGTATTTGGAGACTAGCTCGAGCCGAGCTCCAAATACTTGTCGTTTTTATCTTTTCCACTTTCCGAACTCATAATGTAAGGCAAACGTATCATTTCATTCAAAACGAGTAGATTGATTACATCGAATATTTCTCTATTCTAGGAATGATATTTCTTCAAATTACAACTGTTCCAAGCCTCGGGGTTTTCGACCTCCGATCTCTTCCACTCGTGACGCCCCTCTCCGCTAGTACCTTGACCACCCGAAGTGGCCCTTCCCATTTGCATCCAATTTCCCTTTGTTTTTGCTAGCATCTGACCTTCTCAAAACTAGATCTCCGACCTGGAAGGCCCTTTTCTTTACTTTCTTGTCATAAGCCGCTTTAATCCTTCCTCGTGTCTTTTCCATCTGCAAAAATGCCATTTCCTTTTCTCATTTATCGTATCCAATGCCTCCGAATCAACGGCTCATTAATATTTTCATCAAAATTTGAACTCGATGTGTTTCCATCCCGATCTCCGCCGGTATGATAAAGATCCATACCATACACCAGCCAATCGGAGCCTCGCCAGTGGCCTCTTTCGGATTAGTTCGATAAGCCCACAACACCGAACTGAGCTCCCGAACCCACGCTCCTCCTGCCTTCTCTAGCCGAGCTTTCAATCCTTGGACAAGAATTCTATTAGTCACTTCCACCTGTCCATTAGCCTGCGGGTGAGCCACCGAAGTGAAGTTTTGCTTGATCTTCATTTCCTCACACCAAGCTCGGATTTCGCCCGCGAATCGCAAGGCCCCATTATCTCGATATCAAGGCACGAGGCACTCCATACCGACACACTATATTTTGCCAAATAAATTTCATTATCGCATCTTCATTTATCTTAGCAAGAGGTTCTCGCTCCACCCACTTGCTAAAATAGTCGATTGCCACAATCAAGAATTTCCTCGACCGACTGAAGCCGGAGGAAAAGGACCCACAATGTCAATTCCCCATTTTGCAAACGGACATGCCGAGCTCATCGTCATGAGTTCTTCCGTCGGTCGATGTACCAAAGGCGCATGGATCGACATTTTTCACATGCTCTCACCAACTTCTCTCGCTTCTCCTCTCGGTAAGGCCAAAAATACCCCGCCCAAGGACTTTTTTCATCAAAATTCTTGCTTCCATGTGATTTCCACAAAGAACCTTCATGTATCTCTCTCGAGCACATATGTGCCCTTTTCTCCACTCAAAACACCTCAAGAAAGGCATAGAGAAGCCTCTCTTATATAACTTATCCCCGATAATGCAAAAACGTGTCGCCGAACTTTCGGCCAGCCGCTTCACGCCTATCTGTTGGTAAGACCCTTCTTTTAGGTAAGCTATGATAGCCGACCTCCAATCCTCTTTTTCCTCAATCTCTCCGACTTCCAACCCCAAAGTGCCGTTTCCTTTGCTACCAAAAAGTGTGATCTGTTTAGCTTGATTCTCCAAGGTCGAATCGGCCAATTTTTCAGAAAAGAAAATCCGCTCGACCATTTTTTCCCTCGGGACTCCGACATATCTTGATTTCCTTCACTCTCCTTTTCTAAAGCTCGGTATGCTTCAACATACCTCTTCATCCTTTCTTTCCTCACCTCGAACTCTCCCATAACTTGTTTATGGACGAGCTGAGAGTCCATGTAAATTACCATCCTCCTGGCCCCCATCTCAATAGCCATTTGCATTCTCTCGATGAATGCCTCATACTCTCGCCTCATTGTTCGATAGCTTGAATTCCAACCTCACAAAGAAAGTCATTTTCGATTCTGCGGGGCCGATCAAAACAATACCAAAGACCACATCCCGAACTCCCTCATGAACCATCCACATAAATCACCCAAGCTCCTTCATCGCTATCATCTCTAGTTGATTCTGAACAAAATCTCGCCAAAGCCTGGGCTTTGATGGCCGATCTGTTCTCAAATCCAATATCATACTCACTCAACTCGATAGCCCACTTCACCAAACCTCCCCGCTACCTCGGGTTTACTCATCACATTTCTCAACGGAAGATTAGTTCGAACGATTACCCTTATGCGAAAGGAAATACGGCCGAAGTCTCCTCATGATCACCACCAGTGCCAAACTCGTCTTCTCTATCTCCCCATATCGCAGCTCGTGTTCCTCAAAACTTTATCGACGTAGTACACCGGCCTCGAACCGATCTCTCCTCCCCGATCAAGACCGTGCTAACCCTTGCTCCCCTACCGAAAGATAGAGATATAGGGGCTCCCGTGCAACGGCTTAGTTAGCAATGATAGATCCGCCAAGTAATTTTTCAAGTCCTCGAAAGCCTTTTGGCACTCTTCATCCCAAACAAACTTTTTGGCTTTTCTCAAGACCTTAAAGAAGGGCAAACTTTCTCTCGCAAGTCGTGAAATAAAGCGATTCAACGCCGCTAGCCGACTGTTAAACATCGCACATCTTTGGCATCCCGAGGTGGTGCCATCTCTCTAATGGCCCCGACCTTTTCCGGGTTGGCCTCTATTCCTTTCTCCGTTACCATGTACCCTTTAAACTTTCCCGACCTCGACCCCAAAGGCACACTTGGGGTTCACTTCATCCTATACTTCTCAGGGTGTCAAACATTTCACCAGGTCATGCACATGATCCATAGCTTTTATACTCTTAACCAACATATCGTCTACGTACACTTCCATGTTCCTGCCGAGCTGCTCCCCAAACATCTTATCCACCAACCTTTGGTATGTGGCTCCCGCATTCTTTAATCCAAACGGCATTACTACATAGCAGAAGGTACCAAAAGAGGTGGTGAAGCATACCCTTTTTTGGTCTTCTTCTGCTAGCCTGATCTGGTGATATCCCTGTGATGCATCCATCATGCTAAGCAGTTCACATCCCGACGTCGAATCCACCAGCTGATCAATTCGAGGCAATGGGTAATAATCTTTAGGGCAAGCACGATTCAAATCCCTAAAGTCCACACACACGCGCCAATTGTCCTCCGTTTCGGAACCAATCGCATTAGATAGCCATTCGAAATTGGATTTCTTTAATGTGCCCTCGCTTTCAACAACTTTTGCACCTCCGTCCTAATTATAAAGATCCTTCTTAGGACCGAAGTTCCTCTTCTTTTGCTTAACCGGCTTATATGATGGATTAACATTAAGCTTATGTTCAACGATGCTTGGATCTATTCCCACCAGGTCTTCCCATTTGCCCAAGCAAATACATCCACATTATTCCTTAAAAACTCCACCACTCATCCCTTAATTCATCATCAACTCTTTTTCCGACCTTAGTGACCTTATCAGGGTCACCGAACTAGCTCGACCATCATCATTTCATCATTGGGTGGACATGCTCCCTTTGGTTCGCCCAACCTAACCAACTTGTCTTTGTTTCTATCATCATCAAAAGCACTCCCCCTTTCTCGCTTTCCTTCGAATACTTTCTACGCACAATTTTCTAGCCATATACCGATCACCATCGACTTCCCTACTTTTCTCCCACAGAAATTTCATTTTTAGATGGTATACCGACACCACCGCTTGGAAGGCATTTAGTGCCGGTCTACCCAACATGACATTATAAGAGGACGGTGCCTCGACTATCAAAAACCGAATCATTCTAGTTTTACGACAGCTTCTTACCCAAAGAGACAGGCAAAGTAATCATACCTATTGGTTGGATCATCCCTCCAAATCGAATCCGACCAACGCCGTGTCCACCGTCTCCAAGCCGACCGGGAGATCCATCTTCCTATAGCAATCATAGAATAGAATATCCGCCGAACTCCCAAGATTCACAAATACCCGCCGCACATCATAATTAGAGATCGTTCTTTGTGATCACAAGGGCATCACCGTGAGGTGTCACGATACCCTCGCAATCCTCCTGGTCCAATTGGATATTCGCCTGACCGACTGTTCCACCTTCAATCGCTTGCACCCGATCCGTGCCGCCGCTTCACATAATTTTTCCGAGCTCGCCCAATCTCCTTCCGCCGGCCCTCCGACAATCATTCGGATGACCTCACGCCGAGGTGGGGCGGAGGTGGAGGTAGCTCCTCTCCTCTCCCCTACGCTCAGGCTCCCGCCGAGGTTGATGATATCCCGGTTATCCCTCTTATACTCCCCTTTTTTTCTCCTTTTTGTCAATATACACAAATTCCCCCGAGGTGACCGCTTGAATGAGCCGTTCGATCTCATCCTCGTGTGTGCACCGATCCGTTGTGTGCCCATACTCGTTAGAAATCTACAAAACTCCTTACATTTCGCCTTTATCGGTGCTCTGCGTGCGCTTTGGCCATCTCGTCGGGATGCGCTCTCAATAGCTATAAGCATTTCGCCCGAGGAACAGCCAAAGCGCGTATACTTCTCAAACCTCGGCTTTTCCCCATCCTCGGCACTCGCTTTCTTTTCGAGGTACTTTGTCTTCCCGATCTTCCCTCCTGTCTCTTCTCTTCTCTCCCTCCTCTCTTTTCATTTTTCTCGCCTCTTCCAGGTTTATATATTTCTCCGCCCGAGCTAATGTACTCACAAATGTCTTAAGAGCTCTATCACTAATGATTCAAAGAACTCCCCATCCCTAGTGCCCCGAGCTAGGGCATCGCCAAAATTTCGGACTAGCCGACGGCACCTCCAACTTTGCCGCCAGAAACCTCTCGGATATAACTCCAAGTCCTTCCCTTCTCTCTCGTTTGATACTAAACAGGTCGGGGCGCTTTTGGTACTTACGCAACTTGTAAATCGTTAAGGAAAGCCGAGCTAAAGTCATCAAAATTCGAACGGAGCCAGGAGTCACACCGGGCTAAACCATTGTTGAGCCGATTTCACAAAGTGGTAGGAAAAACTCTACACATCACGCCGTCCGTGAATTGCGTGTAGTAGAGCCGCTTCTTCAAACGGCAAAGATGGTCCTACGGACCGTGGTACCATCATATTCAAGCTCGTAGCTTGGTATGAGGCCGGAAGCTCGTCCGCCATCACCTCTTCCGAGGGGTGTCTCCGCCTCACCCGAATTGCAGCCGCTCCGGTACTCCAACCCACCCTCCGATTTAATATCTCGCGACTCACGGTGAAGGTCATCCATCCGCTCGACCAATCTTGGTCGTCGTGAGACACATGCTCCGCCCCTTGATTGAATGTACTTCCTCCGCCAGTCGGCCGCCGACTCTTTTCCTCCTACCTCCGGGAGGGACCACAGAGGGGGGACCACCGGAGGAGGACCACAGAGAGGAGGAGGGACCACCGGAGGGGGGACCACCGTGAGCCGGTGGTGGAAGATCTCCTCAAGCGCCTTCTCCACCGCTCCGCTTCCATGTACTCTAGTGATTAAGCTACCCAATTGTTCAAAGAACATTGACTCAAATCTATACCTTCGAGATAGGCGTCATGTCATCCGCTTCCCATCTCGCACTCCGCCGCCGCTCCGCCATTCACCGGGGTGGTGGGGCGGAGGTGGAACATCCTCTCGCGTGATTACGCCGTGAGTATCTCCCGGCGCTGACGGTTCAAATCATCTTCCAAACTTCTCCTAACCTCCTCCATAGCCAAAGCTCGAATCTCACGTCTCTACTCAATGATTCCCACAGACGGCGCCACTTGATTACTCCTAAAAATCACTTCTTCCTCCGATCACCTTTCCAGATGAAAACCACCACGAAACCTCGCACAGGGGGCCGAGGGGCTCCAAGGCATCTCTCCGATGCTTTAACAAGATTGAAGGAAGAAAGACATCAGAGAGAGAAAAAAGCAATGTAACAAGAAATGGGATTAGGTTAGAATAAACTGGCTTGGGCCTTTTTATACCTTAGCTCGGATTAGGGTTTTCGTAAAACCGGATTCCGTTACGATTTGGTGTCGAGTCATCATTAGACAGATCGGATTTCATTAAAAACCCTAATTTTACGCCGTAATACTGCACTCTCCGATCTCTCGTAACACGCTCGCTCTTTGTGTTGATACAAAACCTTTTAAATCTTACAAGGCATCTCCAGTCTTATACATCTCATAAAGCCGAACCGACCTATTCTTCTAAGGTCATGCTCAACTTTAACACGCCCACAAAAGCCGGCTCCACATCGCTAACTCTATACAGTCGGCTCATCACAACAATCTTGAACTCGGGCCTTGACAGCCGCCCAAGAGATAAACCCTATACCAATCTCGTTATAAGCCTCCACGGACGGGACGCCCATTATTTAACACAACAAACCATCCTAGCGCTTACGCCTCATACTTTGGCCCAACGCTGGATCACCGTGTCGGCCCAATGTCCCGGCCTCGCTGCGCTTACGCATAATCATTTCTTATCAAATAATAATAATAATAATAATAATGATAACAATAATAATTCTTTTTTGAAAAAAAGAAGAAAACTCTTGATCTACATCACATGCAAGAGACATAGTCAAAGGTGTTGATAAAGAGAGCTGCACCTTATTTTCATAATTTTTTTCAAAAATAAATATTATATTTATCAGTAATATAATTAAATTTTAAAAATTTGTCATCCATAAATATAAATTATCTCTGCCTGTCAAAAAATATAAATCATCTCGCTTTTTTTTTTTTTTCTTTTTAATTAATTTTAAGAACACCTCATAATTTGAATTTTTTGATTCCATCTGGTGGACCACTGAAATTTTTGGTCGTCATATTTGAGTTGGGACAGGGATATTGATTAATGATTATTGGTGTGGTACAAATCAGCTTTCTTAAATTACTTG
Source organism: Rehmannia glutinosa (assembly GCA_016081115.2). Taxonomy (NCBI): domain Eukaryota; kingdom Viridiplantae; phylum Streptophyta; class Magnoliopsida; order Lamiales; family Orobanchaceae; genus Rehmannia; species Rehmannia glutinosa. The sequence continues at coordinate 1,518,000 of JABTTQ020002046.1, forward strand.
AGATTACATTATTTTTACTTTCTTCCTAGGAACATTTATATTGACAATGACTTATGAAATTGACTGTGATACCACGTACAAGAAGATTGATCACGGTCTTTTATCAATGTGCATACTGTATGTTTTCTCTCCATACAAATTCAAATTTGATAAACCATATAAATAATGTAAGAAAATTAATTAGAATTTCATAGACCACATAAATCACGTAAGATAAACACTGGATCCACAAGTGGTTCTTAATTCACAAAAAGATCACATGCAAAAATTCTTGATAATTGAAAATTGGCATAAAAACCAATCACTAGGGAAGACCTTTTTTTTGTTAACAATTTAAAAGCTTTTAAATGGTGATGAGATTATCCTCTATTTTTCTATGTTGTTTTTCTCATTAGGTAGATGTCTTTGTTTTTTTTAATATTATATGTGGAAGTTAAAAGAGATAACATATTAACTTTTAACATTGTACGGTGGTTATCAGAAAATGATTATGATTTTTCAAGTAATTGGACCGGGTTAAGTCTCATGGGCAACCAACCCCTTAACCTATGAAGATCGATACATGTACGAGACACGGTTATAGTATAAGATATGAATACAACAAGACATCGTGTTCTCGTAATTTTAAAAATACAAGTACGGTAAATATATAAATTATATACTTTTATATTATTGAAAATAATATGATTAAAAACCAATGTTTCAAGTATAAAAACTAAAATTTTACAAATATTCGATCTAAAATGTAATAACTCACATAGACCCTCAAAAAAATATGTTGGAAACACCAAAGAATAGAATAAATTTTACTTCTTTTCATATGTGGATTTTAAGAATTCATATGGATGTGATTGACTTTGTTCTTTCAAATTGAGATGTTAGGTAGTGATTGGATATGTTTTCATTTTAATTTTTTTTGGCTACAAAATAGTGGTAAAAAATTTTGGAAGAAAAAGAAGAATTTTTTAGATTGTAATTGGTTTTTTTTTTTCCGAAACGATAGATTTTCATTAATATAAAAACTCAAGAAATGCAAATTACAATCAAATCGTAGCTAATCTGGGCTAACTTAACCGACATGACTAACAACTATAGCTGCGGGAATCGCTTACCCAATCCAAATCTAACCCATTATCCTTAAATGCTGTTAATCTATTACAAGTAGATTGACTCTTCGAAGTCTTGAATAGCAAACACACAAAGATCAAAAAGGTACTAAAGTAAATAGATGTCCTCGCTATTGTCGCTTCCCAAGATCGAATCGAGCTTTGAAAGTTTAGCCACAATATCCTTATCATCTAAATATATAGTAACATTTTTGAAACAATGTTTGTATACAAAACACATACTTGCTCGACACCAAGCAGCAGTAGCTACCACTCGGATCGTGTACAACATCCCTGGGCCGATCGCCCATGCTTGAATAATCTTCCCTTCTCACTTCTCGATCCACCCTCCCACGACTCATCTCAAAGAAGAACCCTCCCAACATCGACTACGTGAGAAAACATGTCCTATTGGTAATGTTTTGCATGACTCACCTCGAGATATTTTCCTCTTAGCCTCTTCACAACCGGGGCTGATTTATCAGCTTTTCCACCACAATGGCATGAAATTCTTGCCATTGTAATACAACTCTCTCCACAACCTCCCTTTCACCCAATGGATTTTTTGAAAATCCACAAATTTCGGTCTTCCAAAGCCACCAAAGTATATACACTAATAATTGAATTTCATTTTAGAGATATCGTAGTTATCAAGTCCACATATGAAACTCCACCACCCCCGCAAATGTACACCGACCCTCCCGCATATTGTTCCACTTGACGAGCAAGTTTCCAAACTGGAGTTTGGCTCTCTCACAAGAAGAAAGATGTTCCAGGTTTCCTTTTGAGCACCACAAAATTGACAGACTACATCCACCTTAATCTTTCTTTGTCAAGTGAGACCGTAGTAAATGAAAGTTATGGATGCATCTCCAAATGAAGTGTTTGATTTTGCTTTTAATGTTCATCTTCCAACATCTTTTCCACATTTTTTACGATCTTTCTCGCCTCACTTGACTCAGAAAATTCAGTTGCACTTCTTCAAGTGAATCACCTGTTGGTATGCCGATCTAATCAGAATTTACTCCTTCTTGTCCCAATGCCAAATTATTTTATCCTCGCTTCATCTTTCGACAGATAGAACTCGCACAATAATGTTAGATCTTCCAAACAGAAAAGTGCTAAAAATAAGCTCCCTATTCCAGCTTTTTCCATCAACAAATATAAGATCTCTCACCCAAAACCCTTCAAGATCAAAATTATTAAGAATAACAGGTTTGAAGAAGGGAGTTTTAGGTATCCAAGGTGTTTCACTCACTCTAATAGACTTCCCATCCCCTACCCGGTATCTCACCAAGACTCAAAGTAGCTTTTGATTTTATCCAACTTTTCCAAAGCCATGAGTCCCCATTTTTAGGTGTACAAGAAAGGGGCCTCCGTAGGTAGTATTTGGTTTTAAGGACTTTACAAAGAAGGAGATTTGGTTGTGTGATGTTCCAAAGTTGTTTCGTAAGAAGGGCATCATTAAATATAGAAAATCCTCGAAACCCAAACCCCACATTGTTTTGGCAAAGTTAGCTTATCCCAAGAAGTCCAAGCCATTTTCCTATTTCCAAAAGCAAACACTCCCCACCAGAACTTGATCACTAAGCTGCACAGCCTCTCTTACTGATTTGAATGGGAAGCTTAAAACATGACATAACAAAATTAGGCATAGCATTAATTACAGCCTTCCACTAATACCTCTTTTCCCGCAAAAAGATAAGAACATGTTCTTCCAATCGCAAATTTTATTTTGAACATGGGTCAACAAATTGGAAAACCTCTCTTTTTGATCTTCCAATCACCAAAGGTAGTCCAAGATATTTTGCAGATTTTTGTTCCACAATTCCATTCAAGATTCCACAAATTTCGTGTTTTAACTCATCACAAGTGTTTTTACTAAAAAAGTCAAGATTTTTCTAGATTGACTAATGGCTGTGTTTCAACAATATTTTTCAAGAATATTTTTCACAATGATACTGATGCGTTGATGCTTCATGTAAGAGGATAAAGATCGTCCGCAAAGAACAAATGTGTTATCATAGCCCCCTCTACAGCATTTTTAACCCTTTAAAACTAAAATCGACAAAGGCTTTTTTGATCAAGCATGACAGAGTTTCGAAAGAATGATGAAAAGATAAGGGGAAAGGGGATCGCCGCTTTACGCCTAGATGGAACCACAAATCCGTAAACCCGCCCATTTAAATTAAAAGAAAAAGATGGAGTACTCATGCAAACCCACAACCAATTAATGAATTTCCATCAAATCCCATTTTACACAACATAGTAACAAGAAAATTCCATTCAACTCCATCGTAAGCTTTTGACATATCGAGTTTGAGAGCCATAAATGCGCTTTTTCCTTTACGAAGACCATTTAGAAAATGAATGCACTCATGAGAAATCACAATATTATCAATAATTTGTCTACCCGACAAAATCGATTGATTTGCACTTATACAAAATCAAGCACTTTTTGGAGCCTATTAGCTATGATTTTGGATATCACCTTGTAAATAACATTACATAAACTAATAGACGGTAATAGGCCATAGAGGAGGGGTTCTTAATTTTGGGAATCAATGTTATCACAAAGTGTGGTTCACACTTTTCAACATCTTAGCAGAATGAAAAAGTTCTTAACATCCAAGTAAATAGAATCCGAAATGAAAGGCCAGGGAAATTGGAAAAGAGAAAATTAATGATGAAAGTTGATTTGATATGAGTAAGAGAAAATTAATGATTGAATATGATCGATAGTAAGAAATGTGAGTGGGTGATAGTGTAATTTTGCAGATGATGTGTAATAATGATTAGTGATCCGATAGATTTTTTGAAAAATGGGTAGAATAAAACAATGACATGGAATGAATAGTGTATTTTAAAAAATTTCCATAAACATTTTGTTTGGTTAAAAAATTTTCCAATGAAGAAAATGAAATCCGCCATATCCAATCACAACCTCACATTTTGGGATAAAAATTTAGCGGAATGAAAATGAGAAATTTTGGTAAGCAGTCGCTACTTTAGGCCCTTTTTTTTCTCTTTTTCAATTGATACTATATAGATGTCTACCATGGAATATATGATTAAAGTATTATATTGATATGTATCACATAAGGCCACATCATCCTCATAGAAGTGTGTTTCTTCACCCTTAACTGGCCAATTTTAATTCCAATATGTATATATTTTCATTTAAACTTACAAAAGATTTTTTTTTTTTTGAGAAGGAAGAAGAAGAGAACATCCGCATTTCAACAAAGGTACGTGGCACCCCATCCTCCATCACTGATTAGGTGCATATATGCAAGTCTTTGTCTGAAATGATATATTTATCATTAAATATAGAACATTTGGCATTTGAGGATAATCTATGCGTTTCTCATTTGAGTATGATCTCACCAAGGGCTTGAACCGAAATATTTATTGATAAAATCGATACGCGAAAACGTAGGTAGTTCTAATAAAAAAATTATATAAAATATACTTAAAATAATTTATTTTTTAAATTTTATAGTATAATTTTTTTAAAAAAAGGAGGTGGGGTCAAGGGCCCAAGTTGGCCCCCTCCCTCCGCCATTGCGGCACCCAAACTAAACTAAATTTGTACACCCAACTCTATATATATACGTTCCCGTAAGAACGTTTAAGGAAACAATAAATAGAATATAATTAATTATCAAAAGGTTAATTAAAGCTGGTGGGCATATAGGGATAAAGATCGTAGAAATTGAATTATTTGTCTGCATATTTGAAATCCAGTGTGGTACTAATAGTACTAGCAGATGCGATATCAATCAGAACTTTTTGTTGTATCTCTATAACTACTATGTTGGAGGTAAAAAGTGAAAATTCAGTTAGCCATTGATACCAAAACAATCAAATTTTCGTTCTGTTATAGATTTTTTTTTTTAAATTCCAAATGCTATTTCCTGAAAATTTTCAGAAAATATAACATGATAACTTTTCCCCTACCAAATACTTTCTTCATTTTCAAAATAAATAAATAAATAAATAAATCAAATCACCAATTAGTATTATATATTTCTCACAAATCTTACTAATGATGCTAAAATCGCAGCTTCACTCCGAAGCAGATAATCGAAGCTAAGGTATTTGTCTCTCGTTTAATGTGCAATCCAATATGCAAACGAGGTTAGAAAGGCTCATATGTTGTCCGTGGAAGCCCTTCCGATGCTTAAATCATCAATGTTTATGAAAAAATCCAGAGCGTAAAGAAATTCAACAGTTAAATTGTGCTTAATGAAAAATAATTAGGGATCGTAGTTATTTATGTCTAGGATTATAGGGCGCATGTGTCGGTGTAATGAGTTGGGCTCAAAAGTCTATTAAAATGAATTGAGTCTCAGGTTTGGTATTATGAGTTGAGCCTCATGGTTTGATGCGATGAACCTGGGCCCCTCGTGGGCCTTTTTTGTTGACTTAACCCAATTGATAAATTTATAGGTTAATAATTAATTAAAGAGAACTAAATATATAATCAAATATTTAAAAGGAAAATACAATTTCACCCCCATTAACTATTCACCACTCACATATTTCTAATTACTATTTAGAGCATCTCCAATGCAAGGTTTATGTTGAAGTGTTAAAGGTAAAAATGGGTTTGTTTAAACCACACCCCATTGTGGATAAATGGTTTATGATGACATGGAAAACTGGTTCATGTTTATGAACATGATATAAACCAAATTATATCACATCACCCCACACATGGTTTTTTTTTATTTTCTTTGATTGTTGTATTATTATTCAATATTATATTCAATAGTTGAAACTTTCATTTGAATGTTGTGTTTATATTCAATAATTTGATTTAATTTTTCGTATTCAATTTTTTTTTATTCGTATATATGTTACATATTTCAATTATCGCATTGTCAAAATCTATAAGATTTTAATAATATTTTATCAATTTATATGAAAACATAAATTTCATGCAAATTTTATTTTGATATTTATTAATAAAAATTTAATAAATTTATTAATTAAATAATTATAAGAATATATATTTTTTATAAGGATATTAAATGAATATATATAAAAATAAGTAAAAGATAATTATTAATTGTAAATTGATGGTGGGGTACATAAAAAGTGGTTGAAAATATTTATGGATTGTGGAGAAAGGTTTATAAAATCTGGATTTTTACTTTTGATGCTAAGATTGACGAATAATACAAAAATCGTGCATAAGATTTTTATGTGGTTTAGCAATATGGATGCTCTTATATTCAATAATTAACTTTTCTATTTCTATATCAAGTCATTAACTCAACTTTCATCATTACATTTCCATTTCATATTCAATCACTCTACCAATATTTATTATAATTCTTTCAATAGTTTTTTCATCACCATTCTCTAACAAAACCTGTTTTCTCCAAAATGAAAAGATATCCAATCGCATACTCAGAGCTCGTATGTTCCCATTTTCAACCACTATTTTTAGTTTTATACCATCCATAAATTTAAAAAGATATTTGTTTACCGATAAAAAAAGAAGATATTTGTTTGATATATATCTTACTGAAAATAAGTCATTTTTACGGCTCAATTCTCTCTGAAAAATTCACAATTTACTTACTCCCACAATTTTCAAACCTATTCTTAAATATATTCACATATGTTGTCATTCAATCACATCGCACACCATAGTAACACCATCTCCACATTTTCTCAATTAATACAACTCAACAAAACATTGGAAAAAAATACTTTTCAAAACACCTCCAAACATATTTTTACTTCTATCACGTCTTTCGTGCATAAAATTCATTATTAAAAGTACTCAACCATACCTCATTTCATTTATAAACCTACCACGAAAATCAATACAATCCAAAAATCTCAATGAAATTACAGAAAACATAAAATCTCAATGAAAACACGACCACACGAACCCTATAGTGTCCTGGCTTCATTAATTATTAGATGGTTGTACCTTAGAATTTGATGAATTAATAAAGCTCCAAAGGAGTGTGAGTTCAGGTGGTTTCAGAAGTTTTAGGGGCAAGAGCACAATGAGCGACACCCGGAAATGGTCCCCTTTGTACATTAGTTTTCACATGGAAAAAGGATCTGAAATGACACCTACAAGGGCCACTCATACATATATATTCATCCCACTCCACAAATGTAAAGGGGAAAATAGGGAAAAAGCAAAAGAAATATGATTGTACTTTTGAATAACACATCGATGGATATATATGCAAGGGAGATGTAATTTTTTATTTGGATGGACAAAAATGAACTGTAAAAACACCATTGTCTCTTTGTGATTAAACATATGAGGAGTGCATGGAGCATATATAACATGTTACACCATGATTTTAAGGCAAAATTGCAAATCAGTCATGTTTAAGGTTTTGTTCAAATCCAAAAATTTCACATACACTATTGTAATTGCTCAATTGCGTCCTATTTTGGCTGAAATTTGAGAAATTGACCATAAATAGGGAAACCAATGGGGATTCCGGCCAAATTTGTTTTTGTGTACTTTGTTTGGTTGGTTTTCTTAGTTTTTTTTGTTAGTGTGTTTTTTTTCGTGGTTGATTTCGCAAAACCTCGTAGACGGATCGACGCTATTTTCGTTTCAAAGATGTTGTGGTTGTTTGCCCGATTTTTTGTTGGTGTTCGCGATTGTTCGCCAAGTCTCCCGTAAGGAATGACTTAGTCTCTTTGGGGTGGAGTATTTGAGTTTTTTTATTGTGTAGTTCCCTCCTCGACAATTGTTTGTGCAGGTGGCGCTACTACGGCCATCAGAAGGATGCAAGTTTTTTTTTGTTTAGTTGTTAATGAAAAGTCTATCGCTCGTCAAAAAAAATGTTGACAAAAATGATCAGGGAATCCTAATTTTATCCAAATCCCATTTTTGCCCTTTTGGGTCAATTTTTTAATTTTCGGCCAAAATATAACGCAAATCGAGTGATTTTTATACTTATGGGATCAAATCAAATTTTGGATTTGAATATGACCAATTTTGTTACCCTTTTGTTAATAGACTAATTTTGTAATTTTGCTATTTTTAATGTTTTCTTTAACGCTAAAAATACCATTTGCATTTGACCCATCTTTTTGTCTTTTTGAGATCTTGCAAATTTTTAAGATTTCAATATGTTAAAAAGGGTCAATATTATAATGATTTTCGATTTGCTTTTCCTTAGATCTGGTCCAAAAAGTTGTCCCTAGTTGATAAATCAGATTCTTCAATCATTTCAAAGATTATTTACATTAAAGCATGTAAAATAAACTCGTATCTTATGTTGACTACTTTGTCTCGTCTTCTTTTTTTAGTCTGAATCCTATAATCAGTTTCCTGTTTGGATTCGGATTTTGTCCGAAGAACCTGATCTCAGATATTCGGATCTGCTGACTATCCTCAATTCATTGAAGCTCCACGCGAAATTTAAAAATTGATGGAAAATTATACTAAATAGTAATATTCGCGTGAGTTCGATTCGGGAGAGATCAACTATTATTAGATTTGTGGTCAAACATAATTGTTCTATTTACCTTGGGGATGATCCACAGACGCCGCCAGATCTTACCATAACATCGTCTTATACATCCTTCCGATTTACCTTGATGGCAAAGAATAATGGGTCAAAATTGTTGTCACAAGTATAATCAAATAAGCCTAATTTGAGTTAAGAGAAATGACTAAAAGTTAATGGAGACATAGGGATTAAAGAGAATATATAAATGGCAATAAAAATATAATAAATACGCATTCAATACTACAACTTAACCACCACGAGTTTAGAAGACAAATAAGATCGTTCATCCTATGTAAGGGTGTTGTAGGGTTCAACTCCATAACTTTCAATTTCTTTGAAATTTCTTTCCTCCCTCACAACCAAAGACTCCCAACTTATTAAAAAATGCTACATCTCTTAACCCCATTGATGATATTTTAATCTTACACGTGGCATAATTAAAGCCAAGTTTAGACCTGCATATCACAGTAATCCAAATTTTAAATGTGATGGAACTTGGATCGATTTGACTCATGGTAATATGCGATATATAATCCCAACATGTATTATAACTTTCCTTATATTACAAGGGCAAATTGGCCTTTTTAGCGCATTTTGTTACCCAAATCAGATAGAATTTTATTCCTGGAAAACTCCATGGAATTTGATTTTAGGTATAAATAACTGGATGTACTTGTCGCGTCCCTGCACTCCGAGCCCCGGTACTTCGTTCGGATGACTGTAATAGAACACACGTTAGCTAGCCAGGGAGGGTTTCCCTAAGACCCTCCCGATGCTTAAGTCAAGATGTGATCTTAGGTCAAAAGTGAACGAGGAGCGAGGTGAATAGTAAAATAGTGAATACCGAAAAATGGTTGTAACTGTAGTATTTATAGTTTTGGTCGCTAGCCGCACAAGCTAGCTCCACGTGTCTTCGATCTCCTGACCCATATGTCACTATATCAAGGGATATACGATCATGATCATGGGTCAACCCGGATTATTACTTGGGTCGGGTTTGGGGTCTTTTTAGAGGATACGGATCCTTCCCCGAAATAGGTCCGACCGGCTTACTCGCGCGGCAGGTCGCGATCCTTTCGAGCGATGTCAATTCAAGATTGATCTTAGCATGGGTCCACCTCGCCGGGGTCGCGTGCCTACTAAAGGTCCGCTCATGTCCGCTAGGTGATCTTTTTCGAGCCGTGAGCTCGACACTCCTTCTCGCCGAGAGCTATGGTTCAGCCCCTCAACCATAATGATGGCTCTCGAATTTAAGTAATACTTCGAGGGTAAGGTGGTCTTTTAACAATACTCATCATTACTCCTCAGCTTATTTTTATTATTTTAAATTAAAATAACTATTAACTGACCATCAATTAAAAAGTCTCTATATTTTTAACCGTTAGATCTTCCCGCCATTTCTATATATATATAAAGCCAAGAGTTTCACCCTCATTTGTTACCATTTCCTTCGCAGCTAGTGAGAAATAATTTCCGGGCGCCTGCTCGCAAATTGCTTCGTCCGACGCTTTGTACTCTTTCGCTCGCCGAGGTAGCCCTTCAGTTCCTACTGTTTTATATCTTTATTTATTTTTATTAAAAGATTTTTCTTTCTCCACCCGCCTCTCTTTATAGAAATATGAACTCCTGACCGAACCCTTGGCTCTTCCGACCTTACCGAGCACTTCGAGTTCGAGTTCGAGTTCGACGACGAGCTCGCACAGTGTCTAGTGTAAATCCAAATAATGTAAATCCGGTCTCACGAAATTTTAGACGTTGATCCCGTTAGGGCTATTAAAGAAGGTTCCCATATAGATGGGAATGATGAAACTGATTCGGGTAATGGTTCCGGCGGATGACCTCTTTGTAGATCCCGACCTCGAGTTCACCGGGCTTTCGAGAACAATTGTTCTGTTCTCCGAGGTGATCGAGATTAGGCAAATTTTTTCATC